>JAFIRS010001482.1:0-350934 GCA_018342105.1 Gonioctena quinquepunctata | reverse complement strand
TCGAATTTCATTAGTTTTCCCCAGGGTTGGCTAAAAGGGTTTTTTGAAAATTTTACCTGCTTGGATATACTTCGGTAACTCCTTAATGGAATACCCCATTTTTCTTTTTATTTTTTTGCTGGGATATTAGCCCCACAATTTGGGGAAAAAATATTAAAATTAAAAAACCAAACTACTACACTATATTTATTTCCCAACTTTTTTTTTTCGTGTTGAAAAGGGGTTATTTTTAACAAAAAAAAATAAAATTAAATTTTTCAAAAAACTTTTTTGTAGCACTATGGACAAGTTAAAAAAATAAAGAAAAAAGGTAAATGCCCAAAAATTTTTTTAAAAAAAAATAATTAAAAAATTTAAAACTAGGGAAAAAGGTTTTGGGTTTCACTTTAAAACCCACTGCCTTTTTTCCTTATATGGGTTTTTTTTAAACCCAGGGCTTTATTTTATTTTTTGCAAACTGGGGTGGACTGATTGATGAAAGGGGTCGGGGGGTTTTTTAACCCCGTAAAGGCCCAAAATTTTTTTACTTATTACGGCCACAATCTTTGAGTCGCCGGTAAAAAAAAATGGACTACCGTAGATATATTTTACTATAGTGGTTTAAAATTAAAAATTTTAAAAAATTGGGGGAAAAAAGGAAAGAAGGAATAACAAAGAAAAAAACTGAAAAAAGAATCGGGTTTGGAAATTTTTTTACAATTTTTAACTTTTTAGTTAGGGATGTATGTATCTACATATCGGAAAAGAAATTTAATTTTAAAAAACTCCCCCTCCCCTCAATTTACTTGAAATTTGTCAAAGGGGTTTGTCCTTTTGACAATGCATCAACGGTTTAAAATTTAAAAAAATAAAACATCATACTAATTTTTAAAAAAACGAATCAATATCAATAAATTTTTTATAGTTTATTTTGATTTAGAAACATCTGGTTGTGCAGGCTTTTACATTTTTTCAAATGGAAAAAAAGAAATTTTTAATTTTATATATATATATATATATATATATATATATATATGTTAGCCTGTGGCGACAAAAATTACGGGATGTAGTACAATTTCTGGTCAATTATATTTGAATGATGTACAAGTCGATTCACTAAATTTAGTAGATTGTTTGGTAGCATTTAAATAATTTTGAAATTTATCTGCAACACTAAATCTACTCGTTGTGCATAATGCGAGATTCGATGAGATTACTAAGAGCAATCATTAATAATAATTTAATAGAAGATTTTACCAGGATTTGTGGATAGCTTAATTATTTTTAGAAAAAAGTTCTCCAGATTGAAAAGGGCCAGGAATGTTCGAACTATCAAAATTAGCCAAAGGATTCAATACCAAACGAAACATCAGATAATTTCCACGAAGCTATGTATGATGTACACATTTTGTAAAAATTAGTTCGCTTTATTGGTAAAGATTCAGAATTATCAACATGCATGAAATCATATAAAGAATGTATTTCAGAACGACCTGAGAGCGAAAGAATATTTTGTAATTTAACTAATTTAAGTGCCTTAAAAAAAATTAAATCACGGGAATTATTGAAAAAAAATGCACAACAAAGTATAACATACGATTTTCTGAAACAAATGTATCACGATGAAGGAGAAGAAGCTGTGATTAATCACCTAAGTGAAAAATTGGAGAATAGAAAACATAGAGTTACTAAAAATAGGAAAGCATTAACTAAAATCATTAATGATTTAAAAATAAATAATATTACATTCATTGTTGTTTATTAGCCTGTTAGAAATCTCAATCATTTTTGTTTATGTTTAAAAATATTCGAATTATGTTATACGTACACAAGTATAAATAAAATAAAGTTTATGCACTGTTGTTTGCCATTACTCGCTAAAACTACATTTTATTTTATATCTATTCCTATTGTAATATGTTTAAAATGCATCAGTATATATTAACGCAATTATTCACAAATATGTGCATTCCAAAACACAGTTCAATTCAAAACAGCAAGACCCTCGCGCCCTCGCTTATTTGAATCACGAGCGCTCGCTTGAGGCGTTGCCACGATTCTCAGCCTTCCCTCTCTTGCACTTCTCATACGCAATAATTTAGAAACTTCTTATGGCAATAACTAAATAACTGTATGGCTACGCGTGTTTGATTTTTTCTATAAAAATTTATTACTTATCTTTTAATAATATACTAGTTTTTTAAAAAGATCTGAATGGATGGTTTTTAGTTATGCCTTAAAATGTGGTATCTGCGGTAGCTCACTATAGGGAATACGTATTAAACGTTGCAACTTTGAAGCCTTATATCTCGCTTTCGGTGTGGTAAATGATTCCAAAAATGTAATGTGCTTCAAGCAATAATGTTAACTAAAAGTGGTATGAATATTAACGAAATCTGATTGAAAGTGGATTTCACGAAAACTATCTTAAAGGCACTTATACACGTGTATAATAATAATAGCCTTTATTCCAGAATTTTAGATCAGGGTAATGTTCCTTATATTTCAATAGATCTAATCAAGTATGTAATGAACATCTGATGTCAAGTCTTGTTGACCTGGATATAGCAATTGTTGTTTACAAGCTTACTTGACAGTTCATATGATTCATATGGAAGTTGGACTTGTTTTTGTTTCCTGGCAACCTTTACAACACGGCGTGTTTTAATATTGAGATTGCGCACGCTTTTTCCTGCACCATAATCCTTGTTTTATAAACCAAAAAAACGTGCGAAATCTCAAGATTAAAACACGCCGTATTTTAACGGTTGCTAAATAACAAAAACAAGTCAAATTTTTTGTTTGTTTGTTTTGTCAAATTACATCAAAAATATAAAACAACTATTTCAAATAAATATTAAATGTACAATTATGATTATTTGATATTTGAATACCACTTGTCATTATCCTGATCTGAAATTCATTTCCAGCAAGTTATGATGCAGGTATGATAAAAAATAGCGTATGATACACGTGTATAAGTGCTTTCAAAGCACTCCGCTCCGCATCGTGCCCTCAAACTCGTTGCGAGTGCTTTAAAGACTCTCTTATAACCACTTGAGTTATCAGCAGGCGGTGGATTCTAGGCAGAGTTGTACCTGCCCTAGCCATTAAATTTTGTTTTATAGGTAGGTATAATGATATTGGGTTAAGATAATTATTAAGAAAAATCGCTTGAATATAATTGAGAATTGTTTATTTATATACAAATTATGATAATAATATATATAATTATATTATATTATATAATAATATATGATATACCTAATTAATGTAAAATGTCAAACTTTATAAAAAGTTCAGTTTCTCGATAAAAGGTATATATGAACAAAATTACTCACGAAGATCAGTTTCACTTTCACTGTCGTCATCCAAATTGATAATAAACTTTTCTTTGGGAATTTTTTCTATATCCGTAAATGACTTTTCCACCTTTTTAATATGGGAAACACACTTGGCCCAGCTGCTATCAGGACTGTTTGCAGTTTATGTTTGAATAAGAGCTACCACAGTTGAACTTAAGGTTGGAGAAGTATTATTTCTTCGAACTGCTGACTTAAGCTGATGCCATATATGTTCAATTGGCTTAAACATACTGTGATAAGGAGGAAGTCTGAGCACCGTATGTCTCAAGCTTTCAGCCAATGAATCACAAAAATATTTCTTTTTTATCGAATAACTGCGTAAAACTTCTAGTAACTGTTTTTTTGTGTACTTTTCCTCATAGTACATATCATTATTTAACATATATTCTCGTATAGTGGCTTTGGTGTAATTTGAACATGGTGCTTTATCTAGTATTCGACTGTGGTAGCTAGCATTATCCATGACGATAATACTGTTGGGTGGAATATTTGGTATGACTTTATTTTGGAACCAGTCTTCAAATAATTCGGCTGTAGTATCATCATGATAATCGAGTAAAGAGTCCTTAATATTCTTTACCGATAATGACAACCCATTTGGTATAAAACCATTTTCGGTTTCTGCGTGAATTATCGTAATGCGTTTTCCTTTATAAGATGGCGCATTAGTTTGGCACAAGTCAGATGAGTCTACCCAACTTTTGTTTGGAATATCGTGTGTATCGAACCAAGTTTCATCCAAATACACTACTGTTCTACCATATTCTCCAAATTCGTTTATTGCCAATAAATATTCAAATCTCCATTTCTTGAGGCGCAGAGATTCCATTATGATTTTTCTGCTAGTGAGTTTTTCAAATTTAAATCCGTTTTGTAAAAGAGACTTCCTTAAAGTCTCTTTGCAACACTGGATACCAATTTCATTCTTTTCAAGCTGTTGCATTGAAATATCTAATGTAGGCACAATTTGCTTTTTATACAAGGCATATATTGTTCTTCGAATTATATTTACATCACAGCCATCTAGTTTCCTTGAATCGCCAGAGTCTTTTCGTTTCTTTCTTTTTAAAATAGGGTTACTTACTATTTCAAACACTGTGGAATACGGTGTTTTTATTAAAGAAGCACTTTCTTGCACAGCTTGATCCTTGGACATTCCACGTTCCAGAAGGGAAGTATAAACATTTAATATAATTTGTTTCCCATGAGAGTGTAACATTTGTCGACTAGTGGTACTACGACCACCAGTTGAAGTACTAGCTTCAGGATGAGCCCATGGACGCCACATTTTTCAAGACACAAAAATCGAATAGACACTTTAAAATAGACACAACTGACACAACGGAATATTAGATATGTAATGACTAAATGTTGTTTAACTTTCCCCCTTTTATTTCTGAAATTGGAAAGCGGTCAGTTCTCAAAACAGTCTTGTTTTCCGAATCTGGTAGGTAATTTATTTTGTAACCGTAAATAGACCATTATCGCTATAATCTCGTTAATAGCCCATTAGTACTGAAAGTCTGGTGGCCAGGTAAGTAAATTTTATTATTTACATACATTTAAACATATCCTTACCAAGGGTTCTAAATCAACCTTACGAGATTTTTTATTACCAAATAAATTTAAATACAAAACTGTCAACAAAAGCCAAAAATAATGGAGAGCCCACTATTATTAAAATGCCAAACTATTTCATGATATATTTTAATCCGGACCTGGGAATCTTTTAAGGGACACACACTTTTATTGCTTATCTATATTTCCAAGAATAGGTAATAATGAGGGTCGTCGGCTTATATTGATTTACGACCTTCTTAGATTTCTGGTGCCACCATACACTTGTATCATAATATACTATTAATATAAAAATACCTGATTTTTTCGCGAAAAATGCACTAATGCATTTTCTTCACAAAAAATACCTAGTGTGTTTCACATTTAGACGTTCTTTAATCAGTAGAAAAACGACGTGATTTATTAATTTTTTTTATTTTCATGGCATGATTGCATTTATCAGGGATAATCTACACATATTGGACTGCTTTCTATTGGAATCCCAAAATATCGATGTTTACTCGAAACACTTTTGGAACATTCCTAATACTCGCATGTTGAAAACTCGTCGACAAACACGTCCCACTACGTTGCATTAAGAGTTACGTGACAATCGCTTAATATCGCGCTTCCAATGCGGGCACGCACACATTTCTGACGTTATACGTGAGAGAATTATTGCCATTTTTCAAAAGCGAGTCTTCAATGATAATTACCGTGCATATTGTGCGTATTGGCTGAATCTCGTTTATACATTGAAACAATATAGGTGAAATTGGAAATAGTTATTTGTGCAACCAGTTGGGAAAAGACTATTTTTCGTAATGAGCAAAAGAAAGCGAGTTACGAAAAATAGGGTTTCCCAACGTGTTTCACACAATATTTTTTCTTATTTTGATATGTGATACTTTATAATTCCAGTTAAAAATATAAAAAATATATATTTAAAAAACTGAAGAACAAGCTTTTAACGCACTAAAAATAATTTTGATATTCAACGACTATGCCGAAAAGCATGGGTGTGTTACTTTTTTGATCTGTGTCCAGACGAAACCTCATTTTCAAACTGTTTTAATATGAATATTGATACGATACGATATATCAACGTTCTGCGTGTATTTGCGAAAGAGTTGTTTCACCTGAGATCCATTCGTTCAATTTTATGAACAGTGAGAACCGTTTATGATTTCTATTCATCCATTCCATGGCCTATCTTCACTATATCTGAGGTCCTACGAAGAATCTTATTTAGAACCATCGGGTGAGATTTTCAGTTCGTCTGGTACCGCCAGTTAAAGTTATCTTTCGTACTATAGTGTTAAATCGATGATGGTTTTACGTGTGTCTCACTTCAGCAGTTCTTGACTTGGTTATCTCGACTGTAGGCCAAGCCAAACCGGTATGCATTGTTAGTGCGACATAATTACTATGAGCTATCAGAAACATTTGTTAATGTCCTTGATAGTATGAAAGGTAAGGTATAGTGTTTTCACCTGAGATCTACCATTTTCTGGTTCAATTTTATATTGAATCCTTTATGTGAAGAAAACCGTTTAATTCGATTTTTCTATTCATTCCACTTCACATGGCACTTATCTTTCACTATATGCTAGACGGGCTTGCCACTCCTACTGAGAAGGAATCTTTTATTTAGAAACCTATCGAGGTGGAGATTTTCGGAGTGTTTCTTTCTGTCACTAGGTACCGCCAGTTAAAGTTTATCTTTTCCGGCGTACCTATAGGTGTTACAAGCTCGATGATGGTTTGTTTACGTTGTGTCTCACTTCAGCCAGAGTTCTTTGAACCTTTGGCTGGTTGACTACTCCGTACTGATGAGGGCCAAGAAGCCTGAAACCGGTATGCGGATTGTTAGGTGAACACGACATAAATTAAACATAATCGAGCTTATCAGAAAGAAACATTTGCATTCAATGTCCATTGATATTATATGGAAGTATGCATGGATTTTCAGGTGAATATCATTCAACGTTCTGCGTGGTATTTGCCAGGAAAGTAGTTGTTTTTCACCTGAGATCTACCATTTTCTGGTTCAATTTTATATTGAATCCTTTATGTGAAGAAAACCGTTTAATTCGATTTTTCTAGTGTGATACGTAGTTGAGAACGTATGCGTACTTGCTAGCTTGAAAGCGGGGCCCTTTTACAGGTATCAGGTACAAAAGTACATAAAAAACTTTCTTAAATTGATTTGTTGAAAATATAAACAGGATGTTCATAAAATCAGATTTGGAATCATCTGCGACTGAAAGATAAACTTTAGTCACTATCTTCCATCGTCAAGATAACCTCTTGTGGGGTATTCAATTCAATTCACAGAAAAATCTTTCTATCAATATTCAATTGGGAATGTTTCCCTTTTCAAACTTTCTTACTTACATTAAAGTATGGTAATGCGTTTGGCAATTAATATCGTCCAGTTAGCCCAGCTGTCTAAGGCCCGGTTGTTCAATGCGAGTTTAAACCGTTGATTATCCAAACTCGGATTATTAATTAACTATGGATTAGAACGTTATGAATTTTTCAATGAAAAACTAATCCTGGATTCCTTAACTCATTGTTTTCATATGTTGGCAACACATTTTTCCGCTTGTACCTTCATTCGGGCCGTTCAGAAACATCAACATTGAATCAAACTTAACCTAAGAATTCGTAGTTTTGTCAAAAGTATACAGAAAAATTGATCGAAAACAGCCAAGTGTATTATATAAATTGATAGGCGTCTCTTAAGAAAAAAATTACTCATAATTTCACTCTTAAAAAAATTCCAAGATATTGTAGAACGGACGCAGTTACTAATTCGCAAAAATTGAAGTTTGGGCTATAATAAGTAATGAATACAATACCATCTGCGGAGGTCCCAAAAATAAAGGAATAGCATCTTAACAATAAAGGACAAAATTTCTACTTGGGCTCTGTCCAAAGCAGATTTTGTAGATGTACAAAAACGATCATTCAAAGAACACAAGGTGAAATGAATACACATGAAAGAAAAACACCAACTTTCCCTGGAACTACAAAGGGAGGAGTAGAATCTAGAGAAAACCCATATATTGAGTAATATAAACAAACATTATCTTTGAAACATAACTCATCAACCATCAATAAATCAACATTTGCTTGAGATTCCTGAGAACAGATCATGTAGTTTTTCATTTTGCATTTGTGATGATTTAATTTTAGTTTTTTATGTCAAACGTTTTTGGTATGAAAAATCAAGATTTGATTTTTATTTGGAAGTTTATTTTTTGTTACGATTTTGCCTTTGTAGTGAGGGGTGATTTTTTGTATTTCTGTTATATCTACGAACATCTTTACAGTCGGGTATAAAATAAAAATATTCAACACAATAATAATTTTCAGAATAGTCAATGTCTATTGAAATGTCAAATAATCAAATAGGTTAGAATCGGGAAATTATCTCCTTAAACCCCCCGAATTCATGAGATTAACTTAAACCATGGTTAAACTAGGTTTATCTCATAAACCCGTATTGAACAACTGAAACAAAATTGGTAATCCTTGTTTAAGCCAAATCACTTGGTCATCCTCGATTGAACAACCGGGCCTAAGGCGCGAAATCTAAGCTCTGGATCTCAAAAGTTTGGGAGGGTTTGAATCACCTGACGATTTTTTTCAATTTTCACTTTGGAATTGAGAAATAATTTAGTTTTGGTATGAATATTCAAATAAAAAAAAATCATTTTTCAATTTTGATGGGAAAAATTAAAAAAAAAAATAGTCAGGCGAGGAGATTCGAACCCTCGATATCAGAGCTTAGAGTTTGCGCCTTAGACCGCTTGGCCAACTGGACGATATTAATTGTCAAACGCATTACCATACTTCAACGTAAGTGAGAAAGTTTGTTATGTACTCAAAATTTCAGCTTTGCTAAAATGACGTAGATTTGCCGGCTCTGGGATCTTGAACTATTTTAATTGATTTCGACAAAGCACCCCACGCTTTTTAGCATAGTCATTGAATATTAATAGTATATTAAAGTATAAGTGGATAAAAAGGGCTTTAAAACACGCGCGATTTTTCGAGCACGACGGAGCAGCCGGAGTGCTCGAAATAGAGCAAGTGTTTTTAAGACCAGTTATCCACGAATACTTTACGTAATTTTTTTTTATTGGTGCACTTTGAAATCATATATACTGGTATTATTACTACAAAAAATAGAAATAAGAACTAATAATGCAAGAAGGTTGAATTCGTGATGTGACATCAGTATACCTTTCGTTGTCATGGAAATGAGAAAAACATTCATTTGCAATTTGTTACCAATGATCAATATTTGTTGTCACCAGAGCTCAAAAATAAATGATTCTTATATCGATTTTTTGAATAGTGAGGCAGAATCGCGGTTAATACCGCGAAAATCCAGTGATATATATAAAAAAAATATGAAAAGTTCATCAAATGGATGGAGGAGCACATATAAATGAACGAATTGTGAGTAATATTTTATCTGACGTTACAAGGTACTCCTGTCAGATCAATAATAAAAAATTTGTCATTTAGACTTCACGTTTCTCGATTTGTTGATGTTGTCATGGTTACCTTTAAAAAACGCGCGTTTTTTAAAGTTCGATTTAAACACGCTGAGGCGTGCTTTAAATGGGTAAAAAGGGGCACCAATAAAAAAAAATTATTTTTTACTTTTTAGTGCGTTAAAAGCGTGTTCTCATCCTTGGAGAGACTTCCATGGAAAAAACGGAAATTAATGCTAAATAGAAAACTACGTTGTCAGCTGGGGTCAATATCACCAATTGTTCAAATTATGTTATTAATATTTATAATTAGTTTTTACCATACATATGTATTGAATTCGAATAAAATTTAATTTTATAATATGTACAGAGAATATAATAGCAATGAAGAAGTACTTCAAGTAGTTTAGCCTTAAAATTATAATACATTTTATTCCTGTATTTTTTGCAACTGGTGGTGAAATTTACTTTTCCTACGACCACATAGGAAAGTAACACATATCGCACTCTCTACTCCCATAGAAAGTGACCTTTATTCTCACGCGTGCGGAAAGTACTTTCCGCACTAGTGTGGAAAGTAACTTTCCGCATGGCTGTCAATGAGCCGTCAAACCCGTGAATCCTGTAAGATTTACAGATGTAATTATTAATTGCTCTTCCTTATTGATATTATTTACATAAAAACTGGACTAAAAACTAATTATTTGTAGAATATAAAGAAAAGAAGAAGAACAAATGTTGACGCCGAGAATCGAACCCACAACCTTATACCGTAGGTATACTCTTCCATATGAGCTAATTCAGATTTGAATTAACGTTATCAGAGACATGTACAGTGCGCGTCAAAATTATGGAACAAATTCGATATTTCGCAAGCCATGTATTTTTGACAAAAATCCTGAAATAGGTCGATATTTATTTTAAAATGCCGATTTTTTTATGTATATTCTAAAGAGGTTATGTCACTGGTTTTGACATGGTGACGTAATCGGTAATTGTTTTAAATTGGAATAGATGTCTTATGATACCTCATCTGAAAGGCCTTTCAATACTGCATTCAATGATAATAATGAATTAGATATTTTTTTACAGGGTGACCAAAAATTAATATTTTATTTCAATAAGAGAATAACTTTATATCCAACAAAATAGAACAGTTAAATAATATGTTCGAAATGCCATCCACCAGTCTCTTGACAATAAGCAAATCTACGGACACATTCCTCTTGCACATTGCAAATAACTTCCGGAGTAATTCTGTTAATTTCGATCCTAATCCGATTTTTCAACTCTTGTAGATTTTACTGCCTATCTACATAGACCTTCGATTTCAAATAACCCCACAAGAAAAAATCCAGGGGCGTAAGATCTGGAGATCTTGGGGGCCACTCTATCGGTCCGCGTCTACCAATCCACCTCCTAGGAAAACAGTTATTCAAAAACTCGCGAACATCACGTGCATAGTGCGGGGGTGCACCATCTTGTTGCAACCAAATACTTTCATTTGGTGAGTTAGGATTGTTGGCGTTTGGAAAAATATCGGCAAGACTAGGTATGAGTTCATTTCTTAAAAATTCCAAGTAACGCTCCCCTGTGAGATTTCCCTCAAAAAAATACGGGCCAATAAACCTGTCGTTTATTATCCCTGCCCAAACATTGACTTTCTGAGGGTATTGAGTATGCCCGTCCATCATCCAGAGAGGATTATCCCTACTCCAATATCTGCAATTCTGACGATTTACTGAACCATTTAGGCAAAACGTAGCCTCATCGGGAAAAAGAATTTGTTTTATAAAACGTGGATTGCGGTTACACAAATCCTGCATTATTTCACAGAACTCCACACGGCGATCGGGATCATCATCATTGAGTTGTTGATGTAGCTGTACTTTGTATGGATGGTACTTTTCTGCTTTTAGAATACTAAATCTTCCGAATAATCTGAATTTCGTCACACATATCAAGAACCGATGACAATACAAGAATTTCATAATCATAATGTAATAATAATAAAAATATATTTTTCCAAACGCCAACAATTCTAACTCACCAAATGAAAGTATTTGGTTGCAACAAGATGGTGCACCCCCGCACTATGCACGTGATGTTCGCGAGTTTTTGAATAATTGTTTTCCTAGGAGGTGGATTGATAGACGCGGACCGATAGAGTGGCCCCCAAGATCTCCAGATCTTACGCCCCTGGATTTTTTCTTGTGGGGTCATTTGAAATCGAAGGTCTATGTAGATAGGCCGTAAAATTTACAAGAGTTGAAAATCGAATTAGGATCGAAATTAACAGAATTACTCCGGAAGTTATTCGCAATGTGCAAGAGGAATGTGTCCGTAGATTTGCTTATTGTCAAGAGACTGGTGGATGGCATTTCGAACATCTTATTTAACTGTTCTATTTTGTTGGATATAAAGTTATTCTCTTATTGAAATAAAATATTAATTTTTGTTCACCCTGTAAAAAAATATCTAATTAATTATTATCATTGAATGCAATATTGAAAGGCCTTTCAGATGAGGTATCACAAGACATCTATTCCAATTTAAAAAATTACCGATTACGTCACCATGTCAAAACCAGTGACATAACCTCTTTAGAATATACATAAAAAAATCGGCATTATAAAATAAAAATCGACCTATTTTAGGATTTTTGTCAAAAGTACATGGCTTGCGATATATCGAATTTGTTCCATAATTTTGACGCGATTTACATTAATGGAATTATGATATTTCTTGTATTTTCATTTTATTAAAACAAAATTTAGCTATTTTTTAAGTTCATATAATTAAAGGATAGCAACGAAAGCTTAAACTGTTAATTTATAATTATTTCAGTAGTTTGTTTTAATACGAACTACCTGTATCTAAGATAGGCAATCAGAGAACCAGACTCAGGCAAATTATTTGAAAATTTAAAAAGCTAAGTAGGCTTTGAAACAATTCCACGACACAATACCACAAAAAATAGACATTTCGTGATAGTAGGTACATAATCGAAAGTAAAACCTTGTTAAATGTCAGAGTTGTACAAAAGTTTTAGTTTAGTTTATTACCTATCCCACGCATATTAAATACCTTCGTAAATAATTATGGAGCCTGAAAATGAATTGGATTGCACTCCACCAGAAATCATAGAGGCAGCAAAAATAACCTCTTTACAAATTCTACCAGAAAAGTCTAGAGATAGTTATGAACGAGCTTATAATGAATTTCTCAACTGGAGGAGAATAAAAGAAATCAAAAGTTCTTTCTCTGAAAATGTGATCCTAGCATACATAGATGAATTATCTGAGAAAGTACGACCAAATACACTGTGGTCTCTGTACTCTATGCTGCGCACTACTTTATACATTAATCATAACGTAGATATCTCAAAATATCTTAAGGTGAAAGCTTTTTTAATAAGAAAAAATGACGGTTATAAACCAAAAAAATCAATGATCTTAATCCCCAGTAGATAAATCAGTTTATTACAACAGCTCCTGATGATCAATTTCTACTTATTAAGGTGAGTTTAAAGCAATGTGATATTCATTAATTTACTAACTTACAGGTTGCTTTAATTTTCGGTTATATCAGGAGCATGTCGCAAGCAACAGTTAATAAAAATTACTGTAGACGACATTGGAGATCTAGGTTCAGCAGCAATAGTTAAGATTAAAAATACAAAAAATAAAATAGATAGAAAATTCAATATTATGGATGAATTTTATGAAAAATTTAAAAAATATGCTAAATTAAGACCAGCAACCCACGAAAAGAGGTTTTTTCTTAACTACCAACACCAAAAAAGCACCAAGCAAGTGGTTGGTATCAACAAAATGGGACTTGTACCCACCTTAGTAGCAAAATTTTTAAAACTTGAGAATCCAGAAACTTACACCAGTCATTGTTTCCGAAGATCCTCAGCTACGATCCTAGTAGATGCAGGAGGAGATATTACCACTCTCAAGAGACACGGAGGATGGAAATCCTCTGCTGTCGCTGAGGGGGATATAGATGATTCTCACACCAACAGAATGAACACCGCCACTAAAATTGTCAGCGCTGTGCGTAGAACTTCGGAAGACACTTATGCTCAATCAGTCATATTAGAAAACATAAATTTAAAACCCTCAACTTCTTCGATGAGCACAATAATTACAAGCAGCATCCGAGAAAATATTGAAACGAATCTTTCGCAAACACCGTTACAATTTACAAATTGTAACAATAACCAATTTACTTTTAATTTTTATGGTTCCAAATAATTCAATTTGTTCCCTAGTTGTATCTAATAAGTACTTATTATTGTAATTTTTTCAAATAAACGTTAATTATCGTTATTTCTTTATTTCACTATAAAAGTAATTCTAAATTCATGTGCACTTTTTATAGAAACAATATTCAAACATAGACTGTCACATATAAAACGTAAGATTAGTCAGGCAACTCAATATACACGATCTAATATTTACATATTGTTTAATAAAATAGGTGGTCGTAGGAAAAATAACGTACATTACTCGCGCGAAAGTGATTTTTCACACTCGTGTGATTGCCGCACTCGGCTTACGCCTCGTGCATTTCCCACTCGTGTGAAAAATGTCACTTTCCGACTAGTAATGTAATATACTATTTCATCACCAGTTGCGAAAAATTTTACTTTTCGCAACTGGTGATGATCAGACTAAAATAAAATTTTGGGGCGCGTCGAATTTCTATTATCTAGAGTCAACCGCTCCTATCATTATTTGCTTTGGATGCATCTTCTCAATAGATAACTTATGCAAAATGTGTGTAAAAGTAAATCCGTCACTATCATCGTGCGACATCACAGAACGATCATTTACATATTTACTCAGGTTACGCTACGCCCCACGATTTTATTTTAGTCTGAGCAATACCCTATATTGTGGTGTGATGACTGGTACCTGTAGGTACCAGGTACCAGTCATCACACCACTCTCCAATTATTTTTTATCTGCATCATTGTTATGTTTCTTCACAATAAAATCGATTATCTTAAAAAAAAATACTTACTTTATTTATATACAAGCTTTTATTCGACTTCCCATTTGTACGTTTAGTTCCAGAAAGTTCAAATCACAACGTGAAATTTGGCAGGTGTTCATTATTCCAGTGACAATGCATTATGGAATTTTTGCTAGAGAAAAAACAAAACAGCGGCTCCAATATGGCGGGTGAGTTTTGTGATTATGGTTCGATTCTATTCAAAATTGGTATGTGGGGGTTTTCGGGGACAGAGATCACGATTTTTTATGTTAAAATTCACGAATTCAAGATGGCGGCTCCAAGATGACGACGAGTTTTGTGATTATAGCCCGATTCCATTCAAAATTGGTGTATGGGGGATTTAGGGGTCGGACATCATGATGTTTTTGTCAAAATTCATACATTCAAGATGGCTCTGATTTGGCTACGAGTTTTGTGGTTATACTACTTATCAGAGAAACATTGGACATTCTGCTCGAACCATTGGTTGCTCTCATAAATACGTGTTTTTTAGATGGCATTTTCCCGATGTATTTAAAATCTCAAGAGTTATGCCTTTACTCAAAAAAAATAACAGTGAAACTCTGGACAACTTTCGTCCAATTTCTATAATCAATACGTTCTTTAAAATTATAGAAATCTTACTGAAAAACAGATTAACATACTATTTTGAATCTAACAACTTCCTTGCCAACACTCAATTTGGTTTCCGCCAAAACAAATCCACAATAAGGGCACTGCTGAAGGTCATGGAAGATATTGTTGAAGGCCTTGAGAACAGGCAACATTCCATTCTCTCCATGTGTGATTTGTCCAAGGCTTTCGACTGTGTCTCTCACGACCTACTTTTAGAAAAGTTATCATATTACGGGGTTAGAGGAACACCACTCAAACTGATGTCATCGTACTTAACAAACAGACAACAACTGGTTAAAATTCAAAATACAACATCTGAACTCAGGATATTGAAACATGGAGTTCCTCAGGGCTCTGTCCTTGGACCCTTACTCTTTATTATTTATATAAACGACATCTGTCAGCACATGCTACAGGACACTACCACCATTCTTTTGCTGACGATACATCACTTATCAATACTTCTCCAGATTTTTATAGCCTCAAAATTCTAGCTGACAATTCGATTGACTTTGCTAGAAATTGGTTCTCTGCTAATTTCCTACAACTCAATGGTGATAAAACGCAACAGCTGGTTATTTCCAGTAACAATAAGTACACCTCAGGAGCACACTGCAAGCTTCTTGGAATAACAATCGATGACACTCTCAGCTGGTACTATCATACTGAAAAACTGAACAGCGAGCTTTCTAGTGCATTATTCCTCATAAGAAGATTGAGATATGTTGTAGGTTCTGAATTATTGAGGCAAATATATTTTGGTCTGTTTCATTCTCGAATTAGTTATGGAACCATTTTATGGGGAAATTCCAGCAATGCGGTAATTATCTTCAGATCCCAGAAGAAGGCTATTCGCCTTCTAGCTGGTGTTGGATTCCGTGATCACTGTCGTCCCCTGTTCATTGACATGAAAATAATGACACTGCCATGCATTTATATTTATCAAACCCTCTGTGAAATACACTCAAACAAAGGGAGTTATACTCTTTCGTCTGATATTCACAAATACGAAACCAGATCGGCAAACCAAATAGCTCTTCAACGCTTCAGGCTCACTAAGTCGAAATCTAATTCTCTGAATTTGAAACTATATAACAAGTTGAGTTAGAAGTTCGCGCCTTGAATGAAAATTGTTTTAAGATTAACGTGAAAAGTTACCTCATAAATAAATGTTTTTATGGTAGAAGCATTTCGGAATGCATGAAAAATTTTCACATAACTTTTACCTTTTATATATTTATTTATGTTTTTTTTACAACAAAATATTTTTAAATGTTATTTTTAAACACATGTATATGTCGATAAAATGAATGTTTTTACATCTTATATATTTTACATATTATCTTCCATAGATAATATTTCTGTACAAACTGACGTGCTATAAACCGATGTGTAAACTAGCCAAATAAAGTCTATCTATCTATCTATCTAGTCTATCTATCTATAGCCCGATTCCAATAAAAATTAGCATGTGGGGGTTTTTGAGGTCAGACATCATGATGTTTTTGTCAAAATTCATGAATTCAAGATGGCGGCTCCAAGATGCGACGTGTTTTGTTATTATAGCCGGTTTCCATTCAAAATTGGTATGTGAGTTTTTGTCAGAAATTCAAAAGGTAAGATAACTTTCTTGAATGACTAAAAAAAATTGAATATATTTTTTTTTGTTTTTAGTTTTAGGACAAGCTTTTATACAAATGCACTAAAAAGATTTTGAATCTGCTATTCACATAATAAACTAGGTCAAACATTTAAAGTTATTTTTTGCTTTTTAGTCCATTTGTATTAATGAAAATTTGTTTTAATCATTTTTATTTGACGGACATTTTTGCAATATTATGACCGACTACAATGAAAATAACATAATCCCCCCCGCCGCCATATTGTTGGCTTTGAGTTATTTTAGTCTCAACTATTAGACGATATTCTGGTCAGTCATATTCTATACTATACCATACCAAACAAGAATATCTGAAAAAAAACGGCTCGTAAATGTTAAATAAGGGATCTACCATCTGTGTAGGTGATGATTTTGATATACGGATACCTAAACAATGATGAAAGACAAAAAGGAGGATACTGTTACGAATCCATTGCGCAACTACCGGTTGTTTACGTCTGGTCAATTTCGAGAATGTCGAATGGTCTTTCCAACTGACCCATCGCGAATTCCAAGAAGATACGGATGATTCGGCAAACGACAATTCTAAACCTGTATGTTGACCATAGAAACAGCCGCGTGCATTTGTTCATTCAAGCCTAGTATAGTTAGGAAGAAAGATTACAGTGTCATACGCAATACTTTAATGGTGAACCGTAATTGATTTATTTCATTGTCACAGTGAACTATAAATAAACGGACATTGATTAGTCAAGTATTTCAATACATATGGAAGGGATGTAGCTCAAATAGAGAGCAGTAAAAGGAGGAAGGGGAAGATTTATTTATAAAACGAAAGTTTCTGCATAAAACAACCGAAAGCCTGACGACATCCAGCTCTACAACGGTCAACATAAAACAAACAACAACGACAAACGAGAGTGAAACTCATTTTTCAGGTGCGCTCCGGCATCAAAAGAGCCGAACAGTGAGAGAAAAGGAGAAATATTCGAGGGCGTAACAGAGAGACGAACTTGACTTTCACTCTTTCCACATGACCCGCTTTGTGTTGATAATGCCCCAGTTTTGTGTTATGTCTCAGGTAGGTAGAGGAACATATTGAAACTGCCGCATGCCGCATTGATCCGCGATGCAAGAATCACGAATCTTGTTGCATAACCTGTGATTTACTCGCCTTCGAGTGCGAGTAGATTAAAATCCATTCCATTCGTTGTTTTTACTTCACCCCCGCTCGTACCTACTAGCGCATGACAAATTAATGACTACTTCTCAGATAAGTTATTCAGAAATCAGCAAGATTCCATTCATTCTGGCCGTCCATTTGATAGTTCGGGTATCAACGTTCTGAAAATCTCCAAACAGATACCAAGTTTTTGTTTCGAATATTTAAAAAATAATATTTATTTCTATTTAAATGCACACAGGGTTAGATAAATGATTAAAAACGTCAAAATTACAGTTACATTGGGAAAGGATAAGTTAACGATTACAGATTTACTTATACATGTATATATAATAGTATATTATTTAACGAGCGGTAATGTAGGTCATAACTCACGCAGATGAAGTTTGCAGCACGAGCCGCAGGCGAGTGTTGTAATTCATCAAGTGAGTTATGACCATTACCTTCAGTTGAATACTATACTTTATCTACGACTATAACAATAAATACTGAGATACAAGTACAGAGAAAGAACTTTATTCACAAATCTTAATAGTTACCTATAACAATGCTATAATAAATCTAATTGTAATTAATCTTTTTTTTTTATTAATAAAATCAACTAAAGTTTGAACAACCAGTAAACTGAATATGTGGGACTGAATTATGCAAGTTTATTGTTTCATTTTGGGTTTGTTGCATATACGTTGTTGATGTGCTAACTGGTTGAGGTGTTATAGAACTGTATATTTTATTTGCAGTATCTGTCTTATACTTTCATCATCGCACCCCTCAGCCACAGTAGTATTTGTTTTGGGATTTTTCGGGCAATAAATTCTGTATGATAACATTAGCTACTTATCTTATTTCTGGAGGTGTATATAATAATTCATCTTCACTATTTGAATTCATCTTTTTCAGCACAAAATTCAGAATAATTAGGTATTAACTGAATTTGAAAATGTCAAAATTATTCAAGTGACATTACTCCCCTCAATAACAATAATGGACTGTTCCCTTTCGGCCAAACGGCTTGCACAGAAGAACAGAGCCACCTTGATATTCGTAAATAATTCCAAGAATCTTTTCCGATTTATTATAGTAAGTTATAGTAGTGAGTTATTATAACGCACTTTGTTTGTTTATAGATACTATTAATTGCTCAAAAGCAGTTGAATAATCAATATATAATTTAATAGGAGTAGATAAAAACACTAATTTAATAGTTCACACAAGTTAAAGAAATATATATTATGACAAAAAGAAATCATCTAATGAGTAACAACACTTTCTGATTAGGAATTTTTTCAGGTTTAATTTGAAAATATGAACATTGGGGGATGATTTTATATGTATAACAAGTACCTATATTGTAAAACTTACAACCCGTACAATAGAAGTTTCTTTGGTACAGCGATATGCGATGATCATCAGGTTGTAAGAGATTTCTGTAACGGGTGTTATAACAGTGAGTGTTATCTATTGCAAACTTATGTTTATTCTTATAGACGTAAGAGCAAGCTTCCAGTATATACAGGGTGTTTCATAATTGAATGCTGATCCTAAAATGCGATAATCCTTGGATGATTTTAAAAAAATTCTTCATATGAACATAGGTCCGGATATTTCTGAGATACAGGATGTTGAATTTAACAAAAAAATCAGTTCTTCCCCAATATCTCTGAACCAGCTTTGGCTTTTTTTTCAATTTTGGTACATGCAAAGTACGCATAAAAAGAAATGTTTTCCATGATAAAGGTTTCTTAATTTTCATCAGTGGCGTCCCTGTTAACATGTCCTGCCATATTTTTGATCAAAATAATGATACGCCACTGTCTTTTTTCCAAATAAATATAATTTTTGTAAGTACGTGAGTCCATGAGAAAAAGAGCAGAGACATGCATATTTGCAGGAGGTTCACATAAATGTATTTATATTACTTTAATTTTACAATTTTACCGTTTAAAAATTATTCTCGGTCGGAGAATTTACCGATTTTTAAAGTCATTTTTAAAGAAAAATGTATGGCAAAAATTTTTTTTTTCAACGGTATTATTGTTTTTAGTGATTAATATCTATATAATAAAAGTTGTTTTATACTGATTTTCCACATCATGTGGTAGAGAAATTACTTGAAGAGATGTGAGATTTAAGATGTTCTATACTGACTTTGAAAAATTCGAATGTTGATCAAATAAATAAAATTAGTCACGATACGGTGTCTGCAGCTTTTCAAAATAACTCAACGCTTCCAACTATCGACCAGATTTCGGGGTCACCCTGTATATGTACATGATAAAACTCGCTTTTGTGCAACACATTAAAGAGTGAGGTAGTACTTCTGGTATTACAAAACGATTAAAATCAACTCCGCACTGCCATACAGGATGAGATGACGCATTCCATTCCATTGTGCCCATAAAAATGCTACAAAACCAAACAAAGGAATTCCTACGAAAAGTAATTATTCGAAAAAGCCATGTAGGTGATTAAGTCCCGATATACGGGGTGACACTGAGTTATGTTCGCTAATCAGGACTGGCTAGGTTGCATCAATGCAAGATTTATTGGCACAGGATTTGATTTGCCAAGATAGAAATATTCAGTTTCTTGTCTTGATCTTTACCGGTAATCGGGGTGGAACCGTTGAAAAAATTAGATTTACATTGAAACGGCACTGAAAAGTTTTTTCGTTTGCAGAATCAATTTCAGGAGGTTGAAATACATACCACCTGATATATGAAACCATTTGTCGCCCCGTCGGAAGGTGAGTTTTGAGAATGGAAATGTTGAAAAAAAAATCAGTTTAAACGGCATTGTAGAGTTTTCTAGTATGCAGAATCGAATTCAGGAGGTCGAAATTCATAACACCTGATATATGAAATCATCAACTGAATAACTCACCTTCCGACGGGGCGACAAATGATTTAATATATCAGATGGTATGTATTTCGACCTCCTGAAATCGATTCCGCCTACTAGAAAACTCTAGAATGCCGTTTAAACTGATTTTTTTTTAAATAGTGATTTATGTAGGGGCACCTGTGCAGAGTTCTGTTGGAAGAATCGCAAAAAGATCAGGGACAGAGCGATCAGTGTGAAATTCTGGAAACTTATGCAAAAAACTATGAAAAAAACATTTTGAGTTTTTTTTTTCAGGAAAAAAAATCATTTCCTTTTTTTTTCCGGAAGTTCGTTTTTTTTTCTAACTCGGGAACGCTAAAGATAGAGCAATTCTGCGAACTCCAATCGATTCAGAATGGCCGAATTAATCTAGAAACGAAATTTCGTTTCGATACGGATTTTTTTTTTTGAAAAGTCAAATTTTGACCCCCAATATCTTCGAAAAACCAAAGAGTCGTATCGATCTACGGTTTGAACCAAAATGTGGGAAATGCGCGTAGATTCCGAAAATATAGCATATGTGGTATCTCAATCCGACAGATTCACCGTGAATCCTGAAAAATCGAGATAACGGCGAGAATATAGTGCGACCGGTCGACTTTGACATATGTTAAATGAAAAAACTATCGGAGCGCAATCTGAAAATAACTTTTCTATGCGTAAAAATCTCCGCTGAATCCAAAAAAGTGACCATCTTGTCGATAGGGCATGAAATAAAGAAGCTATTGCCATCTTTTCAGACAGCGCAACGACGTTTCGAGACTTTGCGACATCATAGCTCTCATAGCTCTTTTTTGGATTCAGCGGAGTTTTTTACGTATAAAAAAGTTGTTTTCAGATTGCGCTCCGATGGTTTTTTCATTTGACATGTCAAAGTCGACCGGTGCGCCATCTATGATTTCTCTCGCCGTTATCTCGATTTTCAGGATTCACGGTGAATCTGTCGGATTGAGATACCACGTATGCTATATTTTCGGAATCTACGCGGATTTCCCACATTTTGGTTCAAACCAGAGATCGATACGACCACTTTGGTTTTTCGAAGATATTTAGGCGTTGTTCGAAAATTTGACTTTTAAAAAAAAAACCGTATCAAAACAAAATTCCGTTTTTAGACTAATTCGGCCATTTTGAATCGATTAGAGTTCGCAAAATTGCTCTCTTTCATCGTTCCCGAGTTGGAAAAAAATCCGAACTTCCGGGAAAAAAAACCCAAAATCGTTTTTTTCATAGTGATTTGCATAAGTTTCCAGAATTTCATACCGATCGCTCTGTCCCTGATCTTTTTTGCGAGTCTTCCAACAGAAGTCTGCACCGGTGCCCCTGCAAAAATAACTTTTTTCACTTTAGAGCGGGAAAAATAATATTTCCCGTACTCCGATTTCATCGAGCTTCGGAAGGAAATTCTTTTTTTCTACGGGGATATGGAATTTGGCATCGATATCTGCATCCCTGATTTATTTACGATTTTTCGAAGAGAAGTCTGCACGGTAGCAGCATGATAGAACGCATTTTCGATGACGTCCCTATGGATGTTGACGATCTAAGAACGAAATGAGAAAGAGGCTTTCGGAATATAACTTTTTCTGACCTAAAAAGGTCCGCTGAATCCAAAATGCCATCTCGTCGATCGGACCGCAGCTAAGAGAGCTATGATGTCGCAAAGTCTCGAAACGTCGGTGCGCCGGCGGAAAAGATGGTAATAGCTTCTTCATTGCATGTCCTATCGACGAGATGGATTCAGCGGAGTTTTTATCAGTGTGAAAGCAGCCACGAGTTCCAGCCACGAATTTGCGGTGCTTATGTGGATGTGGGTCCGTCCGCCAGTGGTCGTCTACTGATGGTCGGAATTCGTGGCCAGCCATGAAATAAATTATATCGTTTCTGTTAAGAATGCGAGAATGTTTTTTGTAATAAATGTATGCTACGAGGAATCCTTGACAAGATGTATATATCACCCGATTTTGTCAGGCTAAAATTAACCCTCCACTACCCCTATCATGAATTTCTTTCAAATTATTCAATTTCCATAAAAAAACGCGTGGACCGGGATTTCTTTTTTCATGAATATATGCTATCAAGAATGCTCAACAAGATTTATATGTCACTCGATTTTGTCGGGCAAAAATTAACCCTCCACTACCCCTATCATGAATTTCTTTGAATTATTCTATTTCCATAAAAAAACGCGTGGATGGGGTTTTTTTTTCATAAATATATGCTAAAGAATGCTAACAAGATGTATATGTCACTCGATTTTGTCGGGCAAAAATTAACCCTCCACTACCCCTATCAGAATTTCTTTGGAAATTCTATTTCCATAAAAAACGCGTGGATGGGTATTTTTTTTCATAAAGATGGGGATTTTTTTTCATAAATATAAGCTACCAAGAATGCTTAACAAGATGTATATCCCCTTTTTTTATGGAAATAGAATAATTTCAAAGAAATTCGTGATAGGGGTAGTAGAGGGTTAATTTTGCCCGAAAAATCGAGTGACATATAGATCTTGTTAAGCATTCTTGGTAGCATATATTTATGAAAAAAAATCCCGATCCACGCGTTTTTTTATGGAAATAGAATTATTCCAAAGAAATTCATGATAGGGGTAGTGGAGGATTAACCCTTTCACTAATAATTCTTTGTTTTTTGAAATAAAAATTTTATATTTTGCACACCGTATGTCTGATTTTTTTAATGATTTTTGAGCCTATAATAAAAATTTTGTGATTGCTAATTTTTGTGTTATTCGTTGTGCTAAATTTAGTACAGTATGAGTTAATGGTACATGACGAATGATGTAATCAAAACCAATGTGATGGTATAAACAATACACTGACAATTATAATTTATTTTTAATGCAGTGCATAAAGATTTGTATTTTCAACCATTATTTGAAAAAGAGAATCGGTGAAATATTCTTTGAAAAAAGATGCATGGGTCTGCAAATAGGTCACGTCGGACTTTTCTCTTTCTTCGTGCCATTTTATTGTTTCTGGGGTTAAAAACTTTTCAATTTTCTTCCATCCTATGTCATCCTTTGTTGTCAAGTTATTGTTGACCAAAAAGTCTTTGATTTTCTCAATTTTCTTTTTTTTTATCCCGCTGTTGACGTTGTGGCCACAGGGTCTCCTTCGAACTCGTCTTCTACATCCCTTGATAAAATTGGGTCTGACAAGTTTTCCTGTGGATAACAATCGTTTTTTTCGTGCTTGTTCTCCGAATCTACATCCAAATAAATAATTTAACATCTCAAATTAATTTTGCATTCATACAAGTTACCTCCAGAATCTTCCAAATCAGGGCTCCACCCAAATCATCTTCATCCCCACTTAGGCATTCCATGTCTGATAAATCATTTTTATGATTCAAAGTAACTCATAATCAGTTAATGGCCTTCTGGAAGCCATTTCAATCAATAATACTGTGAAAATAACAAAGTAAGTATATTTAATAAAAAAAGTGGTGTTATATTTACCAAATCCGCGATACCACTACTTCACAATGTCCTAAATTCATCACACCTCTATAAATGTTCAAAACTCACAAATAGCACGGAAATTGTTTAATTTTCTTGATCAGGAACGCAAAACAAACACGTATGTACACAAAATATTTTTTTCACCAAACTGAAACCATGCTGAATAGTTAAAAGATTGCATGAAACAAACAGCTGAATCAGATGATTGAAATCCTCCGATTCTGTCAGCGGACAATTCCAATATATTTCCTCTACTAACCGATAGATGGCTGGACAAATTGCAATTGGCAACTAAAACATCAACGAATAGAACTTTGTCAACCGAAATCGCAAAAACCAGTTACTTGAACATAAAAAAAATCAAGAAATCCGTGTCCTAAATTTAGGACACCATGAGCGAAAGGGTTAATTTTTGCCCGACAAAATCGAGTGACATATACATCTTGTTAAGCATTCTTGGTAGTATATATTTATGAAAAAAAATCTCGATCCGCGCGTTTTTTTTTATGGAAATAGAATTATTCCAAAGAAATTCATGATAGGGGTAGTAAAGGGTTAATTTTTGCCCGACAAAATCTTGTGACATATACATCTTGTTAAGCATTCTTGGCGGCATATATTCATGAAAAAAAATACCCATCCACGCGTTTTTTTATGGAAATAGAATAATATCAAAGAAATTCGTGATAGGGGTGGTAGAGGGTTAATTTTTGCCCGACAAAATCGAGTGACATAATACATCTTGTTAAGCATTCTTGGTAGCATATATTTATGAAAAAAAATCCTAATCCACGCGTTTTTTATGGAAATTGAATAATTTCAAACAAATTCATGATAGGGGTAGTGGAGGGTTAATTTTTGCCTGACAAAATCGGGTGACATATACATCTTGTCAAGGATTCCGCGTAGCATACACTTATTACAAAAGACATTCTCGCATTCTTAACGGAAACGATATAATTTATTTCATGGCTGGCCACGAATTCTGACCATCAGTTGACGACCACTGGCGGACGGACCCACATCCACATAAGCACCGCAAATTCGTGGCTGGAACTCGTGGCTGCTTTCACACTGATGAATTTTTTACGTATAGAAAAGTTATTTCAACAAAGTTACGTGGGTGTATTACTGTTAAAATATAATATTTCTATCATTCAACATTAAAACGTAGTTTTTTTGCTTCTGGAAAATAGAAAGTTTCATAAACAACTTAATATTTGTCAATAATGACACGAAAAAAAAAAACGTAAAAGGTCATTATACAAATTATCTGTGCCAAAAATGCGAATTTTTCACAGAAACCAGGAAATCATTTCGGACAAAAGTTATATAGCAAACTGTCATTACTTTTTCATGCAGAATTGCCCCTGAAGTTTGTCGCACTTGTTCACTAAAACCCTGTATATGCTAGAAGGAATGGATTTTTTTCAGATGGACTTCGACAATTACTCGACAATTATTCATAGCCATTGTGATGTTTATTTGTGAGTGGCACTGCTAACTTAATATTAACTTAGAGCGCGACAAATTTTTTTCGTTCACCACAAATTCTCGACAATTATTGGAATAGGCTCTGCCAACTTTATAGGGGTTAAAAACTGAACCATGTTGTGTAATCTAGCTGGAGGCCGTCAATATGGCATGCAATAAATAATGGTAAGAAGTTCAAATCATCTCAAATACTCCAAGTTGTACTCCACAATTCTGTTACATGTTTCGGACCTATACAGGTCCATCTTCAGTTACAAAAACATTCTGAAAAAGAGGAATAGTTCAACACGAGGAAATGGTTTTAAAGAAAGTTGTGGAGTACGACTTGAAGTATTCTCCTCATCAATAATGTTAAGGTTCACCATTCATCATCTCGCATTGAAATATATACCCCAATTCCGATTGCCTTTCCTTGTTCGTATTCCGGCATATATAGGGGTTCATTAAAGCGAGTCACGTTGGCCCGCATTGACTTACTTCATTAGAATCGACGTGCCAAATTACTTATTCAAAAATTAATAGGCAGAATGTGTTAGAAATGGTTATGTAATTGTAAATCCATTCCTTGTTATACGACGATATACTATATAATAGAGGAGTATACTACGGTCTCTGGTGAAATGCTATCTCGGAAACTAAGCGAAATAGAGGTACAGTTGCTTTTGAGAAAATGATCCCCATCGAATTTTGGTCTGTCTGTCTGTACTCTGTACTCCGTACTCTGTATCAATCATAAATTGAAATATCTCCGGAACTCTTTGACGTATCGTCTTGAAACAATACAAATACAAATATACTTTATTCCAGTAAGACCATATGACATGGTATTGGACATGTCAAAAAAAAGTATAATATAAATTGTATAAACACACACATATATACACTCATATACAAGCAAACTATAAACACATTTAAATAAGCTCATACACAATACAAAGGACCGTAAAGAGGTCTTGAAGATGTGATATAATAGTACCAACATTATTCCTCGAATACATCAAATGATCAATGGGACATAGTCAGTTTAAGACATTACATAAATAAATAAATATACAGGAATAGTCAGTGTAAAATATTAAAATAAACAAAAAAATAAACATATAAAGCTTTGTCATAACTATTTTCTACTAGAGTATTCCAGATACTCGTTTATAGAATATTTTTTCATTCTCAGTTTGAACAAAGTAATTCTGAAATATTTTTTATGGCTGGTGGTGAACAATTGAATAGCCTTATGCCTGCTGCAGAAGGTGATTTTCGAAACAACGAAGTACGATGTTGTTGTAATTTTAGTAGGTTTCCGTTTCTAGTTGGGTATATGTGACACTTGGAATTTGTTTCTAACCTGAATTCATTTTTTTTCACATAGACAACTATAAATGTAGATGCAGGGTAATGTTAAAATATTATTTTCTTTGAAAATTGGTCTGCAGGAATCTGTGTAACGAAGACCATATAGTACACGAATAATACCCACAGGAGTAAATTATAAGACAGAACTGAATTTACCATTGCATAATAGACATCCTTCAAACAGTTTTCATCCGAAATCTTTTTCAGTTGTACTCCTGCATAGAAACTGCTGTTTAATCTTTCACATACATGGTTTATATGAAATTTCCAACTTAGGCCAGAATCAATGTGTGATCCTAAAAATTTGGTCGTCTCCGATGGATATATTGCCACGTTACTAATTTCAATATTCAGAGGTTCATAATATGTATATTTCCTGCCAAAAAATTGAATTAAAACTGTTTTATCTGAATTGACTATAAGCCTGTTTCTGTGACACCAATCTGTGAATCGTTTATTAATAATGTTGAGTTTAGTTTGAAGTTCCGCAGGACTGTCGGCTTCTTCTGAGATTGAAGTATCATCGGCAAATAATGATATCGAGCTCATACCCAAATGTTGTGGGAGATC
Source organism: Gonioctena quinquepunctata (assembly GCA_018342105.1). Taxonomy (NCBI): domain Eukaryota; kingdom Metazoa; phylum Arthropoda; class Insecta; order Coleoptera; family Chrysomelidae; genus Gonioctena; species Gonioctena quinquepunctata. The sequence continues at coordinate 323,294 of JAFIRS010001482.1, read as the reverse complement.
GTTTATATAAAGCAAGAATATCAATGGTACCAAGACTGAGCTCTGTGGAACTCCTATGTTCACCTCACACATATCAGAGTCAGTATGTCCCATCTTACATAAATCTCCTATATTTCCTGTCATTAAAATATGAAAGGAATCGGAAAAATCCAAGATGGTTTTTCCGGGATTTTTCTGAAAATTCCCTTGTGGAATTTCTTTCATATTCTGTACCAGAATAGCTTGACAACCGTACAGGAAGATTTTTCTCCCAAATACGCAAGAATGACGGTTCTGTCCTTAGAATTTTTTTCTGAAAACACCAACTATCAAATGCATCATATACTTTTTCGTATAGTAGTCTGGACTCTACTGGTAGAAGTTTTAAGCTAACTGTTTCCGCTGACTCGGAGGAATATCAGATGTATCACTAAAATCACTTTCTTCGTCCATAATCAAAGCGATATTTTATAAATTTACGAAAATTATCTGATTACGGTTTTACAGTAATGCGACTTCAATAATTGAATTGTTATATGCAACCTAATATTTGTTCTATTTTTCCTGTAGGTATGTATTGCGATTGACTGAAATAATTTTGCTTAATGTCACTGTCACTGCCAAAACAAAAAAATTTTTTTTACGAAAATTATCTGATTACGGTTTTACAGTAATTGCGACTTCAATAATTTGCTTTCAAAACGTTAAGGTGGTTCCGCACGAGAAAAAAAATTATTTTCGACGGAATCGAAAAATTTTAAAGGACTTTTCGATTTGAAACGCGAAAAAAATTTTTGAAGGGATACTCCCAATCGATTCTAGAAAAAATTTCTTCGTTATAGAAAGTCGGCGACTCACAAAATTGATGTCCCCGAAAAGCACAGCAAAAAAAAAATTTCAGACCCGGGCCCCCCCCTCACTAGAAATTATACGTCATGGGAAAAATTATCGTTTTTCGATAAAACTTCAATGGACTTTTTTGTAGTACTCTTTTGAACTTTTTTGGGAGGGGAGGGGAGGGGGGGGGAGGGAGGGGGTATCGTTAAAATCGATTAGGTCAACTAGGAGAAGAAGTTTATTCGCGGAGGAGTTTTTTCGCGTTCAGACTTTCAAATCCCCGTCCCCTGGCACAATCCGCATTTCTCTAGGACCCCCCCCTTTTAGGCTGTGCGCGTTACCGTGGACTATTTCGAATAACGAGAGTAGTTTGATTATATATCTGTCAAACTAGATGGTCAATGACTTTGTTTTTTTTTTCACAATATCTGTGATATCCTGCTCTAGCTCCTCCTCGTTTTTTCATAAACTTCTTAATTTCAGTACTAACGGTAGAATTAATAATGTGCTGTTTGCCTATGCATGGTCCATATGTTACGTGTGAATTGTCAACTTCAATTATATATATCTCGGGTTCGGGATGGTGAAACATGTTAACATTTTATAGAGGTGTTGTTCACATGTTAAACAATACGTATGCCAAATTTTAATAATTTCAACTGTCTCGTGGCGGTACTACCTTAATAATAATTAAGGGTATTTTCATTTTTATATTAAAAAACCAAAGAATTGGAAAAAATCATGTATAAATAACTATTTTGTCGCGAATTTCGATATTGTTTTTATGTTGGTGATAAAAAACAACCTAATTGAATCTAAGCCTAGGGCTAACCGCATTGTCACTTCAACTCCCATAGATATCGTAATGATTTTGGCCTCGAATTTTCTCCGAAACCCACTACGAAAGCTCTCACAAAAACGACGGGAGAAAAGTGAAAACACACCGTCGACGGGGAACATTTTTACATCGCTCCAATTGCTAAAACAACTCGAAGGGCGTACATTATATCGAAATCGAATGGTTTTTGATTACATACGAACACATCACCTGGGGAGAAAAAGAGAAAATACATCAACACATTAACCTCCTCCCTTCATGTAGCAAGTCGGGTAAAAAGCTCTATCGGAGGTATCGGTTTCCCAAAGCAACAAAACACCGTCGATATCGGCGGGGATCTGTTAGACATTCTGGAAGGTACATCACTTTCGTAGAGGTTCATCAGATTTCGAACTGGCTCACTACCCAGGGCCGGCGCTAGATCAAGCGATTCACGAGTCAAAAATAATCCTCATTAACGATCTAGTTATAACCTCGAACAATTATTTCAAAATTCATATAACATAAGCGAAAACACTGACACAAACAGGAATGATTTTTTTTTAAACATAAAAAATCGAAATTTTTTATTTTTTCGATTTTATTTTTTATTTTTATTGATTTTTTTTCTATAAATAAGACAAGTTGCTATTTTTAACACGTTTATGATTTTTTCCCACCGTTCTTTCCATTTTAATGAAGATAGATTCGAGTCACCATCAGGAAATAATTGATGCAATTTGACTACAACAAACAAAGAATAGTTGAGAATTCTCTATTTATTTGATGTTCATATAGGTTCTTGAACAAATTTAGTTTGCGTCACAGTTTCGGCCCCAATAGCTAGCCTATAAATTCTTAATTTCAACCTTTTGTATGCATGAAAATACCAGTTTAGAATGTAACTATTATATTCTTCCATTTTTTATCAACTTTGGGTTACTACAAGTGGTAGAAAATTATAATTTTATAAATTTTTCATAGGTAGGTACATATTATAATAGATTCAGTTTGGGCGCCAATGGATTCTTAGCTTATAAATTCCTAATTTCTACTTATTGTAGTTGCATGAAAATACCAGTTTAGAACGTAGCATATTATATTCTAATATTTCATATCAATTTTGGGTTACTACAAGTAGTAGAAAATTATTATTTAGTGTGCTTTGGAGTTTCGGCATTTTTTAATTTTTATCAACTTTGGACTCAATGGTAGAAAACAAATTTTTTATTAGTTTTTATATAGGTACATGAACACGAAACTAAACGTCACCAATGGATTCTTAGCCTATAAATTGTTGATTTCCACTCATTGTAGTAGCACAAAATCACTATTTTAGGACGTAAAATATTATATTATTTTATTTTATAGTTACTTTGAGCTTCTACAAGGGTTAGAAAATTATAATTTTAACGGTTTTTCATAATGGTAGGTACATAACAGATTTAATTTGCGTCACAGTTTCGGTCGCGATTTTAGCCTATAAATTGTTGATTTCTACTAGTTGTAGTTGCATGGAAATAACCTCGGAAATAACATTTTAAGATTGAACATAGTTCATTTTTCAATTTTACATAAGTTTTGAGTAATTACAAGTGGTAGAAAATTGCTTTTTTGCGTTTTTATTAATTTTCTATACGCGCTTTATTGCATAGCATTCATAACCAGCGTCAGCGAACATCATAGGGGGCTGTGAACATCGTATTTTGACAGTACAAAACGTCAGCAAAAACTCGTGTTTTGTAGTAAAAAGAATATTGTGCAGTCAAAACGAACGCAAACTTTTTTCTTTTGAAAATGTATCGATTTGAAAATCATGCTTTATGTAAAATATGCATAAAATTGTCTGATGTAATGATGAATCATCGTCTTATTTAAACGCATTAATAGAAGATTGTGGTTTCTATTTAAAGGAAGAAAATTTGTTTCGAATTTTCAGGAATATTTGCTTTAAAGTACTCAAAATTGAAAGTGCTAAATGGAAAAATGGTGTCTAAATATTATATATATTTTATTAGACATAGATATTTAATTCATTCAATTCTAAGTCCACCTTTTTCGCCTTTAAGGTAGTTGTCGTGAAATCCACTTCCAATCAGATTTCGTTTATATTCATACCACTTTTAGTTAACATTATTACCTGTATCATATTAAATTTTTGGAATCATTTACCACACCGAAAGCGAGATATAAGGCTTCAAAGTTGCAACGCTTAACACGTAATCCCTATAGTGAGCTACCGCGGACACCACATTTTAAGGCATAAATAAAAACCCTCCATTCAGATCTTTCTAAAAAACTAGTATATTATTGGAAGGTACGTAACAAATTTTATAAAAAAAATTTAAGACGCGTAGCCATACAGTTATTTATTTATTGTTATAAGAAGTTTCTAAATTATTGCGTATGAGAAGTGCAAGATGGTGAAGGCTGAGAATCGTGGCAACGTCTCAAGCGATCGCTGGTGATTCAAATAAACGAGAGCGCGAGGGTCTTACTGTTTTGAATTGAACTGTGTTTTGGGACACACATATTTATGAATAATAATTGTGAATGATTGCGTTAATTTATACTGATGCATTTTAAACATATTACAATGGAAATAGATATAAAATAAAATGTAGTTTTAACGAGTAACGGCAAAAAACAGTGCATAAACTTTATTGTATTCATACATTTGTACAATACATGTACGTATAACATAATTCGAATATTTTTGAACTAATCAAAAATTATTCAGATTTCTAACAGGCTAATAAAATATAACGTATAAATCTACAAAAAATATAAACAACAATGAATGTAATATTATTTATTCTTAACTATTATACTAAGTAATCACTTGTTGACTAACATTTATTTTTAATTCATTAATGATTTTAATTAATGCTTTCCTATTTTTAGCAACTCTAGGTTTTCTATTCTCCAATTTTTCAGTCATGTGATTAATCACAGCTTCTTCTCCTTCATCGTGATACATTTGTTTCGGAAAATGGTATGTTATATTATGGTGCGCAATTTTTTTCAATAAATCCCGTGATATAACATTTTTTAAGGCACTTAAATTGGGTAAATTACGGGATATTCATTCGTTCTCAAGTCGCTCTGAAATATATTCTCCATATGATTTCATGTATGTTGATAAGTCTGACTCTTTACCAATAAAACGAACTAATTTCTGTAAAATTTGTACATCATACATCGCTTCGTGGAAATTATCTGTTGTTTCGTTTGGTATTAAATCTTTGGCTATTTTTGATAGCTGGAACATTCCTGGCCCTTTTCGATCTGGAAACGTTTTTTTTTAAATAATTAAGTTATCCACAAATCCTGGTATCATGATAAAATCTTCTATTAAATTATTATTAATGATTGCTCTTAATAATTTAGGTACATCGAATCTCGCATTATGCGCAACGAGTAAATTTGGAGTTGTAGATAAATTTAAAAATTCTTTAAATGCTACCAAACAATCTACTAAATTTTTTGAATCGACTTGTACATCATTCAAATATAATTGACCAGAAATTGTACTCAATCCCGTAATTTTTGTATATATAATATAAAATCATCATATATTATGAGTTTTCTAAATCAAAATAAACAATGGAATAATTTATTGATATTGATTCGATGTTTTTTAATAATAGTGATGATGCTCTTGATTTGTTAATTCCGACGTTTGGTTGATAATGTTACACCTTCTGACATTTCCTTCGATTTTCTTAACATTTCCCTTTTTTGGTCAATTCAACTCTGCGCAACTTTTTTTCTCTTGATGTTAGCATCAGTCTTCTTTTTTTCTTATCAGAATCGTATCTTTGAGCATATGTAGCTGTATGACTACCTGGTTCCAAATTAAATTTTTTTCTTATATTCAATAACGATACCTCGCCAATGTTTTTACAGCAAACTGCACTGCGATCGTTGGATTGCGACGTTGCCAACAGTCCAGTCATGGCTTATTTGCTGTATAACGCATGCTAATTGCGTTTCTCAGCGTACAGTTCCCTTGAAAAAGATCCCTCTAATTCGGAGCTTGAACATGTATTGCATCGCGCTACAATCGAGAGTTTTGATAGTGTTTGTAGCCCGACAACTTCCTTAAGAAGAAAGGAGGTGTCCGAAGAATATAGAAAACATTTCAGCTATGTAATTGAAATGTATCAAAATTAAATAAAGAAATAAAAACCAGTATAGTCAAAAAATATTATTGTCATTAAAACGTCAAAAAATGTCCGATTTAATTCGCTGTTGGGTACCCAAGAGAAAAAAAATTCCACTAAAATACGTACGTTGCCATGGTGATCTATCAAAAAAACCCAGTTAGACTGGTTAAAAATTACTGGTGTGGAATTTTCTATAAAATAAATATGAGTGCATTTTTATTATGTTCAATGGATTTCGACAATTATACGACAATATTTTTGAAATTCTACTTTCACTCGTTAATTTACTGTAGTGGCAGTGTTAACTTGATATCAAGGTAGCACAGCGATCCCCTATAAAAAAGCTAAAAGTTGTTGGTATTCACGACAAATTTACGACAATTATTCGACAAATATTGGCCTGGGTTTTATCATTTTTTGAACAGGTGCGTACCGTGGCTTTGCTAACTTTATTGGGGTGAATATATAACTAGTAATTTTAGGTCAGTCCTAGAGTTTTTACCACGTACGTATTCTCCATATTAATATTCTTGAACGCACTGTATACTCGTTTCCTATGATGACTGAATATATTTACGTTACGTGCCATTATTATCGTGAAAATCGAATAAAAATCAATGTACAATAAATATTTTCACTGGCTTCATTACAATATGGCAAAATAAATCGCGCAGCCAATACACAACCGCAGACAAGCGTGCAAGAAACGTTTGAACGATGATACCGATTCCAAGCGCTAGATGTCATGGAACATGGCATACATCAAGCGATGTGAAAAGCCTGGTCGTTTCGCAATGCCATTTCGCCATTACGAGTACGGAGCTGAGAAATAATGGCCCTAATAAACGATTTAATGAAAAACGTCATGAACAAAAAAAACAACAGTTGGAACGACATGCTGTGATAAGACGAACTATTAACCTTTTATTCACGGTGTTTACCATGGGGGATTATTGATTACTTTTTCGGATAATGGCTACAATATCCTGAGCATTCCCTGATACCCACAGCATTCTTTGGTTCTTCGAAGAAGACAATCGCTGGGCATATCTATGAAAATAATTACGAAATTCATCCAAATTTCAGTTCTTGCTATCACAAAATTGATTGCTAAAAAAATCCACCCGTCAGGGAGATTGTTTGTGTGACACCACGATGTAAACAAACGAGATAGCAAACCCAGGATTCGGGTGGTCACATGACCAGCATAAAATCTCCATCGTTTGTTCACATCTTGGTATCTTTTATTCTTTAACGTCGGCCTAATTCTGCGAACAGACATAAACACCGACGCCAATAAGCACACTCCCCTCAACCGAAAATTTTGCCAAATCCTCTGGTGTTTCCATCCAAAGGTAGGCATCTTTAACGAGCTCAACATCCATGAACTCTGGACCGACATCTCAACGTCCCTCCGAAGGACGGCATATATATCGCCATATCTCGTGCTCAGCTGTGAATATGCTATAACGCTGCAGTTATTCGGGACTTTTAAACGCGAGTCTTCCCTGATAGGTTGCCAAATCCTCTGGTGTTTCCATCCAAAGGTAGGCATCTTTAACGAGCTCAACATCCATGAACTCTGGACCGACATCTCAACGTCCCCTCCGAAGGACGGCATATATATCGCCATATCTCGTGCTCAGCTGTGAATATGCTATAACGCTGCAGTTATTCGGGACTTTTAAACGCGAGTCTTCCCTGATAGGTTGCCAAATCCTCTGGTGTTTCCATCCAAAGGTAGGCATCTTTAACGAGCTCAACATCCATGAACTCTGGACCGACATCTCAACGTCCCCTCCGAAGGACGGCATATATATCGCCATATCTCGTGCTCAGCTGTGAATATGCTATAGCGCTGCAGTTATTCGGGACTTTTAAACGCGAGTCTTCCCTGTAGGTGGTCACCCATCCAAGTACTAAAGCGCCCGGTGTTGCTTGGCTCAGATATCGATAAGACTCTCGTCAACCTGATGAGCCCGCCGGTTCTCCCGTCTCAAGTATTTGTGGCATGAACAGAGCACAAAACATCCCCACCTAAAGAGAAAAGTTAAAGGCCGGCAATTGGAAACAAGTCACGCCGGAGCCAGATAAGGGATGACGCTCGTATCGATGTCAACTGTCAGCAATCAATTAACTGCGCATGTCAAAAGCCGGCTACGCCATTTGCATTTTGCACCCGTTGTCTGTTTGACTCGTTGCATTATACTTTCATTGTTAGTGTGTTATTTTGGAGTGTGTCTTCATTTGTTTTTGAAACATGAATATATATATATATATATATATATATATGAATATTAAAGGTTATCAAATATTTATTCTCCAGTGAATACAAACAACATCGATTTCCTTGATATGAATCTGAAATTTTCGAGGCTTGGATATCAAAAATTCAAAGTGACTAGACTAGAGAGAGTAGGTCACATTTTAGAAATGAGGACAAAGTGGCTGTCTGACGAAGGAGTCTCAAAAAACTGCCATTCCGTTAATATACAGGGTGTAATCTAACCTATTGCACCCCCGTGAATAACGAGTGTATAATGCCAATTTATAATAAATTACAGATGCAATAAACATTGAACTCGACATTTGAATGAGGTAGAATCTGATTGTGTGTTAATTGTACATATTGCAGGCTGCCTGAGATAGATATTCAATTTCAAAGTGAAGAAAACAACTAACCTTGTTATATCCAAACTGGTGATGAAGTCAGAAGTAGTTGACTTCATCTGCTTTGAGGCACTTATAATTATCACAGTCACTTTAAGAAACAAACAACACAAACAGTATTGAAAAGGGAAACATTCGCAATTGAATATTGTTTTAAAAATAATTTCGAGACTATTGTAGTGATTCAGAACACATGGACTGAACACTTGGCAACAATTCTCGAATGGGGATCTAACAACTTGGTAGAATTCAATGCAAACAAAACACAAGCATGTCTTTTCTCTAGAAAAGCCGATCTCACTGTGCCTAACATAACTTTGTCAGGAGTAACCATACCACTGAAGCCATCCATATCGATGCTTGGTATTACTATCAGCAATAACCTTTCCTGGGAAAATCACGTGAGGTCCATTGCCAAAAGTGCATCCCAAAACTTGGTTTCTGTTTCGTGCCAAGAGCTATTTCACCCCCAGTCAGCTGCTTATGATCTATAAGGCACAGATCCGACCTGTCCTGGAATACTGTTCCCATATTTGGAGTGCGGCACCTAAACATATCCTGAGGCTATTGGATTCTGTCCAAAAAAGGGCAATTCGTCTCGTCGGTGATGCCTCGCTTACAAACTCGCTCACTTGTCTGGAACACCGTAGAAAAGTTGGCGATTTGTCTCTATTTTATAGATATTTTCATGGGCGATGCTCTTCTGAAATATCAACAATCGTTCCTGCTTTGGCAGTCTCTTCGAGATTAACCCGTCAAGTTCAGTCATCACACCCCTTCGTGGTCACTTTGGAAACCTGCAGAACATCACTTTCCAAAGACTCGTTCATCCAACGAACAGCGAGGCTTTGGAACTCATTGCCTAGGGAGGTGTTCCCCGAGGCATACAACCTTCAGAAATTTAAGAAGAACACCAACTCCTACCTTCTTTCCCTAGGTTCCCACTGATGTTCTCTGAACATTACAGGATATCCCTTTTCGTGGGAACCAGAACATAAAAAAAAAAAAAAGTAAGATTCTCGCATGCACGGTTTACAAAGCTGGCTACGAACGAAAGTTTGTTAGATTCTACTAGTGTTTTCTGATTGGCTGGTGAATGAGAGATCTTAAGATCCCAATTAACAACAAATCGAATAACAATGTGCACGAGAATTAATTTGAACAATATTGTCTTTGTCTTTTGAAGATGTAAATTTATTTGAGACCAGTACCTTTTATTATTCCGATTGAACAGACCCAAGTTGGTGAATCGAGTTTCATCTTAATAAATAATTTTAAATGGAAAACGTACATCTTCTCTGTATTTAGTCAAAAACCAGTTGCAATAAGTTAATCTTCGGTTGTGGTCGTTATCGTAAAGATGTTGGTGTAGTTGGTACTTGAATGATCGATAATTATATTTGTGAAGAATTCTTCAATCGGACGAATAACTTATATCACACCCAGAAACAATTTGGCGAATTGACGCCGTACAATTCACTTCAACATAGGCCTACACGTCTACTTCTTTTTCTTCACTGTCGATAAAGTTATTGGCATTTTCTTCTGGTTCATTTCGCATTTTCCTTTCCAGTTTTGGAAAATAATGCCGAGTGGGATGGCGACGATTAGGGAATCTCCTCGGGAATCTCTGAGCATAAATTCGAGCTGCATCAGTTGCATTCTTTTTTGCTTCTCCGTAAATTAGCAACAAGTCAATTTTCTCGTTTCTAGTATAATTTTCCATATCAAATTATAAACTACGCAACAAATAAATTTTTAAAAGTGACAGCATATTCATTAGCCTAATTTGTTTAGGTAGTCCTAGCAACAGCTTCAATTGTGTGTCACGGATAACTAGAATAACAGGACTTATTTGTTATTAGGTATGATCGCTTCTTGCAATTATTCAGAAAAATAGTGAAAATAAAGTGAAATCAATCAATCAATCAATTATTTATTTGCTTATTATCAGTAAATAGATTTAGCATCGTCAAGGTAAGTAAATACAGTACAAAAAGACACATTAAAAAGGCAAAGTATTATACAGTACAAAACAGACACATTAAAAAGCAAAGTATTAAAACTTGCAGTTGAGAGATTCACTAACGTCATAAGGGCAGAGATCAACCAGCAGCCCTTTTATATTTTTTGAATTTATTCATATGTAAATTCCTCATATATGGTGGTAGATGGTTGAAGAGCCTTATCGCCACAGTAAGGAAGCTTTTATGAGTAATTGCCAGTCGATGCTGTGGCATAAGAAGATTGTGGCCATTTCTGGTCAGATATTCGTGGTTGTGATTAACTTTAGGGGTGTTATTTTGTGTTTTGATATAGACGAGACATTGAAATATGTATAGAGCCGCAATGGTTAATATATTAAATTTTTTAAATAGAGGTCTACAGCTGTCAGTCCGTTTTGCCCTTCCCAGGATTCTAATAGCCGTTTTTTGTAGAATAAATACCCTTCCCCAATCAGTTGAAAGTCCCCAGAAAACCAATCCGTATGACAGCTTAGACTGAAATAACCCCATGTAAGCAGCTCTCGAAACATAAAAAGGAACAAATTCATTGATTCTACGAAGCAGGTAAAGAGTGCTGGACAGCTTAGTAGAGAGATCTTTGATGTGGTCTTTCCAATTAAGTTTTTGGTCCAGTATTACCCCCAAAAACTTAATGGATTTTTGACTGTCCTTTAGCTCTTTTAGTGTGAAAATAATTGTGTCAGTTTTTTTGACGTTTAAGCATAACTTATTGGCTGCGAAAAAATTTTCGATTTTTTTCAACGCGTTGTCAGTCAGTTGCTTTGGATGTTCATGTTCAGGGTGACTCTCATAAAAAGTAGTATCATCGGCATACTGAATGGTATTGAGAGGGTTCATATGGTGTGGAAGATCATTAACATATATTAGGAATAGTAGGGGTCCCAAGATTGACCCCTGGGGCACACCTGCTGTTACACTCACTGCTGGAGATATCACACAACTTTGCTCCACAACCTGCTTTCGTCCGGATAGGTAGGAATCAATCAAATCAGCTAGTTTCCCCCTAATTCCATAGTACGGAAGTTTTTCGAGTAGAATCGAGTGCGACAAACAGTCGAATGCCTTCGAGAGGTCACAGAATACGGCTCGAAGGAATCCACCGTGGCTCGCACCAGTTCAGATATGGCATGCGATGTAGATAGATTTTTTCTGAATTCAAACTGGGACTTTGAGAGCAAGTCGTTCGAATCCACAAATTGTATTATTCTACTATTCATTGCAGCTTCAATGGGTTTTGATAAAGTTGGGATTATTGAGATAGGACGATAATTTTCTATCTCATTTTTGTCTCCTTTTTTGAATACAGGGGTCACTTTACTGAATTTGAGCTTCTCGGGATACACACCTGTCTCAAAGCATTTGTTTATTATTTTGGTGAGAGGTTCCGCTAATCCCTCTTTCATGTTCTTCAACATCTTGTTACTTAATCCATACACATCAAGAGCGGTACTATCCGAGAGATTCGCAATAATATGTCCAACTCTGTGGAGTCTACAGGCATGAAGAAGATACTTTCATGGAATTGTATATAAGATGAAGTAAGTTTCGCTGGATCAACCGGAGTATTCTCCAGCTGTTTTAAAATATTGCTACTAATGTTTACAAAATAATCATTCAATTCATTAGATGAGAACCGGGTGTCCTGTGAGGACTCTTTAGAGAGGGGCTGCTTGATAATCTGCCAAATGACCCTAGGTTTGTTTACGGATTGTTCGAGTAATATTTTTCCTTTTGGTTGATAATCATATGTTTATAGTTTTTTTTCTGCAAGTATTATTTCCGGTGTCAAATCAACGTTCTGGTTACTCTTGTTATATTCGATAGAAAATTCAGGTTATCTCTGTAGTTTCTTAAGTCTGCATTAAACCATTTTTTTTCCATATTGCTTTTTTGAACAGTTTTTGTTTTTTTTTGGAAACATTCGTTCATTACATGTAGGAGTGTTTCCAGGAAACAATCAAACATATCATTTGTGTTATTAAATTCGAGCAAAACATCCCAATGGTATATTTTTCAAAATTGAATTACATCTATTCATTGTTATGTCGCGAAAAGACCTATATGAAGTTAGCGAAACAACTTCCGTAATTACAATTTTTTCACAGTTCCGAAGTATCCATAATTTGCCGCCTTCCTGTCGCTAATTAGTTGCGGAGAAAAAAAAATTGTCGCTCTATTTATAAAAAAAATATGCGATGTTTCGTTAACTTCATATGAAGTCCAAGCCGGTTTTTTGTCGCTAATTAGTTGCGGAGAGAAAAAACTATTTTATCGAAAATTATACGATGTTTCAACAACTCCCGTTATTTTTATCTTTTCTCACTTTTTAGGCACAAATTGCTGCTTTTTTTTCGATAATTAGTTGTGGAAAGAAAATATTCGTCTATCCTTTCTTTCAAAAATTTGCAATGTTTTGATAACCTTATATGAAGTTAGGGGACAACTTCCGTCTTTTTATTTTTATTTTAAACGGTCTTATTCAGCTTACAGTTTTGTTTATTTGTGTGGGTTGAATCTAGTAATTGAAATTGTATTCCTTTCCTGTTGAGCTATTAATCTGAAATTTGGTACACACCTTTAGTTCTGATGCAATACAATTATGTATATTCAGTATCATTGTAAATCCAAGATGGCCGTCGCCACAAAATGGCGGATGACATATTTTGTTCAACTCCCTCAATATGGGTATCAAATGAAAGGACTGAACCAGTACAAAGATAGTACTCCGTGAAAAAATTTCAAATCGAAGATAGTCGCCACCATAAAATGGCAGATTTATTTGTTTTTCAATGCCCTCAATATGGGTATCAAATGAAAAAAAAAATTCTCGAAACCATACTGAAACAGGGAGAAGAATGATTGTGTGGGGTATATGAAGTATTCGAAATGGGAAAAGTGGTTCCTAGAAATTGATTATGTAGCAATGTTTTTTTAATTTATTCAATAATTTATGATTTGTCGAGTTTTACCCATTATAGATATGAGCATAACTTTTTCATACTTTTCAGTCACGATAGATATAAACATAGCATTGATGCCCGTTTTTGATTTCTCACAGTGTCGACAATTGGTCCTCATATATGTCGGCGATTGGTTATTCATATTTTTCAGGTGTCGAAAATTGGGGCATCTGATATGCGTTTTCATTTATTTCATTTGAATTATTTCACCATGTTATGATAAGTTTTTCTTATCTGTTTATTGAAAAGGAAGTTACAAAGATTCAGAAACTGAATATCGCAACCACGTAAAACTTCCCCTTGAGTTCGAAAAGTATTCGTCATTTTCACGAATACCCTATTGTATGGATATTTATGACCAACCTGATAATTAGTGGGAAATTTGAAACTTTGATTATGTTGAGTTTTGTTCATATTGTGGGAATTTTGGGGAAAAGTTTCAGTTTCAAAATGTTATTGTAAATATTGCTCAAATTATCAAGGTCTATATTTTTGTATACTGTTGGTAGAATAGAATACTTTATTTAACTATGTTATATACAGATGCATATTTATAGCAAGTCAAGGGTATCATTCTTGATGGAAAACATTTCTTTAAATAACCTTTTATGTAAGTTCTCTGTGCAAAGTACTTCAAAATCGTTGTAATCCAAAATGTGCTCACTGGAGATGACATTCTCAGCCAGTGCCCAAGTTAATTTCTTTGTATTGCAATCCCTTTTATGGGACGTTAGGCGTCCAGACAAAGTTCTTGATGTTTGTCCAATATATGCTTTGTCACAAGTCTGACAGGAAATTTTGTAAACGACATTTTATTTTTCCATCCTTTTCCAAGGTTTCAATTGGTAAGTTTCAGAGGGAGAGACTATTAGTAGTAGTGGCGATGCGTTGGGCAATTTTGATATTCTCATTTTTTAAGACATTTATAAGCTTTACCGATTGAAAATATGGTAACAAACAGAAAAAATAAGTGATTGAAACACTTTTGGTTGGAAGGAAGAAAAGTAAAATGAATTCACAAAGGGGGCAAATTATGAGTACTTCAGAACTAAGAAAAGATAGATATTACAGAAGTTGTTTCGCTAACTTCATATGAAGTTAGCGAAACAATCGCATATTTAAAAAAAAAGAGCAACAAATTTTTTTCTCCGCAACTAATTAGCGACAAAAACGGCAATTTGGATACTTCGAACTGAAAAATGAATTACGAAGTTGTTTCGCTAACTTCATATGAAGTTAGCGAAACATCACATATTTAAAAAAAAAAGAGCGACAATTTTTTTTTCTTCGCAACTAATTAGCGACAAAAAGGCGGCAAATTATGGAATAATCTGTTATCAACTTTTTCGGAGTATTTTTGAGTTTCCCTGAATTTTCCAATCGAAAATGTTTGTTCTCGATTGCTATATGGTCTGATAAATAAAAATCAGTTATCTAGACAGCTGGTAAGCCTCGTGGGTTTATTGTTTAGAAATTCACAACCAAAAGATTTGACCAGATTTTTAAACTCCCGGGCAGGTAGGTCATCCTCCATCAAGTTAATATTGAAATCACCATATATGAAAAATGTTTTTTTCTGGTAAAATAAAATTTCAAGGACACTCTCGAGACTTTCAAAAAATCTTTCTAGTTGACCGCTGGGAGATTTGTAAATACAAATTATCATTATATTAATATTCATTATTTCAACACCCGTGATCTCAAAGTATTTTTCTTGGAGGTGGATATTTAAGTTATCTAATTTCTTAGAAGTATATGTATCTTTAATATAGATCATTACGCGACCTCCCTTGTACGTTTTACGGCAGTAGTGGTTCGCTATTGTATAGTTTTCCAAATTATGGGCGTTGATTGCTAGATCATTTAGCCAGTGTTCACATAGGCAGATAAAATCATAGTTTCGTTCTCCTATGCTCAGTTCTAATTCGTCCATTTTGTTAGAAAGGCTCCTGATGTTTAGAAACAGTGTGTTGGTGACAGCTCTTTGTAGGCAGGCATTAGGGCTGCTATTATAGTTATCTTCTAATTGGGTTGTATCTTGGCGTTTATTTGGGTAGATTCTGTGGGCGAGGATCCATCAGTACTGTGGGTGGCATCCTCTTCTGGGCAAAAAAAGATACTAATGCTCCATTTGAAAGTGTGTGGTATCAAATTATTCGTAAGAAAATGATCTTTCACAAAAAGCCGACGAGCCCTTTCCACTGGAAAAATTCATATTTGCGACTTTTAAATAATTCTTAAAACGACTGTTAAGACATAAGCCTCAAAGTCGTATTTTTTCCAAGTTACATGATCAAGAATGAAGCGATTTACACGATCCATGGCATTCTGAATCGAAAAATAAAAATGACTTTATTTGTCAAATATTGACAAGTGAGGTGTTGCTGGATTTAGAATGTCATTCTCGATCGAATATAAGTAAAAATATATAGGATGTCCTATTTAAAAATAGAAAGTTGGGGTCATTTCCGGTCCAACCGGAAGTACGGCAAAGCAAGTAAATATGTCAAAAAATGTAAATTGAACTGTTGGCAGATCCACTAATGAATTATTAATAATTCTAAGTAATGGGCTAGTTTTTCGAATGGGTATTTTCATTAAAAATTTTGACGTAAAGGTCCATAATTAATATTAGTAATTTTTACTACTATAATTAGTGTAATAAATAAATATAAAATTATTATAAATATAATAAAATTATTAGGGAAGTATATACAACCATCAAATTTCGTTTTTCTATCTTCAATAATAAAAAAGTTATAAGGGTGAACCACCTCAGAGAATCACCCGGTATTTTCGTTAAACGTCCTACTTGAAAAATTCGAGTTTGCGTTGGAAAGTAGTTGAATAGTTCCAACTCTGATATTTTTAGACTTCCTTGTACAATAAAGCCTCGAAAACCCTTTTCTCTATTAAAAAAAGCCGAAATGCAACGGCATCTCGACATGAAAGCGCGAGTCTATTTAGCGAATCCTTCCATGCGGTCGGTTCCTAAAGAAATTAATGGCCCAAAGATAACGCGGTTTCGAAGTTAGTGACTTCGTGCCAGAAACGGATATATTCCCGGACGTTTCTCGACTCGCATTCATTTCGAAGGATTGCAGAAACGTCGCAACCGTGAAAACGATCAGTTTTCGTGTCCGACGATTCGCCATCGTCTCTTGAGCGTGTCTCGGGAAAAAATGTAATTGCCCTCAATAAAACCCGTGTCTCACGATCAAACATTTCGATTAAATTTCGGAAGCGCTTTTAATCGTTGGAAATAAACATGACGAACCAAAAAAAACTCAAACAATAATTAAAGTTATTTTTCAACATGAAAACATTGGAAACAACGAATGCGAGTGAGCCTCGAGTCGTCGTCTAAAATCATTCACAAACTTTTCTATATCCCCTAATATTAATTAGTTATAGAAGAAATTAAAAGAAGAACACCCTACGCCACTGCATGTTCGTCCCGCGCCTGGCTGACGTAGCAGGATCCCAGAAAGGACTTAGAGAAGGCTCCGAAAATAAATAGAAAAGAAAATAATCAAGATTTTATTTTTCTCAGTGTACTTGTGGATGTGGCTAACTTAACACCAGTATTTTCAATTATAGTTATTCTAATCCTAATTGGAACGGCAATCAAAATAAGAGCACTACGAGGAGTGTTCATATGCACTGCCCGGCAAATGGGAAATTTATATACTACCAGTGTTTTTACTTTCAAAGCGTTCCTGGTACAATCATAAAAAGTCTGGCGTGTGATCTAGTTGCCCAGATTATTAGTAAAGGCGCTATCAAATATATTTGAGTAATAAAAGCTCGGCTAGCTGGATTGGACACATGTTATCTGAAGCCGCATGATTTCCCGAGTTCACAATTTGCCTTAATCAGTGCCGTGTGTTGGTGAGGTTAGGAATTATCCATTGAAAATAATTTTATCAATATGACATTCTGGAGACTTTTCGAAACAAATAATATAATTCAGTTGCGATAACATGTGTCTACCTTTACATGAGGTGATCAATTGCTATGATTGTTAAGAACAAGTAACTGAAAAAATACCACTGAAAAATAATATACCGACGCCTATCTCAAGGCGGCATCTGCAAAGAGAATTCCTTCCCGAAACTTTTTATGTCTGTCCAATTGAGATTAGAAACACTATACCATTCATACGGTAGTGTACGGAACCAGTGTGAAAACAGCGGCCAAATCTCCGGAAATACCCGAACGCCAAAACCAGTGGCGTACCAAACGATTAAGTGGTTAACATACATAAACCATTATTATGAAATCTAATGAAAATATCTCTGGAAATATATTGACTTGAAAACATTTATTGTTTTTTTATTATTTCTTTGGAAGATGGTAGGAAATCAACTTTTATAATCGAAAAATCAGTGACAAAATCTGCAAAAATTATTTTTTTTTTAGAAAACTTGGTTCTAGCATAAACAGATTTTGGCAAGATGTTTCTCATTGCAATACCATCATTTCATAAAAAAATGGTCGACTTCCCTTGGGATCCAGGGGTAGAATTTCCTACCCTTAATTTTTAAAAATTAATATTTCCTAAAAATATTGGTTCTAGCACAACCAGATTTTGGCAAGATGTTTCTTATTGCAATACCATCATTACGTGAAAAAATGGCCGACTTCCTTTGAGATCGAAGGGTAGAATTTCCTACCCTTAATTTTCAAAAATTATGTTACCTAGAAAACTTTGTTCTAGCACAAACAGATTTTGGCATGAGGTTTCTTATTGCAATACCATCATTCCGTGAAAAAATGGAAGGCTTCCCTTGGTATACAGGGGTAGAATTTCCTAATTTTTAAAAATTAATTCCTTGAATGAGACCAGAAGCCAATTCCTAACAACAGGTTGTTTCGAGTCAGTGAGTAACAATTCGTCTTGTTTCCGGGCTTCCTCTTCTCCATCTAACCTTTGTGAATAGGTTGCAAAATCTTCCTCTCCTGACTCACTGTGGCTCAGAAATTGGCTTCGTCCTATTCATAAGAAGAACTTCATAGAATAATATTTTTGGGCTTATTTTTTCTTGTTTCAAACTTTTCCTTTTTTGCTAGATCTTTTGCTTTCCTTGATCCAATTTGTGCTTTTCTTTTTATCTTGCTCTGCCTTTTTTCTATATTTTCCTGTGCTGTGATAATTTCAGTTCTAGAAGCACCTTTTTTTCTTTTCTCTTTCTTATGAGGCCAGGGGGGTTGTCTTACGGTGTCTAGCAACAAATCTTCAAATGACACATTCTTTTTACTTGGTCCTGCGATGGGCTTTGCTTCTGGAAGTGGTTGCTGCTCCAAAGATGATGCTTCTACCTGTCTCTTGCTGTTTGCTTGTGCTTGGCTCATCATAATTTTCTTGTGAGGCAGATTGTGCCGTTTTTAAATGTTCTTTGAATGAAGTGAAGTGGAAAAAATTAAATTCTAGGCTGGGGCAAATGTAATCACTGATTATATTTACCCCAATCTCCGTGATTGTACTTACCTCATATATATCATTTGGTGGGGTAAATGTAATCACTATTATTTTTATTTTTTTTGGCATCCAAATCGAAATCTGGCAGCAGAATCCGATTCCTTGTTGGAAACAATCTAAGAAAGCAAAATACCACAATAAGGTTGTGGTTGGGTATAAGCTCGATATCATTATTTGCCGATGATACTTCAATCTCAGAAGAAGCCGACAGTCCTGCGGAACTTCAAACTAAACTCAACATTATTAATAAACGATTCACAGATTGGTGTCACAGAAACAGGCTTATAGTCAATTCAGATAAAACAGTTTTAATTCAATTTTTTGGCAGGAAATATACATATTATGAACCTCTGAATATTGAAATTAGTAACGTGGCAATATATCCATCAGAGACGACCAAATTTTTAGGATCACACATTGATTCTGGACTAAGTTGGAAATTTCATATAAACCATGTATGTGAAAGATTAAACAGCAGTTTCTATGCAGGAGTAAAACTGAAAAAGATTTTGGATGAAAACTGTTTGAAGGATGTCTATTATGCAATGGTAAATTCAGTTCTGTCTTATAATTTACTCCTGGTTTCTGTGAAACATTCGCATTTTTGGCAACAGATAATTTGTATAATGACCTTTTACGTTTTTTTTTCGTGTCATTATTGACAAATATTAAGTTGTTTATGAAACTTTCTATTTTCCAGAAGCAAAAAAACTACGTTTTAATGTTGAATGATAGAAATATTATATTTTCACAGTAATACACCCACGTAACTTAGTTGAAATAACTTTTCTATACGTAAAAAATTCATTAGTGTGAAAGCAGCCACGAGTTCCAGCCACGAATTTGCGGTGCTTATGTGGATGTGGGTCCGTCCGCCAGTGGTCGTCAACTGATGGTCAGAATTCGTGGCCAGCCATGAAATAAATTATATCGTTTCCGTTAAGAATGCGAGAATGTTTTTTGTAATAAATGTATGCTACGCGGAATCCTTGACAAGATGTATATGTCACCCGATTTTGTCAGGCTAAAATTAACCCTCCACTACCCCTATCATGAATTTCTTTGAAATTATTCAATTTCCATAAAAAACGCGTGGATCAGTTTTTTTTTTCATAAATATATGCTACTAAGAATGCTCAACATGATGTATATGTCACTCGATTTTTTCGGGCAAAAATCAACCCTCTACTACCCCTATCACGAATTTCTTTGGAATAATTCTATTTCTATAAAAAACGCGTGGATGGGTATTTTTTTCATAAAAATGAGGATTTTTTTTCATAAATATATGCTACCAAGAATGCTCAACAAGATGTATATGTCACTCGATTTTGTCGGGCAAAAATTAACCCTCCACTACCCCTATCATGAATTTCCTTGGAATAATTCTATTTCCATAAAAAAAACGCGTGGATCGAGATTTTTTTCATAAATATATACTACCAAGAATGCTTAACAAGATGTATATGTCACTCGATTTTGTCGGGCAAAATTAAACCTCCACTACCCCTATCATGAATTTCTTTGGAATAATTCTATTTCCATAAAAAAAACGCGTGGATCGGGATTTTTTTTCATAAATATATACTACCAAGAATGCTTAACAAGATGTATATGTCACTCGATTTTGTCGGGCAAAAATTAAACCTCCACTACCCCTATCATGAATTTCTTTGGAATAATTCTATTTCCATAAAAAAACGCTTGGATCGGGATTTTTTTTCATAAATATATGCTACCAAGAATGCTTAACAAGATGTATATGTCACTCGATTTTGTCGGGCAGAAATTAACCCTCTACTACCCCTATCACGAATTTCTTTGAAATTATTCTATTTCCATAAAAAAACGCGTGGATGGGTATTTTTTTTATAAGGATGGGGATATACATCTTGTTAAGCATTCTTGGTAGCTTATATTTATGAAAAAAAATCCCCATCCTTATGAAAAAAATACCCATCCAGCGTTTTTTTATGGAAATAGAATAATTTCAAAGAAATTCGTGATAGGGGTAGTGAGGGTTAATTTTTGCCCGACAAAATCGAGTGACATATACATCTTGTTAAGCATTCTTGATAGCATATATTCATGAAAAAAAATCCTCATCCACGCGTTTTTTTTTTATGGAAATAGAATAATATCAAAGAAATTCGTGATAGGGGTAGTAGAGGGTTAATTTTTGCCCGACAAAATCGAGTGACATATACATTTTGTTAAGCATTCTTGGTAGCATATATTTATGAAAAAAAAATCCCGATCCACGCGTTTTTTATGGAAATTGAATAATTTCAAAGAAATTCATGATAGGGGTAGTGGAGGGTTAATTTTAGCCTGACAAAATCGGGTGATATATACATCTTGTCAAGGATTCCTCGTAGCATACATTTATTACAAAAAACATTCTCGCATTCTCAACAGAAACGATATAATTTATTTCATGGCTGGCCACGAATTCCGACCATCAGTAGACGACCACTGGCGGACGGACCCACATCCACATAAGCACCGCAAATTCGTGGCTGGAACTCGTGGCTGCTTTCACACTGATAACCTTATTGAATTATTTGTATAAGCAGTATGAAATGAAAAATTACAATCGATACTCGCACAACAAGTGAAAATGCAGGGAGATCTATAAATAACTAACATTTTCAACTAGGACCTTGAAAAAGATTAAAAACTAAAAATAAATGCAAACAATTTGTTGCATTTTTAAATTTTAAATAGAAAAAAATGAAAAACTATAATAAAAAATTTAGGAACTGCCTGATTACACTTGCCCCATGATTACTCTTACCCCACTTCACCCTAATAAACATTTAATTGAAGCTGTTTTGCACAAAAAATAAGGAAATCAATGAATTTCTCGAAAACCGCTTGGGATAGGTATTGGGAAGTATTATACAAAAATGATCGTAAAGCAATAGCTAAGCAAAAATGCAATAATATACAGGTGTCTCATTTAAAATATCAAAGTTGTTGCTACTTTTCAATATAAGCGGCAACGCCACAGCGCTGAAATATTTTAGAACGATAGAACCGAACTAATTGACCAAATAAAAAAAAGTTGCAAAATAATCCTATGTCCCGTTCTCCGTAAAAATCTAACCTACCATCGAGCGTGAGTGACTATAAACTTCCGCCTTCCGCCACAAGACGGAATTCAAATTTCCATTGCGTTGTTCCGCCGGCGGAACCTTAGCCACACCGTTGTTTATATGGAGAAACTCGTATGGAAAATATATGTGTTACACTTAGATTAAGGATTATCCAAGGTACTACAGCTCTCATATTTTGACAACTGTTTTTAATGTCAGTTTGTCTGTTCTTTTGAAATGAAGAGAATCAATACTAAGGGAATACTTCGAGCAATATTAGTCATACGAGAACGTATGATACCTATATCGCCCAAACGACATGAAAATTAATAATTAATAACTATACTAATTGCCGAAGTTACGGTAGGTACTGAGGAAAATATGAAATCAAGTAAGCAATGAAAACATTTGAAAATATCGGAATCTTCATGTCAATGAAAAAAACCAAGAAAAATGCAGGAAATGACAATCACTCTTTCACCCTCAAGATTTTTTCGAGTTTCTTATGACTCCTGAGACGTTAGGTATCCCCGTAAGTTATGCAGGGAGTACAAACCTAACCTTAAATTATTATTGAAAACAATTGAAGCTCATACTCAGAAAAAGCAGAATTTCTGCAAATAAATAACGGAAATTCGTTTCTGGTACATTACCTGTTTTCGGGAAGAACATAATGAGCCTTATCCAAAACTCCTAAAAGATTGATTTGGAAGCCAAACACCACTCAAGGTCTCGTGATATCAAAACATGGTATAACGTTATAAGAAAACCGCTGGAGGATGCGTACAACACAGAATTTTCCGATGGAAAACCGGACACAACACCCGATTACTCGCTACTTTCGAATTTCGTAAGAAAACACGTGAAAAATTGAAAATGAAACACACGTCCAATAAAAGATTGTTTTCAACATGGCCGCCACAAACTGCTATTTCACATTTCACAAGGATTTGTTGACCCTGGCTCTACAGAGAATTCTATTGGTGGCTAGATCGAGACTCGCACTCTCATTGGTTCGATTCAAGGTTATGGGCAAAACATGGATTATGCACCTGTCATTAGCAAAATAATATTTTGGGACACTGACATGGATTCAAAACTACAAGAACAATTAGAATCATGAAAACTTGGCACGGTTCACACAGAAATATACTTCATGGAGAGATTTTTGTGCAATTTTTCAGATAACTTCAAAACTGTCAATATTGGAAATGAATATACCCCCGCCATCTAACGCATCTCATTACAAGTATGCAATTATCTAAATAGCTACTAGAGGGCAATGACAGCGTTACGCGGTAAATTTGAAAGTTAAAAGAAATGATCGAAAATAGTGAATAGAATGAATTTCTTACCTGCTTTCTTGAGGACTATCTTCACTCCCAACGAAATATAAACAAGTTGCATTGAAAGACTCCATCAATCTGATGTCGAGATCTGGACGAATGAATTTGATATTCGGCGAATTTTAAAGGTTCTTCAACTTGTCATGGATTATGAATTATAGTACCAAACACTTCTATATTACACATGACGTATTTCAACTAGTACAAGCTAACTATTTACGAATTTGAATGATTTTCGATGATTATTTATGTGTAGACGAACCGCACAAGGAGAAATGTATTGGACTAGCCGACAGCATAGGAGGCTACCCGATTCTCATGCGCTCCAGCGCTTGACAACAAAGTTGCCAGGCAACCACCATCGCGTCACCAGCCGAAGTGTGCTTGATTTCTTGGCTGGAACAAAACCATTAATTGATTAGAAATTCTGAGGAAAAGCTCAGGAATTTTTATCAATCCAGAGTATTTTCAATACTTGCCGCTACTCATAGCTGACTTAAACAAAAATTTCAGTTTACCGGAACTTCTAAAATTGCGCGGATGGAACCCAATAATTTGTTTTGATAAATGCTAATTTGTCTGTTTGTTATAATCTAGGTATGTATAGGTACAGTGTGTCTCATTTAAAATGAGGACACCCGGGTATAATCGAATTTTTTTCAAATCGAGATTGGACCTTGTCACAATTGTAGTCCTATATAAGACGTACATTTCGAGACAATCAACTTAAACATAAATAACGAACTGAAATAACCCCCGTTCCAAATTTCATTACAAATTGTTGAATGTTCCAACTACTAATCTAACTAGTCGACCAATCTGATGTCACATACAGGGTGATTCACGTGGGCCGTGCATTAGAGGTTTTTCAACTTGCAGTTGGATTAGAAACTTATTGGAATTTGCCATGCTGTCATAATCGATCATATTCCCCAGGCAACACAAAGAGGTCCTAAAGATATCTCGGCGAACTCTTTTTAGGAAATGTGACGCCTTTTGTAACTTCTCTGAGAGGTTGTTGAGAGCTTTATATCTCCGTCAAATGACCGCCGGGATATTCTCAGCGAGGTCTTAGCGATATCCCACGTGGAAATTCTCGAACAATACACTCTGGCGAAATCTGTGGCTAGTACTTTGGAAATTTCTCATTTACATATCATGTCCCTGTGAGCTCGCATGAAAGCTAGCTGTGTGATCATCGCAGGCAGTGCCTCTGGTGAGTTCTGTGGGAACTTCGCATATACAGCCTTTTGGCGAGTTTTTGGGAAATTATTACAGGGTTGCCAATTTGCCAGTAATTCCTGGCATTTGCCAGGAATAATAAGCTTTGCCAGTAATTATGCAAGTAGTGGTACAATAGTAGGAATTTGCCAGCATTCAAAACATTTATTAATTGATATTCTCTCAAAGAAGTTTCAGACAAATTAAAATAAGGTTACATGAGTAACAAAAATCTATCTAGGTACCTATACCTGCTCACGAATCTTTATAAGAGCTGAGAAAGGACGCAAATTTTAACCACAAGGTTTTTATTTTTTTATTTAAAATTGTACATTAGGCTTCTTAGAAATAAAGAGATTTTCTTTATACCTCGGTCGAAAGTACCTACGTACTTTCTCCATCGATTTTAAAGTAGAAAGTCTCGCATTTATGCATACCCAAGTAGCACACAGAGGTCATAATTCGGTTGTACAGACGTCTACTAGATCTTTCGCAAAAGTCCATGACTTATGTCTTGTAATATGCTAAGACGTCGCTATGTATGCCAATACGACAAAAAGTCACACTCTTGCGACGTCACATCGACGTTATAAAGTAGTGGTAATGACTTGCCAACATAGACTTATATAAGCCAGTCGCAAAAGGGTCGTTCTGTGGTCTTAGTGTAGTCATTATATCATTATGCATGAAGGTCATAATCTTTCTAATATAGTATTACAATATGTATACCATATCGAAATATTTTATATAATATCAGTATAATATATTAGTCAGCCTTCCTTTACATGTTCATGATACTCTGTGACCGTGATAGTTATCGAGATAAAAATGATTTTCATTTATGTGTCCTTAAGAATTGTTCTGAAACTCATAGTGACCAAGCAAATCCATTTTTACGATCAAAATCCAATTCTACTCACTTAAAATTCATGCGCCTCGAAAATGGAGAGAGATAAATATTTATTTTCATTTCAGAAAAAATATATTTCATCAATTTTTCTCATTAATCGTTGAAATATGTAGACCATATTACGAAAGATACTTGATTAGCACATCTCCAATGATTTTTAAATTGATATAACATCCAGGGTCCCATATTTTTGAATTTAAATATTTTTGTTCCAATATGGCTACCAGAATGATGTTATCAATCAATCGAAAAACATGGATGCCGTCCTTCTAGTGTCGAAAAGTTGTAATTACTCCGGTATGTACGAGTGTCTCAAAGACATCGCAATATCTTACATAAAAAAGTTGTAATGTAGTAGCAAGTCGTAACGCTATCAAAACAGAAAAAGATTTGCACTGAGTGCATAAGCATTCTGCTAGTTACGCCTAATGGAAAACGCTAAAAATAACTGACATTCACAATAGAGGTTATGTTGATGTTGAACAGTTATATTTAAATATTTTTTATTTATCACTCGAAGTGCACATACATATTATTTGTGTCTTTCCTTGTTGTGAAAACAATTGAAGGAACTGGATGAACTTCATTTTTTGCAGTATCCCGATAGACTGATGAATTATTTCAGATGTTAATTTTGGGGAAGGCACTCATCCTTCCTCTTTATATTTTTCTATACGCTCCAGTTCTCTTGTAAGGCAGATTGGATTTTTGTTTTGGCATTTTAATCATTCATACGGAACTGAATATTCTACATACATAACACAATATACCTATCCAACAAAAATAACAAAACCAACAAAAATAATCTAAACTAGATACATAATGTAATCATTACGACCAAAGTTCATCAGTTGATAAAACTACATTACATGAGTACAATATGTAGTCGTAGAAACGTTTCAAAAATATATTCATTAGAACCACTTATGTTCATTGTCATAATAACCCCACAGCAACTGCTCTTAAGTTCTACTTAACGACACATACAATTTATTTACATACAAACCACAGTACAACTTCATCTCGAGAATTCTTTATTGTACTCTCGTTATATCTACTACACGACGTCATAGCAACGCCTGAAGGTTATAAATCGCACTTTTTGGTTTTAAAACATACAAATACGTGGTCTTTAAGACGGTATAAGAAGTCATTATGTTAATTTTATGACTCTGTGCTACTTGGGTAGGTGACATTGACAGACTACGTTCTCCGTAAAGCGGGAGCAAATATTTTTCATGTGCACCGAGATAGATGGGATTACACGCAATAACGTGAGAAAGAGAGAGACGAAGAGCACGGCAAATATTTAAGCTTTGTGAGTATCCAAAAGAGGTTCTGAAGGGAGGAGAAAAAGTTAAACATGACAGCACAACGAGCTGTCAGCTGGAACGTATATTGTTTATAATAAATAATTGAAAATGTAAGTAGTAACGTACTTCCGACCAGCTATAAAGATACTTACCTAGCTCACTTCAACTATTAACTATCAAATAATATGATTTTATATTTTAACTATTTATTATTAGATAATATAAATTAATTTTGAAAGTTCTGGTTGGTTGATTTCATCACTTTGTATATAATTCCATCCTTTCATAGAATGTAATCATTTCGACGGATGTAGGAGGGTCTGTCAATGTCAACTACATATGTGTGCCAAAGTTCACAAGTGAAAAATCAATCATCCCCTATTTTTCTACCCATAGGGATGGATCATTCCATTTCGAAATGATCAACTATGAGGTATGCCCTTTCTAATAAAAAAAAATCATCCAAATCGGAAAACCCACTACAAAGTTATGCCTGATAGAATCGGTTAACGGATTAAAATTAAGAGGGTGAACGATCAATATCCTCCATTTTGCTATCCTTAGGGATGGATTTTGATGTTCAAATTGGAATGAGACCACCTTCGAAGTACACCCTATCCAATGAAAAAAGAATCATCGGAATCGAACCACTCTGTAAAAAGTTGTGCGTAATCATGCATAAAAAAAATAATAAAAAAATATACGCGTCGAATAGAGAACCTCCTCCTTTTTGGTTTCGTCGGTTAAAAAATAGTATACACCACACGGGCAGGAAAAATGTCTTGCCTCTAAGTAGTGTAATATACTATTTTACTTTTAGAAGATTAGCAAAAATCATTAATAAATGGTTTTCAACTATTTTCATTTTCAAACCAAATTGTAGATAGACAAGAATTGGACGTGTTGAAAAGTTCTAATTTAGAAGTCATTCATTTGGCAGAAGTTTTCAATTTAAAAAATGCTATTCAGATTTGTCTTTTAATTTAAAGTTGTAATTAGTGTGTTGCTAATATTGCCATTCTTAAAAGCTAGTGTCGAAAGACTGTTCAGTTGATAATGTTGACGGTTAACGGATTAAAATTAAGAGGGTGAACGATCAATATCCTTCATTTTGCTATCCTTAGGGATGGATTTTGATGTTCAAATTGGAATGAGACCACCTTCGAAGTACACCCTATCCAATGAAAAAAGAATCATCGGAATCGAACCACTCTGTAAAAAGTTGTGCGTAATCATGCATAAAAAAAATAATAAAAAAATATACGCGTCGAATAGAGAACCTCCTCCTTTTTGGTTTCGTCGGTTAAAAAATAGTATACACCACACGGGCAGGAAAAATGTCTTGCCTCTAAGTAGTGTAATATACTATTTTACTTTTAGAAGATTAGCAAAAATCATTAATAAATGGTTTTCAACTATTTTCATTTTCAAACCAAATTGTAGATAGACAAGAATTGGACGTGTTGAAAAGTTCTAATTTAGAAGTCATTCATTTGGCAGAAGTTTTCAATTTAAAAAATGCTATTCAGATTTGTCTTTTAATTTAAAGTTGTAATTAGTGTGTTGCTAATATTGCCATTCTTAAAAGCTAGTGTCGAAAGACTGTTCAGTTGATAATGTTGAAACAGGTTTGAGAAATAGGTTAAAACTGTCACTATTGTTGCAATATTATCAACTAGAGATTCCATTTAGCATCAAAAGGAGGTATATTAAAATTCATTTACACCATCAGATAAGATGCTTGATAGCTCAAAATGGAGAAAAACGTTGATGGTTTTAGTGCAAAGAGTACTGATTTTTTTACAATATGTTGTAGGTACCTAGTACCTATTTAATTTTGAGTTTCTTATTGCTTATTGATGATATTATTTATTATGTTAGTTCTTTTGTTTTAAACTTTCAAGTTTATACTTAAATACTTAATTTAGTTTTTTGTGTTACCTACAATTCAAAAAATATCTTAAATGAAAAAATGATGCATTTTTCATTGTCCTATTAAATATAAAATATGTTAAAATAATATTTGTTAGTATGGCTCCATTCGATTTTTAAAGATTTTAGATAGTTTTGAGAAAAGTTGCCAGTAATTGCCAGGAATGGAATAATTTTTAGCCAGTAATTTTGCCAAGAGCTGTTGGCAACACAAATTCACGTCAACTGCTTTTGTTGAGATCTATGTGAGATCGCTTGCTGTGCTTCTGGCGTGGTCTTCAAGAGTTCGCATTGCGAGTTGTACAGAATATATTCTTATATATTGAAAAAGAAAAAATAACGCTCTCAATTGAAAATTGAATTTTTTTTCAGATTTAGAAAAAATTTACGATAAGAAATTGAAGTAACTTTTTGTAATTAACAGAAAACAACTACTTCTCAGCCACTATAGCATGCTAGACATAGACATTATCTGATATATAGAATTTATATCACAATAAATATTGTGAAACATCCTAAATTTTCAACTGAAAAATTCCTATAGTGAATATTTGCATTATCATTCTGATATTTGAATAAAAAACTTTCTCAATCAAGATTGGATAAAACGTTTTTCAATCAAATATCTGAATCAAAATGTGAATCAGATTTCTTCAGGTTGAAAGTTAGGGATTTCGCACAATAGGTAGTTGTTTTCTGTTAGATATTACAAATAGTAACTTCAATTTTTTATCGTAGATTTTTTCTAATTTTGTTTTTGTTTCCATTTTTTTATTGGGAATAATGTTCCGTTTTTCAACATAAAAGAGGTTATCCTGAACGATGAAAGATATAAAGTTTAACTTTTAGTCTTCCTCATATGATTATTTTTCATAGACAGTACAAAGAAAGATAACAGCCATTTCGCGTTATTCATGACCTAAGTTGGTAGACCTCTTGAGCACATAATTAAATTATATATTATAGAAGGGATTGAACTGCACACGTGTGCAGTGTGTGCTGCTGCGGCAAAAGTATTAAGATCAGAACACTTTGCATTAATATAACTGCAAGAGAGGAAGAATATTGAAAAAAGTGATGAACTAATATGAAGTTTATAACATCCCATCTTACAAGATAAGCTAGAGCTATCAATAATGTATCTCAAAACAAAATCACGAAAAAAAAAATACATTTTGGAATAAATCTAGCTGTCACCTTCGGTAGAACTGAAAGCAACTGGTAAAGCATAATATTCAGGATATTAATTAAAATATACATTTCACTGCCCTTTGGATATCCCCCATAGACAAATTAAAAATAAAGAGACTGTTTGAAACTATCAGTATAGAACTCTTGTCTATGGTTTGAAACATTGGTGATCTTGACCACCAAGTTTTTGGTACGGCCAGTCGCGCATGGAGGCGCTGCCCGCAATCAACAGACGACTAACATGATAACTTTCCAATTTCGACATTTGTCAGAAAATGACAAACCACGCAATAATTTCAAAATAATTCTGTCATCGAAAAATTTATTATAGAAATTTTACTATGGACTTGAATTATGAACCCAACGTCGAAAATGGAATGTTTTGTTATTTGAGTTGACGCTGAAATTCCTCGAAATATTCTTTCACAAGGTAAAATATAAGCTGCTTTTCACAAACTGATACTTATTTCCATCCATCAGTTGCAGACATTTTTTCACAAACTGATACTTATTTCTGTCCATCAGTTTCCATTTCCTATCACCATTTGAGGAAGTACGAAGATTATCATCAAACTGGAGTATACCTACTCGTTCTCCGTTGTGCTAATAAATGAACAAAATTATTGATGGTTTGTTGTAAATGTAATTTGTTTTTATTTTGGTTGATTTGATGATAAGACTGAAGAATATTTTTAATTTTGTTGTTTATCGGAGTTTTATTATTGTTTTGACTGTAGTTGTACCTTGTCCTAGATACAATAAAATGTGTTTTTATAGTGTTCAACTTATTATTCTTGTTTTATAAGATCTTTAATTTTGTTCTTGATATCATGAAATAAAAATTTACTTTGAAACTTTATTTTAACCACGAACGAACTAACAGATTCTACGAATCGATTACTGTATATATTTTATTAGTGATCGATTTGCCATTCCTGTATTTCATATGATGCAACCATTCATACGGAATACAAGAATGGCAAATCGATCACTTATGAAATATATACCATATCAATCATATAAAAGTAACACATTTGAAAAACCCGCCTTATCTCAATCGGTTTTACCAACTGTATTTAGTTCGGCCAGTTGCGAGATATGTCGCCACTGTCTAAACGTGGTGCCAACTTTTACTGCAGGTTTGACAACTCTCTTTATTTTTAGTTTCTCTATGATATCCCCCGATCAACCAATCCCACAGTTGACAGCTTCAATCAATTTTGCAATGTTGCCATATGTTTTGTTTTATTTCTAGAACATCTCGATAATGTTCTGTGAGAAATATGATGAAAATTCTTACCTTTTCTTAATCCGGAGTTCGTCTGTTCGATTTCGTCTGGTGCTGGAAACGGCTTTGGAAAGGAAAATGAGGAAAAAGGAAAACACCACACACCGTATAAATAATTAAGATTGACAATACTGCGTAATGAATGTCACCGGAAAAAACTGTAATTATCGATATATGAATGAATATATCATCTCAGGACCGACCGACTCTCGATCCTCTTTTTCGATTCCATTCGCAGGTAAACTGCTGAAAAGCGGGGTTGTCAAATCCTCCAAACGAAATTATTTATTCTAATAATAAATGCCTAATGCTACGACACCATATTTTCAAATCTTAGGCCGCGCCTCCACAACAAGAATAAATGATTGGCTTTCTCTTTATCAGAAATCGTTTTGACGGACTACAACGATTCATATTATCAAAAATAACAAGGTTTATGTGCACTGTTGAAACGGACAATATGTTGTTTTATGACAGATCGAATGTTTTTACACCCTTCAAATCTCTTGACATTTGCGAATAATCTTCTAGTTCTGACATTTAAAGTTTAAGAAACTTGGCAACATTGCCGTTTAACGTCACAATCAACCCGATTGCGCCTATTGGCTGTTCGGTCGTTTACGTCACAAATAGCGCCAATATTAAGGCTTCAAAATTTGCTGTTTTTCAAAAACGAATGGGAACAGCTGTAATTGAAATTTGACTCGAAAAATGTTGTCTGGGTACATTTATATATGGTTATGTATTTTGAAGCATATTCAAAGCGATATTGCTGAATTATTTCTATTAAAATTTGGTAGTGATCTCCTCTTGAAAATTTCAATTCTTTATTATTCAATCAATCCACAAAATTGTTAAGATTTTGTTTGAATATCTCTATAACGGTTGATTTGATGTAGGCAATGGGAACCATCAGCTGTTTTTCTAAGGAATCTAAAAACTGAAAAAACTCCATAACCCCATGTAAGGCTCACTCGATCAATAATATGTCTGAAAGGACTTTCCTGTAGAGAGAAAATAAGGTACCAATTTTAAATTTGAATGAAAAATATTCACCTGTTAAATTAGGATAAAAAACTCCTTTAGCTGCTGGATTGTCATTATTGAAGGCATTATCTTCATTATTGCCTGATTCGCTTTGAATGCTTATTCGGCACCTCTTTTGTCTATCTATCAGGCTTATATCGAGCAGACATTCTATTTACTATTTCTAAATAATAATAGATATGAAAGGTACTTATCTTTCGAGGTGAAAATATATTATAATACGCCAATCAAACCACGTAGAAACTAATTGATAAAAATGATATATGATAAAATGAATAAATTATAAGGATGACTCTAAAATGGCGGCAACAAGTTAACACCTCTCAGCTATTACACCATCAGTAGGTCTACACAACAAAAATACCCTTCGTAAAATGAGGACATGGTAAAAAACAGCACTTATCTATCTTCACTCTTCCTCAAACACTTAAACACAAATAGTCAAATACAGATTATACCACCGATAAACAATCACCTTGTGCTTTGAGCAACAGCAGTCAACGCCATCAACACACTCAAAATTATGTTAGTTAAACAGACGAACGCATACAAATGATGGACGATCTCTACGATCCATTTCGACATGGTATTTGTCATCATCAGGTTGAAACACTAAAATTAAAAATATGGAGTTTGAGACATATTTAACTTAACACAATATTGAAATGTATGCATGGTTTGTTTATCTTTCATGCATTTTTACCCTCTTCATAAGTACACCGGATTGTTTATATTGAGTTCTAGTATATGAGCCGGACTGTATTTTTTTGGCAGCATGTAAAGATCAGTTTTCATTATTATTACTATAAACAAAGTTAAAAAAGGTGTGTGACTGTGTCGAAGTTATCGGGAATGGTTTGTTTATCTTCCATGCATTTTTACCCTCTTCATAAGTACACCGGATTGTTTATATTGAGTTCTAGTATATGAGCCGGACTGTATTTTTTTGGCAGCATGTAAAGATCAGTTTTCATTATTATTACTATAAACAAAGTTAAAAAAGGTTGTTATAAATCTGGCTTAAGTTTTTTATATCATTTCTATTGTTAATGCTATTGGGGTCTTTTTTAATATGTATCATTTCAAGGAATGTTCTTACTTTTGGATTCCTTTCTTTGGTCAAAATTTCAACGTTGTTAGTGTCAAACTTATGTTGATTTTCTTTTTCGTGTCTGGATAAGACTGTAATGTCGGTTTTTGAGTATTTGTGGGCTTGTACTCGTTTCTGCAAATATTGTTTTGTTTGACCTATATAGGTACTTTGACAGTCTTTACACGCTAACTGTATGAGTTTGTTTGTTTTTTGGTATTTCTGGTTTTAATTTTGAATAAATCGTTTTGTTCGTATATTTCAGTCGGTGTGAAATAGTTATTCTGTGTTTTTCCATTGTTTTAATAATTTTATTCGATAGTTTGTCAATATATGGTAAAATGTATGTTGTTTTCTTTACTTCATTATCATTTTTATTGTAGATCGCATGTATTCGTTTTTTTATTGTTTTCTCTGCAAAGTGGCTGGGGTAATTATTTTCTTTCAATATATTCTTGATTATTACTATATTATTTTTCCTGAATTTTGGGTGAGCAAGCTTTATAGCTATGTCAGTTGAATTTCGAATAAAAATGTTTTTGTAACTAAAGGGTGCGTTTGACAATTAGTTTGTGTAACGATTTGATGCATTTGGTTTAATAAACCAGTTTGTGAAAATTTTTCCAGTATATTATTATGTATTATTGTTGTGTCGAGAGAGTTTATTTGTTTTTCTATTGTAAATTTCAATCTAGGATGATATTTATTAAATTTTTCTAGAATTTCATCAACTTTGTCAGTAGGAATACAGGTTAAATAATCGTCTACATATCGTTTGAAGAATATTGGTTTGAAAGTTAGTGATTTGATGATCTTTTCTTCAACATATTCCTTAACCAGATTTGCTACTGTTGCAGCAATTGGAGATCCCATTGCAATTCCAAATATTTGTGAATAGAATTTATTTTCTATATTGAAAGTATGTTGAGGTTAAACATAGGTTAAACGTAGTTAAGAGAAATTATATGAATTGACTGAATCAGACTTTTATTCCGAGAAATTGAAGAAAATATATATGTGGTCAAGAAAAATATATATATATATATATATATATATATATATATATATATATATATATATATATATATATATATGTTTCTTCGTATATTTTTGAGGGTATAATGTGTTGAGATATTTTCTCGGATTTCCGTCCGCGTTCTGTGTTCTTGGACCTCAAAAGGTCCGATTTCACGACGTTTCGGCAAATTCACATTTGTTATCTTCAGGTGATTTCATTCGATTGTTTCGACCTCGAGAATCCAAAAGTATAAACGTTCAGAAATTATGCCAGCTAAGCATATGACTTCAAAGTGAGTTGTTATAAATAGCCACCAAATCTGCACAATGAATGGGCCTCAACTAGAAATGATGGTATACTGATGGATCCAAGATATATGAAAGGGCTGGAGTGGGAGTAACAGGTTCTAGTTTTAGGCTCTCAAAACCCCTAGGTAAAGCCACAACAATTTTTCAAGAAGAAATCCATGCTATAGAAATTTGCGCCCAAGTATGCCTCCAAAGCATATAGCCAAGCATGTCTGTATGGATCCTATATCTCCAATTAAGGAAGTGTATGGCTCCTTTATTTCAAATTTAGGTAGGGTATGGCACCTTAATTATAAATTTAGGTAGTGTAGGAATTCTTTGTTACCAATTGGTGTAGTGTGTATATAGTAGTTTTTGAATCCTTCATTTGAAATTTAGGTAGTTTATGAATCCTTCATGTCAAATGTGGGTAGTGTATGGATCCCATATTCCAAATGGAGGTGATTTATGAGTTCTTCAATTCTAATGTTCATTCATCTAAAATTTAGCAATTTTCAAATAGGTAAAGGGTCTTGATCCTTTATTACAAATTTAGATAGTGCATGAATAATTTATTTCAAATGTAGGTAGTGTATAAGGATCCTATATTTTAAATTAAAATAGTATATGG
Organism: Gonioctena quinquepunctata; assembly: GCA_018342105.1. Classification (NCBI taxonomy): domain Eukaryota; kingdom Metazoa; phylum Arthropoda; class Insecta; order Coleoptera; family Chrysomelidae; genus Gonioctena; species Gonioctena quinquepunctata. The sequence continues at coordinate 287,981 of JAFIRS010001482.1, read as the reverse complement.
TCCTTTATGACAAATTTAGGTTGTGTATGGATCGTTTACTTCAAATGTAGGTAGTGTATTGACCCTTCATGAGAATAATGGAAAGATTCTTTGGAAATGAAAGGATCCAATAAAATGTATGTATGATGGTAAGATTGTAAGAGAACATTCACTGCAAATTTTAAATAAATGATCATACACTGTCTACATTTGGAATAAAGGATTCACACACTATCAATTTAAAATAAAGGATCCATACAGTACATTTGAAATAAAGGGCCATATACTACCACATTTGAAGTAACTACCTACATTTGAAATAAGGATCTTTAACATGAAATACGCTATCTTACTTTGAAATAAAGGATCCACTCACTCCATTTGAAGAAAATAATCCATACATTACCTGAGTTTCAAATAGGGGATCCATAAACGACCTACATTTGAAATAAAGGATCCGTTGAAGTGGGAATGGAGGAATTTTAAACTTTTCATTAACGTACCCTGAAAAGATTCACAACAAAAAATATATAAAAAAATATGAAAAATATACTTACTTTGGAATTTTCGCATACACCCTGTTCGCTTCTTCAGACTTTTGAATAACACTTAATCAAAATATATAATTTTTTTTCATTTACAACTTGATTACTATGAACCTTAAACGTCTTTTAGCATTTCCTTTATGCAAAATTGTTGTTTTATTCGAGCAATTGTCATCTCCATTGAACCATTGTTCATAATAGTTGATTTTTCTGATTTTTTTGTTGTTTATTTTTGTTATTATCTGAATCATTTTAGGATCATGTTTTGTGGAGTATTACATAAAACATACTGAAAAAAAATTTAAAAATTCGATTGTCTTTCGACACCACTGGCGGGATTTTTTGACATCTATGGGTCATGTGAACACAATCTGAGAAATCAAGGGAGCCAATTACATTGGGTTTGTAGACATCCTAAATGAAAATTTCAATATTTCGTTGATTTAAAAAAAAGCATTTTGGTGTTGGGGAATGGAAAGGTGTCAGGTAAGAAATAATATAAAAGGAATATATTTTTTATTTTGTAAAAATAAAAATAGCCTTACATAAATTAAAAGTTGAAATCTTTGATTATGTTAATTTTGTAATAACAATAATACATCAGTCAACATCAATTACAATGGTCAAAATATAATCTATCTATCTAAGCCCTTTCTGTAAATTTATATTTTTAATTTTAATCATTTCAATAGATGAATAATGGTTGAAGTTTACTCACTTTGTCATTATTTTAATAACAATGTCTTTATGGCAATCAATAATGGAAATTATTTTCAGAACCTTTTATACACCATAATTTTTTTTAAGGATCCAGAATTTAATCTGTCATCATTTGTAATCTCATCACCTATCTATAAATTCTCTGGCAGATTAACAATAAATGAATTCAAGAACCACTTTTTTCTCTAGTTGAAATATACATATTCTATTTAGCTATGAGAGAATAAATTGTTCTGAAACTATCTCCCAGTAAGTGCTCTAAAATATTGTGTAAACCACTTTTGACGTACAGAACTAATTAAATAATATGAAAACGTTGGTAATAAAATCAATAAGTTCAAACTACTTTTTGAACCTTTAACAGGGCTAAGCTTCTTTGAAAGATGATCAAAAGTGAAAATGATATATGTGATGAAACCCACTCGGAAAAGGCAGATTAACAAAAATGAATTCAAGAACATGATTTTCTAAGGAAATATCTTTCATTTAGCTTGAAGAATAAATTATATCTGGCAAGATCTATTTACATAAAAATTGTGACCAAATTTGTTAAAAGCCAAACTTTTTGTCCACTAACGAAAAAACTCAGATTAAATAATAATTTTGAAAATTGTAAAAATATAACTAAAAGTTTTCAAACCTACTTTTGAACATATAATCAGAGCCAGGAGTGAAGCCTTGATAATGCTAAAATGAAAAAATTCACATAGTAAGATGAAACCATGGAAAAGACTAGAATTTAACAAAATCAGAAAGAAAATAATGTTGCTTTATTTTTTACGAAATTTGGTGGAAACTTACCTTTTTATGTCCCAAACAAACTGTAATTTTTTTTATTTAAAATATTCATTTTTTCACCTTATTTTGACTTAATATCGAGAAAGCACCCTAATTTTCAATCGAAAATTCTCACGTAAGAATATCAGCTTTTTTTAAAAAAATCGGTGGGCTTTTTGTTCTATGAAATCTCTACTTTCTGATGGTGTGAAAAAATATACAATACTATGGTAAATGTTCTCAGAAAATGCAAAGAAACGAAAAAAACTCGAATTCGAAAATTTAATAAGACATCTACAATATTTTGAGAAAGTTGTAGAATCTTCTTTAAATTATATGCGTGGATGCCTATTTATTGCTATTTTGTGATAACTCATATACCTGAGTGACCTACGGAAAATGTTTGCCCATCAAAAGGTATTTCATAGAGAAGTGGGGAAGGGGCTAGGAGGGTCTGGGCCTTGCTACCTGTTATTTCTTTGCATTTTCTGAGAACATTTACCATAGTAATGTATATTTTTTTTACACCATCAGAAAGTAGAGATTTTAACGAACAAAAACCTTACCAACTTTTTTAAAAAAGCTGATATTTTGACGGGAGAATTTTCGATTGAAAATTAGGGTGCTTTTTCGATATTAAGTCAAAGTAAAGTAAAAAAATAAATATTTTAAATCAAAAAAATTACATTGTGTTTGGAACATAAAAAGGTAAGTTTTCACCAAATTTCGTGAACAAAATTTTTCTTTTGTAAAAGATAAAAATAAAAAACAAAAAATTGGTTATTTGAATTTTTCACATAAATTTTGAGGTTATGTGGAAAAATTCAATTTTCTCCCATAGGACTTGTAGTATTGCCGGAAATCGAGATAAACAGTTTTTTACCCTTAAAAACTCACCCCCTTCCACTTCCCAACCTCAGATCGCCCAAATTATTTTTCCTTTCATTTTTGTTATATATTCTGTTCCTTTTCCAATGGGTTTCATCCTACAATTTTTTTTTGTTTCAAAAATTATCGACCCTGGTCTACAATGTTAACTTCACATAAATTATCGTGTGTCTAAAGCGACTCAAAAAGTGAATCTGGGAACACACATTTATCAGTAATAAATTACGAATAAAAACAATAAAAAAACATACACAACATATTCATAACAAAATCAGTTCACTTATTTACATTTATCTACAGCAGGAAATGCATTTTGAACAACCCTATAAAATAATTTTGCATTAAGGTTGATTCAGTAAAGCGGACCAAGTACATGAAATATCAATGTTATTTTGCACTGTTTAACAATTTCGGTATTCTCCAAAAAGTAACAAAAGAGCCAAGCTCCTGAATTTGATCAACATGTGTCACTCTAAATAAAATGTGCCTCTACCAATAAAAAGTGTGTTAGGCAGCTGGTCATACATTTTTATTACTTCCTTTGTAGAACAAACCCAAGGAAGTCCACACTGCAATTAAATCATGGAACCCTGCAATATATCTTTTCTATGAGCCAAAATATGGATGACAAATAAGTAATACTATTTTAGATGAAATATCTGTCAGTTTTAATACATCCACCAAATATGTTACTTCAGTTTAAGGAATAAGTTTGATTTGTAAAATATTTGTGGCTTTCTCCTTTCCTATTTTGTATAAAATATGAAATTGAAGAAACTGTTTTTAAGGTAGATATCACAGTCTATTCATAGGTTAAAAAAAATCACATTTTATCATCCATATTTGCAATTCAACATAGAAATTCAACTCTTGGAATAGGGTGAAGTATTTATGAGTTTTTGAATAATTGCTAATAAAAAGAAAATAAATCCCCCAAAATTAACTGGCCCGCTTCGTGAATCCATATTTCTACAGTATGTCCCACATATCATCTAAAACATTTTAGTATGAATTTTGATTTCATTTGAGTACTTTTTGCAAATTTAAAGGTACACTATATTGGCTACATGTATAGTTCATTAGTGAACATGAGCTATATAAGAAAAATATGTGAGTTCTGACTATAGTTTTGTCTTACTGAATGGAGATTTTCTTGAACACTCTATTTATTTGTACACCATAATAAAGTTTGCTTTAACTATTACAATTTGCGCATGTGCTGCTTTCCTTAATAATTGGCAGGATTTCCGCGACGCGCATAGTCCATCAATATGAAAACAGTAATCCTTGGAAATTTGACATGGTTGGTAAATTCTGCACATATAGTATAGATCAAAGTTATTTTGCACTGTTTCACAACTCGGTAATCGTCACCCTGCAATCGGTCAATGTAGACTTGATTGACATACATATGTCATTTTCAATAAATTTTTATTATTTTTTTATTAACAAAAATAAAGAGCACAAAGTCATCAATATAAAATTGAAACACAATTGGTAGACCACAATAGAAAAACAACTACTTTCCTGGCAAATACCATGCAGAACGTTGAATGATATTCACCTGAAAATCTATGCAAACTCCCATAGAAATGAAAATTGATTGCAAATGTTTCTTTCTGATAAGCTCGATTATGTTTAATTCATGTCGGTCGCTAACAATCGCATACCGGTTTCAGGCTTTTTGGCCCTCATCAGTACGGAGTAGTCACCAGTCAGAGATCCGGAGAGCTCTGGCCGAAGCGAGACCCAACATAAACAAAATCACCATCAAGCTTACATCATCTTTAGGTACGCTGGAAAAAGTAACTTCTAACTTCTTCACAAAGGAATCAATATAAAATTGAAACACAATTATTGTGTTGTTTTTAATTATGTTTCCAGCGTACCTAAAGATGATGTAAGCTTGATGGTGATTTTGTCCGTATCTCTGAGTGGTGACTTCTCCGTACTGATGAGGGCCAAAAAGCCTGAAACCGGTATGCGGATTGTTAGGCGGACCCGACATGAATTAAACATAATCGAGCTTATCAGAAAGAAACATTTGCAATCAATTTTCATTTCTATGGAAGTTTGCATAGATTTTCAGGTGAATATCAGTCAACGTTCTGCGTGGTATTTGCCAGGAAATTAGTTGTTTTTCTCTTGTGGTCTACTAATTGTGTTTCAATTTTATATTGATTCCTTTGTGAAGATGGCTTTGTGTTCTTTATTTTTCTTATATATATTCCACTTCACTTGGCTTTTTTGTTTAATAATTTTTTATTAGTTCGTTTGTAGAGACAAGCCGATGGAAGTCCAGTCCGCAAATGAAGTATGAAACAGTGCAGAATAACTTTGATCAACACTATGTAATGCAATACTAATTGAAAACTCCTTGCATGAGCAGATTTAATCGTAATTTATTTCGGATTCATGTCTAGGAGGTAAAATTACGTGACTTGACCTGAACGGCTATGCTCAATAAGCATGAGAAGGCTTACTAGACTTTACCAAGATTACGATGATGTTATAAGTCTTTATATTTTAGGAAAATAACAGAAATCCATCAAGGAATTCAGCAAAACCAGCACAACAAAACTACACAGTCAGAACTCGTATAAGCTGCTTTTTAGTTTTTCATGGAATTGTGGGAAAAATAACTGATAATATCGAGTCCCAATATTAAACTACAAAATTGCTTCTTCCAAACCAGGATGAGAATAAATTCATGAAAACTGGGACAACTGTATATAAAATGCCCTAGGAAAATCAGGATTTTTCTAACATTAGATATATATACAGGGTGACTTCGGGTTAAACCCCCAAACGTTTAGGATTGTTTTTTAGGTAAAAATAAGATTTTTTTCCTATAAGTATGTGCTTTTTTTCGAGATACAGGGTAAAGTTTTTAGGAAAAAACAGTTTTTTATTAATTATTTTTTTTGATAAAACTTGTCATGCTTATTTGCGATAAGAAGGGTCTTCTCTTAATGTAATTAGAATAAATTTTTTAATTCCATTGGCGTCCCAGAGGGTAATCTAATTTATATTAGGACATATCATTGAACGCCAACGATTTTTTGTATGTTTGATACGGAATTAAATTAAATTACTGGAAAATGTTTCGTTGAATTTTTCTTATTCAAAAATCAATAATGAGATGAAATTTGTTGTATAATTTCATCTCAGTATTAATTCCGACCCGGAAAAACTTCTCATCTTTATCTTTTGACTCAACTGTATTTTTTAAGTATTTTTATTTTTTACGTATTTTTTAAGAATTTGAGTGTATTTATCTGCTGTGTAGTGTGTAATGTATTTTACTGTATAGGAACTGTCTGCCTGTAATTGGGCCTAGGCCTAGGCCTGTTCATTTGTCAGTATAAATAAATAAATTATAGGAATTTGGAATATATTACTTTGCTCATTCATCTACGGAGTGGAAATAACGACTTCTTGTCTTCAATATCACGTGACATGGCACGTGCTTGGACCTTTTTAACCGACGAAATAAAAAAGCAGGAGGTTCTCTAGTCGACGGGTATATTTTTTACAGAGTAGTTCGATTTCGATGATTCTTTTTTCATTGGATAGGATGAACTTCGAAGTTGGTCCCATTTGAATTTGAAAAAAAAGCCTTCCCTAAGAGTAGCAAAATGGAGGATATTGTTCGTTCACCATCTGAATTTTGGTTCGTTAACCGATTCTATCAGACATAGCTTCGTACTGGGTTGTCCGATTTGGATGATTCTTTTTTTATTAGATAGTGTATACTTCATAGATGGAATTATATAAAAACTGATGAAATAAACTAACAAGAACTATCAAAAATAATTTATATAATGTAAAAATAAATAATTGAAGTAGATAATCATATTATTTAACTGTTAATAGTTGAGATAATCGGACCATAATCACAAAACTCGTCCGCCATTTTGGAGCCGCCATGTTAAATTTTTTAATTCTGACAGAAAAATCATAATCTCCGACCTTGAAAACCCCTAGATACCAATTTTGAATGAAATCCGAACATAATCACAAAAATTGACCGCCATATTAAAGCCGCCATTTTTTTTTTTCTAACAAAAATTTCATAATGCATTGTCACCGGAATTATGTACACCTGCCAAATTTCAAAAATCGGACGATTAGAAGTGTGTCAAATTAAACTTGCAAGATTTGATTACAGACAGACAGATATACAGACACCGAGACAGGTGAAACTAAATAAGAGCCTGTAAAAAAAATTTTTGACACCAAAAACCCCCCTTACCAATTTTGAATAGAATCGGACCATGATCACAAAACTCGTCCGCCATTGTTGAATGTTTAAATTCTGAAAAATCATAATCTCCGACCCCGAAAACCCCTATATACCAATTTTGAATAGAATCAGACCATAATCACACAAATTGTCTGCCATATTGATCCGCCATTTTTTTTTTACCAAAAAAAATTTAATAATTCATTGTCCCTGGAATTATGTACACCTGCCATATTTCAAATCAATCGGGCGATTAGAAGTGTGTCAAATTAAACTTGCAAGATTTGATTACAGTGTCAGGCCCCATAATTACAGAAAAACTTTCATTCATAAGAAACAACACGATATGTAACTCGAAATTCAAAAGGCATAAATTTTTGTTTTATATATTTTTTATGACAGAAATAAAACCATTAATTATTGAGCCGCTGACAAGTTGAAAATAATTATAATATCAGACATTTTTCCCAGGGACTATGCCCAAGTAACGGGTTATAAAAATGCGCGTTTTTTCGGATCAACAATCACTCGGTGTTCAAAATGAGGTTAGAATTTCATTCAATCACGACATAGTGAAATCAAGATGAGAAGAGTACGAATATAGTTATCAATCAGTGAACTTAAGTAGTCATTAATAGAAATTATATTCAATTTAATCCGAGTATCCAAGTGAATTCACCAGTAAACCAGTATTTTTTCCAAAAATTACCTATTATTGATCAACGCCTATAGAACGTGAATAAGTCAACGAAAAACCTCAAATTGATAGTTCATGATCTCATAGAAAACCATATCCATACACGCTATACTAATATACAGTGGGAGTGAAATTAAAATAACAATTTCCGTGGGATTAATCAGACTAATGATAAAATCAAAACTAATTGTCGTTTAAAAGCCATCTTCAGTGAATAAGTGTTGACTCTGCTGATGTATCGTAAGTTATATATTTTTTCTGTGTATATGGGTTGGCAAATTGAATCATTTATAATGTGCATGTGTCTGTAAAGGTATCTCCATAATTTCATGTTACCAGAGTTTTAAAAAGATAATTATTCTGGCTTATTCTATACTTTGGAAGGATATTTTAACATGTAGCATACAAACTAAATGTGAATTTTATGATTATATACTGTGTATTTTGATATTTATATGTGCTGTATTGTGCTATGTATTCAAATTTTTGACGTGTTTTTATACCAATGTGGTCTTTTTAATGAATGAATTTGATTTGATTGATTTCCAGCAGTTTTTGACAATTGATGTTACTATTGTTTTAGGCAATCTATTTAATTTGTAGATAGATGTGGAATTAACTTCAAGTAAACCACACTCTATTTGTTTTGCTGAATATTGTCTCATATTATCCGTGACTCTTTTTTCAATTTTTATTAAATATATATGTCTATTTTAACATTTTTATGAGTGCATTATTATTTTTTATCATTATTTTTCGATCTTTTTGAAATCCGGAGATTCCTAATAAATAATCCCAATCTTATTTATCCTTGTTTCTTTTGCACAGAGAGAAAGAGGTAATTTCCTGTAGACCGCTCCAGGAACATAATTTCGGTTCGACCATCCTCAGATAGTCGATGCTCTCGATGCTTGTTTTCGCAATCTAACAGAAAGTCTGGTTTTACAGGTGTGTTCTGTTAATTCATAACACCCCGTATAGTCTGGGCTCAACAACAGACTGACAGATATACAGACACCGAGATAGGTGAAACTAAATAAAAGCTTGTAAAAAAAATCTTTGACACCAAAAACCCCCACTTACCAATTTTGAATAGAATCGGACCATGATCACAAAACTCGTCCGCCATTTTGGAGCCGCCATTTTTAATTTTTCAATTCTGACAGAAAAATCATGATCTCCGACCCAGTAAACCTCCTGTTACCAATTTTGAATAGAATCCGACCATAACCACAAAAATTGTCCGCCATATTGGAGCCGCCATTTTGTTTTTTTTTTAATAACAAAAATTTAATAATGCATTGTCACCGGAATTATGTACACCTGCCAAATTTCAAATCAATCAGACTATTAGAAGTGGGTCAAATTTAACTTGCAAGATTTGATTACAGACAGACAGACACTGGGACAGGTGAAACTAAATAAAAGCTTGTAACAAATCTTATTTTTACCTAAAAAACCAATCTTAAACGTTTGGTGATTCAACCCTGGATCACCCTGTACATATCTTTTCAGAATTCATCAATTGATAAAAAACAATTTTTTTTTTGTCTAGGGTTATGCAACCTGTACACTCTCTATTTCACCACACCAAACACACTCTAACCGAAAGTAACATTCAAAGTTTTCAACGACATCGGTTCCACATAAATTTCGCCTAGACTCTGCAAACTGTAAAAAGTGTCCAGTCCCGTCAAGGACTTCAATTCGATATCCTTGACCGACACAAATTCAAAACTAGTGTCCTTATCGAACCGATGTATATCACAAGAAAAATTACTACTAACAGCACAGTCATAACCCTGCCTGTGTACAACCATTAAAGCACTAGAGGAGGGAAATTGGGAATAGACCGCATCGGGTTGGGTGCGTAAAGTCAACAAATGAACGTCGCACGGGGTCGGTTTGTTCAGAAGCTTGAACGAATGATTAACGCTCGTTTGGTATTCGGGGTCTACGAAGAAAACGCCCGCGGGGTAATTCAACAGATTCGACATGTGGTTCGCGAATAAAGAAGGGCGAGAAAACGCATCTTGTTTCGCAGGTTCTGCAGACTCGGTGGGAAGATTGAAAGATCTCATCACTTCTCCCTTTTCGAACACGTCCGTATCGAACCTCTTGTCTTGCTGCTTATATTCTGCCTTGACTTTCGAAATATCCTCGATGAGCAACCAATATTTGCTCGACGTCTTTCTGTTATCCACCAGCCCTTCCCCCATACCCCTGGAGTCGTCATAGAGAGTCCTCCGGTCCAACATGACTTCTAGGAATCCCGGTTGCCAACTCGCAGCCCCCTGCGCGTGATTCGTTAGCAAACTCAATCGTAAGTTATTGTCCTCGATGTAGGCCATCGTGGTGGTGGGAAAATAGTTTCCTTCTAATCCGATACGTTCTACTTTGACTCGTTTCTGCATATTGAAGCCGCTCAGATCCGTGTAAAATTCTGGAGGTTCCCCGTTCTGGACGTCTGAAATGATTCTCATGAACAGCTCGGTTTCTCTGTTCTTCGGGGGGTTTTCGAAATCGACAATGTTTTCAATGGCAATGCCATTGGACAAAGTCGAGTTTTGGTATACGGTGACGGTGTGCATCAAAAATGGCCCGTAGATAACTGTGATTTCTGTGGAAACCGGCCCCGCAGTGATTACAACGACCTTTTGGTCTTTGTACTGCTCTAAAACGTCTTTTTCGTATTCTCTTTCGTTCGGATCGGGCATGAACAAATAAGCGCCTGAATGAAATTGGGCGCTTTTATAAGCAGCAAACTGTAGTCCGCACTGCATTATTTTTGGATTGTGTTTCCTCGTGACGGATTTCATGAAACCCGTATTGCCATTGAAGAGGATTTGGAATTTGTTGTTTTCCAACTGTATATCGGCAGGTGGTAAGTCTTTTATAACAAACTTTGATTTCAGTTGCTTCGATTTCATGTCATTTCCATTATGTACCAACTTCGTTTCATTTTGACATTTCTTACAATAAACGATGGCAAATTTATTGTCGTTAGCTTGAGCATAAACCAAATGGAAAGTCGTGACGGAGAGTTCTGGAAGTCTCGATATGAAAACCACCTCAAATTCATCGGCAGCAATCCAAAGCTTGGTCAAATCAGACGTGTCCCAGACCGGGTTGATTTGGTAAAGTATATCGTTTCCTTCACTGTCTGTCACTTTGACATTATCGGTGTTGACTCTGAGCTGTATCACGTGTTCCTGTGGTCTCGATAAAGAATTATATATCAAAACTTTTTGGGTTTGGTTGATGCCAATCGATCCAATCTGAAGTGGGGTCTTCTTTGGCAATTTCTCGAAGGATTCCCTTTCGAGATCGCTCAGTATGAGGTTTTGGCCGGATTTTATCGGGATATTTGGAAAAACCAAGCTCTTCAAAGCGTTCTGTTGAATGTTGGTGGTGTCACGAAGCCCTTCGAATAGTTTCAGTCCATAATCGCGCATCACAAATGCCTTGCTGGTGCCGGTTATTGCGTCGTGATGTTGGAATAAACCTGGAATAAAAAAACATTTATTGAAGAAGTTTTCTTTCACAATCACACTAGAAAAATCATAACATCATCGTAAAATACCAGCTAATTCAACAGGTCACACATCGAAAAGGTTTACTACACAATTCATGAATAAACTGACAACTAATTAAGAATACAATTGTTTTTGAACAACCAGCTCAAGGAATAGGACGAACAATATTGTAAAAGAATTATTATAGCTATTAATATAATAAGAATATAATAATAATACAGGAACTTTATTGAACTGAAACAAATTCAATTCAACAGGCTATTGACCGAAGTCCTTCAGCCTATTGTTACAATTTATATAAATTGATGTTATATATACATTATAAAGGTTATCCAGATCTACTTTTGTAAAGAAAAAAAAAAAAACAAACTGTTTCTATTAATGTTCTTGTATTCTCAAGGGGGTAGTGTGCGGGTATCGATGTAAGGGTTGATTATTATACAACGAGATTATTATGCGATTTATAATAGTCGAGGACATCGCTAGGTGACGAGGCGACAGCCGAGTCACCCACAATGTCCGAGACGGTGTTAAATCGCCAATAATCAAGTTACATTCAAAGCTTTATTGTATCATTGACAACGGCGATGCGAAAATAAAAGCAACAAAGGTTTTATGTCATTTCATTTTGGCATTTCAAAAAGTCATCATTAAAATCATGCAAGATTTTGATATTCCTGACGATATATTAGCTGCAGCCAACACTATAAGGTTGAACTTGCTTCCAAAGATTTCATATAAAAATGTCTTAATTTTCAATGATACGATAAACATCATAAACGTACCAAAACCTACATAAAACCTTAGTTACTCATAATACATTAGTTACAATAATTTTTCTTCACTCGTGTCAGTAGCCATCTCAGCTTCCCAACGTGTATAAGGGTCTATAACACAATAATCCAACCCCACTACGTTTACTGTGCCAGCCTGTTATCATTATTTGATGGTAATAGTATTGAATCTTTGCAGAAGTTGCAAAATACAGGCATGCGAATTATTTTGAAATGCAACAGATTTACACCCATCACAATTATGCATCAAGTTTTGGATTGGCTCCCAGTTTAAGGGTAGAATTTTCTATTCCTCTATGATTTTCATTTTCAAAATTTTATGTGGCGAAGCACCTGCTTACTTTAATCAGTTTATCACATTCACCAGTGAAATTCACGAAAAATGTATGTATATTAGCATTCCTATTTCAATAAACAATTTCAATTTCAATTTAATACGTTAGTTACGAAAGCATAATACGTTAGATACCAAATAATATTAATTAAAACTAGTTTTCATGAACATGTAAAACAATATTTTGACAGTTTTCAAATTTGATGGATACACCTTTGCCTTTAGCGTCCACGATCATAGGTATATCCTCTGAAGATTGATTAATGACCGAGCAACATGGAATATTTCGGCCATAAGGATGAAACAGAATATTCCTCAGAGAGTTTTGCGAAATACGCCAGCAACACCGTTTCTTCTGCACCTTGAACATGTACTTTGTTTCGCCACTTACAAAACTGCCGATATTCTTTTTCATAATGGATTTTAGATTTGTCCGGAAGCAAGTTCAACCTTATAGTGTTGGCTGCAGCTAATATATCGTCAGGAATATCAAAATCTTGTATGATTTTAATGATGACTTTTTGAGATGCCAAAATGAAATGACAAAACTTTGTTGCTTTCATTTTCGCATCGCCGTTGTCAATGATACAATAAAGCTTCGAATGTAACTTGATTATTGGCGATTTAACACCGTCTCGGACATTGTGGGTGACTCGGCTGTCACCTCGTCACCTAGCAATGTCCTCGACTATTATAAATCGCATAATAATCTCGTTATATTAATAGCTATAATACTTATTAATAAAGATTTCAAATAAAAATCTCTTAATTTTCAATGATACGATAAAATAATATAATCCACCTAGGATTTTAGGAGAAACTCATCAACAGAGCTATTTGCAGTAAAAAACAATTGAGTCACCTTTCAAGGTCCATGATATATGAGGATTTAATGTCATTACTAAGCGTATTATATAGCTTAACCTCACAGCACATGAGATGATTCTGAGATACTGTTAATCTACTATATGGTTGATGTAATTGAGATTTATTTCATGTGAAATGTTCGTGGATATGATATGATATTTTTTGGAAAAATTTAAATATTGTTTTTAATATACATCAATGTTTGGTAAATACACAAACAAGGCACCCTTGATAAATTATAATGCATGAATAATGGGCTGCAAGGTACATTTACCGATGCACCTGTCAAAATTCTAATAGACTTTTTCTGAATAACAAATACTTAATTAGCTTTAGCTGATAAACCCCATTGTTCAAGGCCATAGGAAATAACAGATTGAATTAAACTATGGTATAAAAGTTTGAGAACACAGAGAGACAGTTAGTCTCAACTGAGGAAGTAAATATTTTATGTTTACTAAGCTTAAGTTTGACACTATCAACAAGGTAGTTGAGGTGAGTTTGTTATCAATTTCAACCCCCAAGAATCTAGTTACTTGATGAATAGTTTCATTATTTAATTGAACCAAATAGCTTTTATCTATTGCTGTATATTTAGTAACAGCTGTTACTTATTGAGCTCATGTGAATCTTGGGAATACAGAGCAGGATGTTGTCTCCAATGTGGAGAGAGCAGTTATTTGGAATATGGCAAGAGGCGCCATCAAAGATCAAAACATACTGAGATGAGATAAAAGACAGGAAAATAGTCCTAAAACATGTGGAGTCGAAAAAAACTACGGCTAATGAGTCGACTAACATTATTTCAACAAATGTTTTGAATGACCATTTGAAAAAATAGGAATCAGAGATCCAGGGGAAATGTCTAAAATTGCATAATTTATTAATGTACTAACCCTGTAGTATTTTGTTAGTTGTTGGTATGAGTTTGTTTTGTCATTCTAAAAAGTCCAGAACTTTATCTCAAATCATTATCGAGAAATAGTTAAAACTGAGTTATAACTAGAAAACGCAGGGTGTTAGATACGATGGCGTAGAAGGGCCAACAACAAAATATTTTTTTTAAACATTTGGAATTGCCACTTTGAACTGACAATTGTCACTTTGAAGTGACAATTGTCACTTAAGTGAAATTGTCACTTACAAAAACATCGGGAATTGCCATTTTGAAGTGACAATTGCCATTTTGAAGTGACAATTGTCAATTTGAACTGACAATTGTCACTTTGAACTGACAATTGTCACTTTGAAGTGACAATTGTCACTTCGAAGTGACAATTGTCACTTCGAAGTGACAATTGTCACTTACAAAAACATCTGGAATTGCCATTTTGAAGTGACAATTGTCAATTTGAACTGACAATTGTCACTTTGAACTGACAATTGTCACTTTGAACTGACAATTGTCACTTCGAAGTGTAATAAGTGTCAGATATTTTACAGGACGACTCCTCAGTTATTTATAAGGTGAAAAGTTCATATAAGCATGGGTGCGCAAGGCTTTCATTTTTGATATACAGGGTGTTGAAAATTTTTATTTTGGTTTTTCGTACATAATTTTTAAAATAATGTCGATATTTGGACGAAAATTGGTATTTGGGGATTTTTTAATATGAGAAATACAAATTTGATCTTAGTTTGGCCCTTAATTGTAGGAAGCGCCGCCTACAGGTCTTTGTCTCTTTTGGGGAGTCACAAGTGTGTCGTGCATGTATGTATTACATTTTCTGGAAGAAAACTTTTATTATCAAAGTGTTCGCGAATCAATGAGAAGAAGATTGGATGCATCCATTAATTTAAATCAAAATATCTCGAAAAGGCTGCTTGTAGCGACTTTTGAAAAGCAAACCTTATTCACGTGAAAATTATAGAAGCATCGATTTTTCTTCTAGAAAATGTGATACATGCATGCACGACAAAGTTGTGACTCCCCAAAAGAGACAAAGACCTGTAGGCGGCGCCCCCTACAATTAAGGGCCAAACTAAGATCAAATTTGAATTTCTCAAATTGAAAAATCCCCAAATACCAATTTTCGTCCAAATATCGACGTTATTTTAAAAATCATTTATAAGAAATAACTTCATTTTAATCGTCGATTTTTCAATTCACAGAAAAATCTTTCTATCAATATTCAATTGAGAATGTTTCCCTTTTCAAGAAAAACCAAAATAAAAATAAATTTTCAACAGCTTGTATTTTAAAAATGAAGCCCTTGCGGACCCATGCTTATATAAACTTTTCACCTTATAAATAACTGACGAAGCGTCCTGTAAAATATCGGACCCTTATTACAAAACACCCTGTATAGATCATTCAAATTAAATAAACAATAAATACAATTTAAATAAGATTTTTTCTCACCTAAATTTCTTCTTGCCTTCACCAGTTTCTCGAAATCCCTCTCCATGATTTTCAAATAGGACGAAAGTTTATTCTGCCTAGCATTGTTCAAAGCAACAGTATAGAGTATTTCCGCGCCACGTAAACTACTCTCAAGTTCTCGATCCAGTATCTTCATGAACGGTCTGGTTGTAAAATATCCAGACCAATATGCGGGCCGCCCCTCCGAAAAAATATCCGAATAAACGAAGAAATCGCCTTTCAGCGTTGGAAACTGACTGTATCGCTTGGTGATCTCTTGGAAGTACATTGAGGGAGTGCCGAAAATAACCTCAGCCTTGTATTGGTCCTTGTGGGAATTAATGTATTCGATAAGTTTAATGTAGTTTGTGTACTGCTGATCCCATTCTTCCTTGACGTTATATCGGAAATCATCTCCTAAAGGCATTAGCACTACGTTGTGTGGAAAGAGTGAACCAGTCCTCGCGTATTGCTCCAACAAAAGCTCGGATTTTTCCTTCACATTTTTATCGGTTATTGTCTGAGATTTCAAAGAGTACTCGGTGTATTCACCCTGGACCTTGCGAAAGTCGAAATTCAAGCAAATATAGGGGTGAGGACCGCAGCTATGTTTTATAGAATATATATCAAAAGGTTGGTTGTGAGTGAGTATCGATCCATATGGGTCAGCAGGCGTCCAACTGGGGACCCATCGAAAGTCGCCATATTGTTTTAGAGCCAGCCATTGTTTCCAGGCATAGTGGATCCTTTGTATTACGGTGCCTTTCAGACCTGAAGCTCCTAGAAGGTAAGGTACGGTACTTCCGTGGCCAAACGGGTCCACTGACCATCCAGACCTAGGTTTTATGCCCAAGTTTGTCAAAGTCCATTGATGACCTGGAAATGAAATATATATCAGTAATGAGATGATCCAGTAAATGGAAATTATTTCTCCCAATTTTCTTATTCCCTATAGCTGATTGAAAGAGACATTATTATGACTTTTTTAGTTATTTATGCCTTCAACCTGTTTGGAAAAATATTTTGATATACCAATTCCCGTCTTCTAAATTACCTTAGTTTTTTCCAATGCTGTCGAAGATTTGACATGAAATTCACCTTCGCTATCTTGAACTAGTGAATTTTGACAAAAATTCATAATCTCAGACCCCGAAAACCCCCACATATCAATTTTGAATTGAATCGGACCAAAACTTGTCCGCCATCTTGATTTTTTTAATTTTGACAAAATATTCACAATCTCCGTCCCCAAAAACCCCCCAAATACCAATTTTGAATCGAATCGTACCAAAATCACAAAACTCGTCCGCCATCTTGGAGCCGCCATTTTGTTTTTTCTCTAACAAAAATTTCATAATGCATTGTCACCGGAATTATGAACACCTGCCAAATTTCAGCTCAATCGGATGTCCGTGCTCCAAAAATGAATTAGAAATTTTTAACTGGAAAGAATGACATACGAACAAAGCTTGTAAAAACAGAGTATTTTGCCGATTTTTTTCCAATGATTAGTTTTATAGATGAAAGTATCCTCAATTGAATATTAAATAGAAATATTTTTCTGTTCTACGATAAAAAAAACTTTTTAACAAAAAATTAAACCAACGAAATACGGAACTGAAAAGTAAAAAATAAAATAAACCTTCTTAGTCTCAATAACTAAGCTCCTAAACTAATGTAAGTAACTGATTTTGAGTCGGCGCCAAACAAACAAGCAAATGAATTAGGTAAGGCGTAAAATGATGACATCGAGTTGCGCGGTGACATTCTGATAATTTTTTTGAAGTAATTTAATGATCTTCGTTGATTGTTCGTTTGGCGCCGACTCAAAATTAGTTACTTACATTAGTTTAGGAGCCTAGTTATTGAGACTAAGAAGGTTTTTTTTTTTTTTTTTTTTTTTTTTTTAAAAATTTTTTTTTTTTTTTGTGGCTGAAATCTACTAATTATTACCTACTGGTTTTTTGATTACTTCCAAAATACTTACTCACCCACCTTACTTCAACTATTACCAGTTAAATAATATGATTATCTACTTTTACTATTTGTTGTAATATAAATTATTTTTGTTGTTCTGGTTAGTTTATTATATTACTTTGTATAACATTCCATCCTCTCATAGAATATAATGATTGTGACGGATGTAGGAGAACAAAAATAATGACATTAGCGATCTGTCATTGTCAACTACATATGTGTGCCAATGTTCACAAGTGAAAAATCAATTATCCCCTATTTTTCTACCCGTAATGGTGGATAATTCCATTCGAAATCCAAATATGATCAACTATGAGGTATACCCTATCTAATAAAAAAAGAATCATCCAAATCGAAGAACCCAGTACAAAGTTATGCCTGATAGAATCGGTTAACGGACCAGAATTCAGAGGGTGAGTGATCAATATCCTTCAGTTTGCTACCCTTAAGGGGTGGATTTCATCTTTTAAATTCGAATGGGACCAACTCCGAAGTACGGAAAAAAGAATTATCGGAATCGGACGTCTTAGTAAAAAGTTATGCGTGGTCATACATAAGAAAACAATATATGCGTCGACTAGAAAACCTCCTCCTTTTTGGTTTCGTCGGTTAAAAAATTATTTTTTGTAATATCTAACAGAAAACAACTACTTCCCCCGCTAAAGCTACGCTGGACATTGAACTAAATCTGATAGATATTGTGAAAGTGTCCCAACTCAAAAGAAAAAAATTTAAAAGTGAAAATTTGCATTTTCATTCTGATAGTTATTTTATTTTCTATCCAGTCTTACTTGAGAACTCGTAGAGATGAATTAGGTAAAAAGGAGTACCACCAGAAATCACAGAACACGTTGATGCAAGAATGGCATCGCATTTACTAGGTCCTTCAATACATTTTTACAACATCTATTAGATGTAGTTCAATGTCCAGAGTGGCTTTAGCCGGGAAAGTAGTTGTTTTCTGTTAGACATTCGCGAGAAATAACACATTTTATCGTGGATTTTTCAATTCACAGAGAAATCTTTCTATTCAATATTCGATTGAGAATGTTTTCCTTTTGAACATGAATACCTTCCAAGAGGTTATCTTGAACAATGGAAGATAGTTACTAAAGTTTATCTTTCAGTCGCGAATGACTCCACATCTGATTTTATTAACACCCTGTTAAAATTTACAAACAAATTAGTCTATCATACATCATACCCTTCGACAGGTTATACAGGCCCGTCGAGAGGAGGACCCGAAGTTTTCAAGAGGGCCCGGATTGTCCTCGAAATCTCTAAATCCGATAGGCATTATTTTACACACACATACATATACGTGCGGTGAGGGTCCCGTAGATAACTACCCTGTGCCCAGATTTTCTCTCCACGGCCCTGCTGTAAAATAAACCACTGATTTCGAAGTGTCACGCCGAAAGAAGTGTTTCTAACATTTTTCCATCATTGCTAAATTAAATTTCTTCTAGAAAATGTGTTTTCAAATTCTTCAATTTAACTTTCAGATTTTTTCTGTTAAGTTAGGGTCCTTCCACAATATCTATGAGATGTAGTTCAATGTCAAGTGTGGCTTTAGCCGGGGAAGTAGTTGTTTTTCGTTAGATATTAAAAAAATCACTAAATTTTTATCGTAAGTTCTGGTTTTTTTTCCAGTTTCTTCTGAACGGACTAATAATGTTTCAACTGTTAAACCAGTGCTTTCAGTAATTCAACTTTTTTCTCTACGACCGATTCTTTAAGGAATGATTTATTAAAACTTTCCACTTGATAGTTTTATATTAATTTCTTTACAAACTGGGTTTAACGAGTCAAATCAATTATCCACTTATTTTAATGAGGGTTACATAACAGATATTTTGAAATTTCAGACATCAAGTAACCTTGCATTTTTGTAGGCACATTTGAAACCAGTTCTACCCAAAACGCAATAATGAATTAGATACAGTGTGTACCAGCTAAAACTTGACACTTCTTCCCCCATTTATATACGAAATAATAGAAAACACTGAACCCCCTACTTCAGAATCTTCAATAGGAGACATAATACTTGTGATACATCATTTTGAAGGTAATTGAGAATTCTCATTACTTGAAAACATACTTTACGAGTTTCAGAGTATTCTGAAATTATTGAAGAATATTTGCTGACAATAATAATTTCTAAGCTATTTGTTGGTTTCCGAATCACTGTATTGAACAATAGTATGCTTTCATAAATAGTAAGCTTTCATAAATAGTATGCTTTCATAAATAATAGTTTGGTAGGTAAGGCGGACGTTTTTATAAACAAAATACTTTTTTTCTTTGTGTTTTTGTACGCATATCTTTGGTTGGAATATTGATGTATTCAATTTACTTCATTCAATCGTATGATAATTGCCGAAAATGATTTATACTATGCAAGAAAGAATATCACGAGTATCTACGTGTTTTGAAAATGGACTCAAATTTTCACTTATAATCTCCCTAGAGCATGAATTATTGCCGGAAATTTTTTGAGTACATGCATTTTTGAAAATTATCACGAGTCGCGAAGCGACGAGGGATAATTTTCTTTAAAAATTCATGTACGAGACAAATTTCCCGCAATTAATTCAAGCACGTGGGGGATTCGGTAAGAAAATGTTATACCGGAATTGTATTTAAATAGGAAACATTAGGTAAATATTTATTTTGACGTTATTCACAAATAAATAGAAGGCTGTGTGTAATGGGAGTTTTGGGGAGATTTTTTCTGATTTTCCCCGTTCCTAGTAATATAAAATATATAATATCAGATAAACTATTATGTAAAATTAATTGATTTCATACAATTTTCTTACTAGGTTTCAGGGAAATGTTAATATTGACTAAAAATGAAAGTGGATACGTTCGTATTGCGGGAGATATTTTTTTATTTTCCCCGTGCCCTAGTAAAATAAAATATATAATATCAGATACATTTTTATATAAAATTGATTGTTTTCATACAATTTTCTTACTGGGTTTCAGGGAAATGTCAATATTGATTAAAAATGAAAGTGGATGTTAGTATTGCGGGATATTTTATTTTTATTTTTCCCGTGCCCTATAAAATAAAATTTATAATATCAGATACATTTTATATAAAATATTGTTTCATAAATTTTCTTACTGGTTTTAAATAATTAATATCAGCGGTAATAATTTGTTTTTCAAATAATTCAGGAAATCGGGATATTTTTTTAACCGGCGTATGTTGCCGGTTAAAAAAAAATTTGTAAAGTTAGCCATGGATTTGACATTCACTACTCCTTTCAATCAATATTTTGTTTGTGGCATTATAAGTTCCTCATAACATTGTATACAATCATAAGTTAGTAAAAAAGTGATAATAAAATGAACTTTCAATCGTATGAATTGTGTTCCTTTTGCAAAGAATCACAGCACATTAAAATGTACCATAAAAATGTGAAATATCTAACATACCTAGTGGAAGAATCTGGATTAAATCCTGAGCAAGAAAACTTATTTAAAGAAATTGGCAACATTCTGCGTGATATTGTGCCTTCTTTTGGACACAAATCTAATTCTCAAAGATATAAACTGGTGTCAAAGTATTATTTTTATTTTATGAAACACAGGCACATTGTTAAAAAAAACACCGGTTCTGTGTTTTATTCACCACTTAGGAAAGGGGAGGTAGAAGTGGAATTTTTGAAGAATTTAAAATTAATTAATGATATTATAGAATGTACACCTTAATAAATTGTTGTAATATTTCCAACTTAAAAAGTAAGTAAGTAAAAAATATTGTCAATATTATTTCAATATTATTTTTGTCTAATTATATGCTAGCTGTCATGTGCCGGGAAATTTCCACTTATTAATTTTACGTATACATGCTAATGTGGATGAAAAATTTTCAGAAAATTTGCTGGTTACCAATGTCGAAATAAAGCATCTGATTGGTTGAAAATGACTGGTATGAAATTTTCTTGGTGATTCTATGGCAAAATATTATCTCTACATTTCCAAACCCACAAAATTATGAATTTTAAAGTGTTGGTTATAATTTCGCAACTGCTCGGCGATCAAAGAGTAATCAAATATTCTATAAACTATAATTAATGAATTTAAAAAAAAGTCCGCTGGCACTCAAAAGGCCGTCTGATACAGGGTGGCAAATTTTAGCTGGGACATACCGATTGAATAGAACCGTTTCAAAACAATAAAAAACTGGGACATTTTTAAGAGGGATAGTACAAAAGCAGTAATATAAGTAATGTGGCAAGGGAGGCAAATGTAAATGAAAACGAGGTCGGGGATAGATAAATATTTGTGCACTCGACCCACCTTCGATCAACTGGTCCACCATGGCGTAGAGATGCACGTTCGCCTCATCTGTCATCACCCAGCCCCCCGTAGTAATTTCTAACCTTCCCGACTGCACCAGCTCCCTCAACGCCCTTTGCTTGCTGGGGTGCGCCTCCTCCCACCAAGCGTTCAGGAAAGAAATCTCCGACCAGATGAACGTGAGATTTTGGTATTGCTGCAACTTGGCCACCATGTTGTTCATGATTTGCCTCGAGGAGTATTGAAAGTAGTGTTCGAAGGTCTTCAGCCAACCAGGGTCGTTGTGAGAATGAGGAACAATGATGACCTGTGAATAATAATAATAATAATTTCAACTTGAGATTGTGTCCATTGGGGTGTAGATAATGAAGGGATTGTCGGTGGAGGACAAAAAAGGAAACTTCCCAATTATCAGCCAACGTTTCGTTTAATTAGTGATTGAACTTCATCAGGGCCTACAAGAGCGGAATATGTATAGAAACCAAAATAGAGAAAATTTTGGGAGTGAGACACTTTATTTATTATGTGACATTTTATTGGATACGAAATTATCAATTGTATACTGTATAGTTGAACAATGGTAAAAAAATTGATTATCCAAATACGAGACATAACAGAACAGCTAGAATAACTTACAGAGTGGGCCATTGAAAACTAAACAGAGGCTCTGTAGGTCGGCAGAACCGCATTATATAAAAAATCTCGGACACGTCAACTACATTTTCGAGGGGGACATCGTTCGCGATGAAATTCACCCGAAATGCATTCCATCCCTCGGAGCTGTGACCGCCACCCCTAAATTTTTAAATGGCAACATATGGCAAGTGATACCTCATTTGAAAGGTATTTTCCTTCTTAATATCAAACAACAAAAATAAATTAATTCTATCGATTCGTTTTCGAGATATAAAGTTGGGAAATCACTTTTTATTCACTCAATCAATAAAAATAACATCTCACAATGCAACTGTTTGAAGATAATTATTATTAAATGAATTTTTTAGTGCCAAAATGTGAAAAAAGCGTGAGGCAACGTAGTATTGAATTTTTGAGTCCAAAGTTATATAACATCCTACCAGATCCATCGAAAACTTCAACTCATTCAAAACTCATATAAAGAAATGGTTACGACATACAGAGAGATATATAATACACGATATAGTTAACAATAAATCACAAGGACTCACTCTCGAATACTGAATAAGGTCAACAGTTTTCAGAACTTTATTACACTACTAGTAATCATTATGTGATACTTTTGAATGAAAGTGTTTGTTTACATTTATAATTATATATTTTATTTTCATTTAACTTTTCCAATGTTCTATATTAATATTTTATATTCATTCATCTTTAACATTTTACATTTTTATAGTTTCGTTTTATCGGTTTTCTATATCTTATAATTACGTCTTTATCCATATGATAAAGTCCCATATGTATACCTTAGATATAGTGTTAAAACTCCCAGTCTATTCTCAAGAATTGGTTATTCCACTTTGCTGTCATCAACCAGCCTTACCTAACCAGTAAACCTGTCCACTTTTCATGTTATCTCTTCACACACTACATTCAACATCTACCAATATATATGTTTATATGTGAATAAAATTCTACACACCATCTATCACGCACAAGCTGTACCCAATACAGCTTCAGTGATTACCCTGTTTATTCATATTCAGTAAAATATTATATGACACACAGTTTGAAGATGCATGAATGAACATTATTATTATTATTGTCAAGGAATCAAATGATCTAACTGTTTACCAACAAATAACATGCAAAAAAAAATATCTTGATTAAAGTAACACTTCTGGGCATTCTCACATGTGTTGTATATTCCTGGTTCAAAGAATCACATTTATAATGTTAGTTCATCAATTTGAACTAACATTATAAATGTGATTCTTTTCTTTGAACCAGGAACACATAGGTACAACACATGTGAGAAAGCTCACAAGTTTTACTTCAATCAAGATGATTTTTATTCTCATGCCAGGTACTGAACAATCTTTTAAATTTGTACATCAAAATTATATCATATACATTTTAGATAAGCGCTGAAGATGGACGTAGGCAGAAAGCGCTTTGCTTAAATATACACAAATTTTCGATATTAAAAAATTTCCAATTCCTCTGTGCTTTCTCTTTTATATCCCCTATGTTTAACTATTTTGCATTTGAAGATTTTTTTATTTTGAAGAATTGCTATTTTATAAAATTATTTTTGATGTATTGTAACTTTTTAATTGATACTTTTTTTAAGCCGAACGTACATGAAAAATACGCATAAAGATAGGCAAGTGAAAGTCTTCCATCAAGTGAGAGTGAATATATGAGAACGAGAAAATAATTTCCATTTATACGGGTGACACATATGTGTTGATCCATTTTGATTCGTTTACTAAGCATTTTTTGTGGCAATGCAAACAATGTGTTTGAATTTTAAGTGCAAGTTGTCCTGTTGCTGGGGTTCCATAGCCGTTCATTTTTACATGCATTGTTTTCTAGCGTTTCAAGTTCTGATCATAAAACCTCCTGTGTGTATCACAAATGAAGTTGTTATCTTAGCATAAAACAATGCCAGGCACTTTCGTTATTTTTAAACATTTAACTACTATTTCATGACCAACCCACTTTAAACCATAATTTCCAGCTGTCCTAAAATCAAATTATGTTCTCACAATTTTATGTTCAAAAAAACTGTACACTGTGAGGGAAACAAAGGTTGTCGCTTCGCGTTCTTCGAAGTTGATAAAACAAATTTGATCAGATTGATGATCGAGTTAAATTTTACAGAGTGAAAATTAGTAACAGAGCGCTTTGTATACCGGTTTGTTCTAATTCATATATTTTTATTGGAATATCAAAATATGCTGTTCTATTCACTCTATAAAAAATGTTATACTGATATACAGAGAGATCCAATTGATGATGTTTCGATTGCTGGTATCGTCTTTAGGTGAATTCGCCTCCATTAAAATGATGGATACCCGAAAGGAGGGGAATGTTAAAAAAATACTGTCACATCCAAAAGTCTGTGATGATACTTTTTCTAAGGATATGCTTCCTTAATAGACTAGTCGAGAAGTGAGTTTTCTGTGAAAAATAGTTCCAAGTCTCCAAAAAATATGAGCAATAGCTCATTCGGTTCGGGATGCAATTCTAAAAAAAAAGACATTTTTTTGTTTTTTTGCGGACGAAAATTGTAATTGTTATTAACAAAAAACAAAAACAAAAAAGGGTTCAGTTTTTTGGGAATAACTCAAATACTAAAAGCGATAGCGAAAATCAAAAAATATATTCTTAAAGAGGAGGAAATTTCCAATAAAAAAGTCCAATAAACTCTATCTCCATTATTTATAATTTTTATTTAACGCTGACAATAGGGACGTCTCTAAAGAGAGTACACCACATAAAATATTTTTTTGTAGTTTAAATATCAATTTAAAAATTTGAATAAATTATGGTATGTTTTTAACACTTCAAAGAACAGTCTCGTTGGAAAAACAAAATCAACAAGTTAGACATTTGTTAATAAGTCCTTATTTTTCGGACCTCGGTTTTCATAAAAAAAACGGCATAAATGTTTAAATAATAGCTCTAAAAATGTTTCGCACCTTGGAGCCCTTCTTTTATATATACTTAACAAGATCACGTTATGAAAGTTGTTCATTTTGTTTATTATAATTTTTTTAATTTAACAAAAAAATAAAAAATAAAAAATAAATTGTTTAAAAAAATGTTTCATCTATTGCTATTGCTGTTTTTGCATCAAACGAAGGCATTCAGTAACATTCAAAAAACCAAATATAGGACATTTGTTTATAAACAAATTGATTAGTTTAATATTAAAAAAAAAATTGCATTTTGTTGTCTAGAAAATATGATTTTTTAAGTTTTTTTTTATTTTCTTATTGTTTGAAAGAAGAAAGAAAGAAAGATTCTTTATTTAACCAAGTTACAAAAAATATATTGTTTTCGGCAAGTCAATTATGGTAAAGAAGAAACTCAGTATATATGTACTTTCGGGGTTTACAAATTCGAAGTTTACAAAATAGAATATGAGAAATTATATAAATTTCAAATTTCAAACCGTTAAACACTCCAGTTTGTTTACGGTGAGTCAATTTTGGCAAAGAAAAAGAAACAGGTAAAACAGATAAAAAGTCTAGCTACAAATACATGCACATAAAAGATAAAATATAAAATAAGTATATGAAATTTAAAACTTAAAATTTAAAACCATTGAACAATCCAGTGTTTTGAATAACCTCGAAAATTGTTTTCTGCTACTGATCACCGGTGATATAGCGGTTACCCTGATAGTTTTGTCGCTCAAATTCATCAAATGATGTGTGAAAATATTCTTCAACTGTATAGAAACAATGAGACAAAATATGTCTTTTAATTATGGATTTGAATTTTCCAGTATTATTTAATGATTTGATACTTCTGGGTAAGTGATTGAATAAATTCTTGTCGATTTAGTGAGTCTGTGATGAGGTAATCTCAGGTGATCAGCATTTCTTGTCCAATAGTTATGGACATCTGCATTGGTCTCTAGGTTGGGTTTGTTTTTATTGATTGCTATTAATGAAACAAAATATGTAATGTAATAAATTATATTTAAACTTTTAAAAATTTCTTTACCAGCACCGGCTACGATCCTAATAGCACGTTTTTGCAAACGGAAAATATTGTTAGCATGACAAGAGTTTCCCCACAGCAACGTACCGTAACTGAAATGAGAATGAAACAGAGCGAAATAACATGATCTCATGGTTTCTATGGATAACTGTTTACTCAAATTTCGTAGCACGAATATAGAGTTTGAGAGTTTTCGGCATAGTTGTTGGATATGACAGGACCAGTTTAGTTTATCATCAATTACTAATCCAAGCAGCTTCACACTATGACCTTGCGCAATGTTCCTGTTCGTTGAGATGATGATATTCTGTGTTTTATCGTCGTTAAGTTTCAGATTACTGGTAGAAAACCATTTCCTAGCTCGAGTAGTAGTTATATGACTATTTATCTTCAAATCTCCAATATTCGTGTTAGCATCGACCAAAGTTGTGTCATCCGCAAAAGCAACACAAGTCTTGGGATACATATTGTGAAATAAGTTATTCACATAAATAATGAATAGGAGAGGTCCCAAAACAGAGCCCTGCGGTACTCCATGTATGATAGGTCTATAAACAGATGATGAGTTGTTTGAAGGTTGTAGACGATGTGACGATGTGGTAACTTGATTACTATCGTTTCGGACGCCCATCGTCTTAATGGATTTGAAAGGTTTTCACGACGTTTCGAATGCTTGTATCTGCAATCGTCTTCAGGTGAATTTTTTATTTTTTTTTATATGTTCTGGTTCCCACGAAAAGGGATATCCTGTAATGTTCAGAGAACATCGTGGGAACCAAGGGAAAGAAGGTAGGAGTTGGTGTTCTTCTTAAATTTCTGGAGGTTGTATGCCTCGGGGAACACCTCCCTAGGCAATGAGTTCCAAAGCCTCGCAGTTCATTGGATGAATGAGTCTTTGGAAAGTGATGTTCTGCAGGCCTCCAAAGTGACCACGAAGGGGTGTGAAGACTGAACTTGACGGGTTAATCTCGAAGAGACTGCCAAAGGAGGAACGATTGTTGATATTTCAGAAGAGCATCGCCCATGAAAATATCTATAAAATAGAGACAAATCGCCAACTTTTCTACGGTGTTCCAGACAAGTGAGCGAGTTTGTAAGCGAGGCATCACCGACGAGAGAATCCAATAGCTTCAGGATATGTTTAGGTGCCGCACTCCAAATATGGAAACAGTATTCCAGGACAGGTCGGATCTGTGCCTTATAGATCATAAGCAGCTGACTGGAGGTGAAATAGCTCTTGGCACGAAACAAAAAAACAAGTTTTTGGGATGCACTTTTGGCAATGGACCTCACGTGATTTTCCCAGGAAAGGTTATTGCTGATAGTAATACCAAGCATCGATATGGATGACTTCAGTGGTATGGTTACTCCTGACAAAGTTTAGGTGCTACTTACCAATTTATATGACTGTCGGTGCAATGATGCGTGTAATTCCGCCATGTGCACTGGTGCGTGTAATTTCGCGCGGTGTGGTGGTGCGTGAAGTTTCGCGCCTCTGCAGCCCGCCAGAAAGAGCAATCAGTGGTTTCCATACGTTCTTGATCTCAACGCTTGGTTGACTAAAGGCGTTATTGGCTTCGATGTAGGCGGCCTCTTTGAACTTTCGTTTGAACCAATGCTCCTCTCTATGTAGAACGCTTGCGTCGTCCCATATAACTCGATGGTGCTCAGTCCAGGCGTGGTCAGCGAAGGATCCGACACCCACTATAGAAAGGAAGATCTACAACACTCTGAGGAAATTTAAACACTTCATTCCAGACAACGAACGATCACATCTAACGCCACACTACAACAAACCATCGCATCTCTACGGGCTTCCGAAAATCCACAAACCAGACATGCCACTGAGACCGATCACCAGCTCACGGAACTCACCAACCTACAAGTAATCGAAATACCTCCTACCGATACTACAACCCTTACAAGGAAATAGCAGTTCATATGTCAAGAATTCCAAGCACTTCGTTGACACCATCACAGATGTTGAACTTGGACCAGAAGATCGTTTCATTAGCTTCGACGTGGAGAGCCTTTACACCAATGTCCCTATAGAGGAATCGCTCAGTATCATCAGAAGGAAACTCGAAGAGGGTGACCAGCTGCACGAGAGGACTGACCTTCCTACCCAAGCAATATTGGAATTACTGCAGTGCTGCCTACAGAACTCATATTTCCAGGAAAAGGACCAATTCTTCTCTCAAGTCGACGGACTCCCGATGGGATCTTCCCTTTCTCCAATCATCGCCAACATATACATGGAGTGGTTTGAGGAATTGGCTATACGGGAGGCAGAATACAAACCAAAGCTGTGGTTGAGGTACCTGGATGACACCTTCATTATATGGAATCACGGAGACAAACATCTCCAGGATTTTCTCTCAAGAATTAACAGAATCAGGGATTCTATCAAATTCACGATGGAAATGGAAACCAACAGTGCCTTACCCTTCCTCGATGTGAACGTTGAGAGAATAGGCAATGAATTCCGCACCTCCGTCTACAGAAAGAAGACACATACGGGGCAGTACCTCAGTTACAGCTCCAACCATCCGAGTTCGACGAAGAGAGGGATCGTGAGAACATTGCTAGAGGGCAACGCACATATGCAACGACGTGGAGTCACTAGATGCCGACTTAAACCACATCAGAGAGGACCTCCACCGGAATGGATATCCCAAGAAACTCCTAGAAGAAGTATTGAAACAACTCCGGAGACATCTGAAGAGCAACAAAGCACAGTGATCTGCCTTCCGTAAATCAGAGGTGTCTCCGAGAGGATCAGAAGGATCGGAAACAAGTTTAACATCAAGAGCTGCTTCCAATCCGGCAGTACTTTACGGAGTTTCCTGACCAAACCTGATAACAAAACTGAAATCAGTAAGAATTGCATTTAGGAAGTTCCATGTGAATGCGGAGATCCCTACATTGGAGAGACAAAGAGGCCGTTATCGGTAAGATTGGATGAGCACAAGAAATGGACTCAACGTGGAGAAACGTCAAAATTGGGAATCGCTGACCACGCCTGGACTGAGCACCATCGAGTTCTATGGGACGACGCAAGTGTTCTACATAGAGAGGAGCATTGGTTCAAACGAAAGTTCAAAGAGGCCGCCTACATCGAAGCCAATAACGCCTTTAGTCAACCAAGCGTTGAGATCAAGAACGTATGGAAACCACTGATTGCTCTTTCTGGCGGGCTGCAGAGGCGCGAAATTACACGCACCACTGCACATGGCAAAATTACACGCATCATTGCACCGACAGCCATATAAATTGGTAAGTAGCACCTAAACTTGTCAGTATTCACCTGAAGACGATTGCAGATACAAGCATTCGAAACGTCGTGAAAACCTTTTAAATCCATTAAGACGATGGACGTCCGAAACGATAGTAATCAAGATGATGAGTTATTAATGCTCACACATTGTTTTCGATTTGTCAAGTATGATCTGAAGAAGTCGAGCGACAAACCCCTTATTCCAAAAACGCCAGCATTTCGACCAGTATTTCGACCAGTATTTCGTGAGAAACACAGTCGAAGGCTTTGGAGAGATCACATAATGTAATTGATGCACTTTTACCACTCTCCAGACCTTCCATTATGTCACTCACTATCCTGAAAACTGCCTGAGATGTACTACATTTTTTTCTGAACCAAAATTGGCATTGGTCAATGAGCTGTTTGGATTCCATATGCATAATGAGTCTTGATTTTAGAATTATTTCAAATTTTTTTTATGAAAATTGGGATTATTGATATTGGACGACAGTTGTCGATTTTGGGAACGTCGCCTTTCTTAAAGAGAGGTATAACTTTTGTTAACTTGAAAACATCAGGAAAATTCCCATCACGTATACATTAATTGAAAAGTAATGTTAGTGGTCAAGTTTTTTACAATTTTGCTATTTATATTGTACACGTCAGTGCAAGCGGAATTTTTCAATTTAATTTAACCATAGCTTCAGTCACTTTATTTTCAGTGATGGGCTCTATGAAAAAGTAGTTTTTTCGTTTTTTTATATCTCCATTATTTAAATAATTAGTTAAGAATTTAAAAAAAAATCATAATTGGCACTTCTCAATAGAATAACAGAAAATATATTAAAAATTTAATTGTTTATTTAGTTAACAATTTGTTATAAACAAATTCCAAATCTCATTATATTTTTTTCTGAAACTACTAAAAATGACAAAAACAACCATATGCAACAAAGTGTCGAAATGTTTGTTTTTAATTTTTTTTAATATTTTTCTAAAACAACGGTATAAATTTTTTTATTATTTAAATAATGGAAATATAAAAAAAACTATTATAAACAATAAGAAAATTTGTTTAAGATTTTTTTTAATCATTATATTATCGGTCAACAAAATTTGTATGTTATTAAATGCCTTTTTTCGAATGTTATTGAATGCCTTCGCAAAAACAGCAATAGCAAAACATTTTTTAACAATTTTTATTTTTTTTTTGTTAATTTAAAAAAATAATTAATAAACAAAATAAACTTTTAAAAACTTTTATAACGTGATCAATATATAAGAAGGGCTCCAAGGAGCGAAAATTTTTTTAGAGAGATTATTTAAACATTTATGCCGTTTTTTATGAAAACCGAGGACCGAAAAATATGGACTAATTAACAAATGCATAACTTGTTGAAAAAAAATGAACTATTTTTTTTTCAACGGCACATGTTCTATCAAATTTTTAAATTGATATTTAATAGTATACAAAAATATTTTATGTGGTGTACTCTCTTTAAAGACGGCGCGCGCGGAGCCCTATTTTCAGCGTTAAATTAAAATTTTAAATAATGGAGATAGAGTTCCGGGAGACTTTTTTATTGGAAATTTCCTCCTCTTTACGAATCTATTTTCGTTATCGCTTATAGTTTTTGTGTTATTCCCAAAAAACTGAACCCCTTTATTTTGTTTTTTGTTGATAACAATTGCAATTTTCGTCAACAAAAAAACAGAAAAAATGTCTTTCTCAGAATTGCACCCCAAATCGAATGAGCTATTAGCTATTGCTCATATTTTTTGGAGACTTGGAACAATTTTTCGCAGGAAACTCATTTCTCGACTAGACTATAACTCATAAATGAGAAAATATGAGGCATTGTGATCGATCGGATTACCGTCTATATAGTCTACCCAACGACAAATGTTTCCCCGTCAATTTTGCGAAATTTATCATCGTTCGTAAGACGTTTTCTTCCTTTCAACGAGGTGTTTGAAGCAGTTCGAAATAAAGATCCCGTTATACCCACCTACAGTGTATTTATCGTACATAACAATATTTAGGTCGATTACGATCCGCTGAGGAGTAACAGCAATTAAATTCATTCTATTTTTGAAGTAAAACGAATCGTACTTTAGACGTATATACGAGTATCACAGATGAATGAGAATGAATTTCATGAGTTATGATGAAACTGAATTCCATCTCGAAAGCGAGTTTGAGTCCTATGTGTGAGGGATCATGCAGGTTTTAGGAGCTCATTAGGAGTGTATACAGGGTGTATCAACGATGCGTGGGTGGGCGATGAGACAGCAAAATATGTTTCAAATAAAAGATGTATAGAGAGCAATGAAAGCTATGTTATAAAAATAACTACCAACATAGAGGGTGTCCGACAAGTGTGTGACTTATCAAAGTTATGTTCTTAAAATGAAACACCCTATATATTTTCACTCGATTGAATTCCTTTGGAAGAGTGTTTCTCAAAAATATGGAATTGTATGGGTTATACCAGGTAGTTCGGAAGTTATGGTGGGATTTATGTCACAAAATGGATTCATTCAACACCAAATATCTCAAATTCAATAATTTGGAATAACATTTTTCCACCAAATATCCTCGAAAATGGTGTATTTTCATTTGCTATTCATAATTTTACCGAATGAAACACTGTAAATAAGGCGATACCAGAATAGTCCACACTATGAGCTTACAGAAAATGTCGGGTTTCCTCAAATCTTTCTTTAACCCTCCTACAAATCTCTGGTCGAATAGACCTTGAATCAGGATCGAACTGCATCATTCTACTGGCTAATAAACAATTTCTGTCACAGTCACCCAAAATGTGTATCATGTTTATCATTTCTTTGGTTGATAATTTTATTTTGAAGCGAAACTATATTAGATTTCAACTATAAATTCAACACCTCGATAATTAAATGTCAATTTTGTTGACAATTCCTATAACATTCCAATGTTCCAAGGGTGATTTGATATAATTGATAATATGATCTACACTACGGGTAGATGTTAAACCCTTATTCCACTATGCCTTTTTTCGTGCCTATTTTTGTGTCTATTTTCTTGGCTATTTGTTCGCTAAATTTCCCCAAATCACTGGCACTGTGACACCATGTCTTTTTGAATCATTGTTTCAGGCAGTAATTTCAGAGCTGCAAACATAAGGAAAATTGACATTTACCATAAGTGATTAAGTAATTTAGTATACATGGATTATTTGTTTCAACTTTTTCCGTACCTGGTACTGGATTTTGCATTATTTTCTGTCATACTAAACAATACGAAAACTATGGTTTTATTTTTTTGTGGTTCAATTGTTTTTTCCTCTAAGCGAAAACATGTTTTATTGATATTGTTAAGATTAGAACTTATTTCATTTATTTGTAGGTTATGTCAAGTCCATAATTACTGTGTTGGCAAACCTGACATTTCCAAAAACGTCCTTTAAATCCCCTCGATTCAGGGGGAAAATAGAACCATACCTATTAGGAATTCAAAATAACGGATAATCCCTCTGGTGTCGATTTTTGAAACTATACATAAGTAGAAAAATCGAATTTAAACGGTTTTCTTCACATAAAGGATTCAATATAAAATTGAACCAGAGAAAGGTAGATCTCAGGTGAAAAACAACTACTTTCCTGGCAAATACCACGCAGAACGTTGAATGATATTCACCTGAAAATCCATGCATACTTCCATATAATATCAATGGACATTGAATGCAAATGTTTCTTTCTGATAAGCTCGATTATGTTTCATTTATGTCGTGTTCACCTAACAATCCGCATACCGGTTTCAGGCTTCTTGGCCCTCATCAGTACGGAGTAGTCAACCAGCCAAAGGTACAAAGAACTCTGGCTGAAGTGAGACACAACGTAAACAAACCATCATCGATCTTGTAACACCTATAGGTACGCCGGAAAAGATAAACTTTAACTGGCGGTACCTAGTGACAGAAAGAAACACTCCGAAAATCTCCCACCTCGATAGGTTTCTAAATAAAAGATTCCTTCTCAGTAGAAGTGGCAAGCCCGTCTAGCATATAGTGAGAGATAAGTGCCATGTGAAGTGGAATGAATAGAAAAATCGAATTTAAACGGTTTTCTTCACATAAAGGATTCAATATAAAATTTAACCAGAGAAAGGTAGATCTCAGGTGAAAAACAACTACTTTCCTGGCAAATACCACGCAGAACCTTGAATGATATTCACCTGAAAATCCATGCATACTTCCATATAATATCAATGGACATTGAATGCAAATGTTTCTTTCTGATAAGCTCGATTATGTTTAATTTATGTCGTGTTCATCTATTTAGAAACCTATCGAGGTGGGAGATTTTCGGAGTGTTTCTTTCTGTCACTAGGTACCGCCAGTTAAAGTTTATCTTTTCCGGCGTACCTATAGGTGTTACAAGATCGATGATGGTTTGTTTACGTTGTGTCTCACTTCAGCCAGAGTTCTTTGTACCTTTGGCTGGTTGACTACTCCGTACTGATGAGGGCCAAGAAGCCTGAAACCGGTATGCGGATTGTTAGGTGAACACGACATAAATTAAACATAATCGAGCTTATCAGAAAGAAACATTTGCATTCAATGTCCATTGATATTATATGGAAGTATGCATGGATTTTCAGGTGAATATCATTCAACGTTCTGCGTGGTATTTTCCAGGAAAGTAGTTGTTTTTCACCTGAGATCTACCTTTCTCTGGTTCAATTTTATATTGAATCCTTTATGTGAAGAAAACCGTTTAAATTCGATTTTTCTATTCATTCCACTTCACATGGCACTTATCTCTATACATAAGTACATTGTCTACTTTTCGAAACATTATTGTTTATATGATTTTAGCCATTGTATGCCTAAAACTTGTCGAATCTTTTGTGGTTGTTGACATTCTTGTCTACCTGGTGAATGTTCTGTTGACTATTGTACGTCCTCGAGTGAAAAAATGAGTGAATCAAGTTCAAATCATTATTGTTGTGTACACTCTTGGCAAAACGATGCCGTTGTTGGAATAAGTTTTCAACATTTTCTGGTGCAGACTAATCTAGGATTGAGCGAGTCTATAGAAGAATACAGTCCCTTCCCAAAAGGCGAGTAGTTTGCGTCAACACATGTTCACCTCCTACGAGAGATGAAGATGGGTTGCGGAAACTTAGGTGGCTACCTCCAAGTGGTATCGCTGGATAACGGGGTTGACAAGGAAAATCCAGTGGGAATGACCAGAAATGGTCAAAACCTGCGGATCTCTAAGTCAATCTCAAACCAAATGCCACCACAACATGGCTTAATCCAAGGCGTCAAGCGACCCGTGCCGAGGGATGGATGATACCTGAGCCAGTCAGGTATAAAAACGGAGCCTCTGGGATACATGGCGACCTCCCAGAGTAATCTGCCTTACACCTGCGCAGGGGGCACCGCAGGTGTGGACGACCCTTTCCCCTACACAAACAACCCTGGGGAACTTCCAGTTGAAGAAGACCCAACACCGATAGCGGGTATGGAAGTCGAGGAGATTCCAGTTGAATCACACTCGGCAACAGAAACCGTAAACCCAACCGAGGAGGGATCAGCAGATGGTCGAACACCTACTGAGAAACTCCCGGAAACAGAGTGGATTCCAAAGCCATTTGGTAAAATGGAAACCAAAAAGATTCTTCAGCTCATCAAAACCCAGGACATGGGGATAGATACTGAAGAATGGCTTGTCATCAAGAGACAAGAGGAGGCCTCGGGTCTAACTCTTGTCTTTCAATCTTCGACTGTGACGCCCTAAGTAGTAGGCGACACAGAATCTTTGGAGAGATCAGCCCGGAAACAGGCATGAATCCGAAGAACCTTATCAACAGGCTTCTAAACCTAATTAAAGGCACAAACCTGTTTGAATGAGGAACCACTGACGACAGAGTGATACAATAGACCCCAGCTGGTCGCAGTGTCAAGGGAAGCTAAGTGCCAACCCTGTCTCTGGCTCGTCAGCCTTAAACCAACCAACCAACCAAACCAACCCTTCCCAAAATCTTCCTGTATCGTCTGTGGCCAAGAAAAAAGTTAAAAAGAACCTTCAAAGAGAGTTGAGAGGAAAGAAAAGAGTTAAGAAGAGAAAAACGAGATATTATTCAACATACCGAAGATTATTCATACAGTATGGAAAAAGAGTGACTATATAGATTTGTTTTTGGTTCGAAGCCAGGACGATTCCGAATCGGTTCTAAAGAGTAGGAAAAACGTAGCGTGAAATATTTTGCTCGGGTCCGTTTTCAATAAACGACTGTGTGACTACTTCGAACGGTTCTAGGACCGTCCCTACTGCGAACCAAAACAAGCCTTCTATGTATATCTAGGTGATAAGGACACATTTTCACACCATCTTGTTTGTTTTAGATTAAATTAAAAAAACTATTTTGTTAGTTTTATTTTCAATTCGAACATTCACAAATAATGTGTAACATTTCTTCAAAATAATTCATAACAATAATTCCCGATGACTTCACTAAGCTGTCCAGAAACTCCGAAAAAGTTTTTTTTTGCAAGCAAATTAGAACATGCTTTGCCTCCTTCAAAGTAAGTTTCCGCAAGTGATATTGCCTTAAGATTTAAATACACCACTTCACTAGAGTCTTGAAATGAATAACACTACACAAAAAAACTGGAGAATAATACCAAATGGAAATATAAAAAAAAACTCCAAACACAAGTGTATAACCTCTGAGAAAACAGACAAATAATGTATGTATGTCTAGTTTGAATTTTCGCCACTCTGGCGCTGGCATCTAATTTTTAACCGACGAAACCAAAAAGGAGGAGGTTCTCTATTCGACCCGTATATTTTTTTATGTATGATCACGCATAACTTTTTACTGAGGCGTCCGATTCCGATAATTTTCCAGTGGATAGGGTGTACTTCGAATATGGTCCCATCTGAATTTAAAAGATGGAATCCACCCCTAAGGGTAGCGAAATGAAGGATATTGATCACTCACCCTCTGAATTCTAGTCCGTTAACCGATTCTATCAGGCATAACTTTGTACTGGGTTCTTCGATTTGGATGATTCTTTTTTTAATAGATAGGGTATACCTTATATTTGGATTTCGAAAGGAATTAGCCACCCTTAAGGGTAGAAAAATAGGGGATAATTGATTTATCACTAGTGAACATTGGCACACACATACGTAGTTGACAATGACAGATCGCTACTGACATTATTCTTGTTCCACATCCGTCAAAATCAGTATATTTTATGAGAGGATGGAATGATATACAAAGTAATGAAATAAACTAACCAGAACAACGAAAATAATGTATATTACAACAAATAGTAAAAGTAGATAATCATATTATTTAACTGGTAATAGTTGAAGTAAGGTGGGTAAGTAAGTATTTTTCAAAAAACAAGTAGGTAGTAATTGGTAGATTTTAGCCACAAAAAATTGAAAAATAAAAACTTTTTGACAAAAAATTAAACCGACGAAATACGGAACTGAAAAGTAAAAATTTTAAAAAATTAAACCGACGAAAAAATCAACTGAAAAGCAAAAAATAAAATAAACCTTCGTAGTCTAAATGATAATTGAGCTCCTAAACTAATGTAAGTAACTGATTTTGAGTCGGCGCCAAACAAACTAGCAATTGAATTAGGTGAAGCGTAAAATGATGGCAGCGAGATGCAAGGCTGCGTTTTGATGACTTCTTCCATAGATAATTATCTTCGATAATTGTTTTTTGGTGCCGACTCAAAATCAGTTACTTACATTAGTTTAGGAGCTCAATTATCATTTAGACTAAGAAGGTTTATTTTATTTTTTGCTATTTAGTTGATTTTTTCGTCGGTTTAATTTTTTGTTAAAAAGTTTTTATGAATTCCCAATTTATTTTCATGACTGAAACAGTCAACAAAATGCGTACTTGTTTTAAATTTCAGCCAGACAAATAGGCACAAAAAGGCATAGTGTAATAAGGGTATTACAGAAAATGCTTTTAGCCAGTAGAATGTATACAGTTCGATATGGAATATACGATCCGAGAGTTTTGGAAGGAGAGGTTTTTGAAAACGGGAAGGGTAAAGCACAAGCCGTAAACAAAACGTGGAAGGAAGAGAATACAAATTAGCGATGATGACGTGAACTGTTGAGAATCTTACGAAGGCGTAGAAGGGCCAAAAACAAAATATATTTTTTAAACATTTGGAATTGCCACTTTGAATTGACAATTGTCACTTTGAAATGAAATTTACTTTGAACTGACAATTGTCACTTTGAACTGACAATTGTCACTTGAAATTGA
Organism: Gonioctena quinquepunctata; assembly: GCA_018342105.1. Lineage (NCBI taxonomy): Eukaryota > Metazoa > Arthropoda > Insecta > Coleoptera > Chrysomelidae > Gonioctena > Gonioctena quinquepunctata. The sequence goes on along the minus strand of JAFIRS010001482.1, from coordinate 249,734 downwards.
CAATTGTCAGTTCAAAATGGCAATTCCAGATGTTTTTGTAAGTGTCAATTGTCACTTCGAAGTGACAATTGTCAGTTCAAAGTGACAATTGTCACTTTAAAGTGGCAATTCCAAATGTTTAAGAAAAATATTTTGTTGTTGGCCCTTCTACGCCTTCGTAGAATCTTCTTGTAAGTACAAGAGAAATTGCAAATGATAAATTTCTGGAGGGCCAGCAAGGTTCCCAGTTCTCATGCCCATAGATATCTATCTCTGGGATATGTTAAAGGAGAGGTATATCGCGAGAAATCAACGACACTAGAAGACATGAAGAATTTCGCTCTATTAAAAGATCAACTTTAATTTAAGTTCGAAGAGCAATTGTAGATAGACTTAATTTGTGCATAGCTCAAAATGGGAGATTGTTTGAAACTCTCTGTGGATTTACGTTGTTTATTTTGTCCAGCATTGAATAATAAAATCGTTATTGCTGTTATGATGACTTTTCCATACTTTCCTTAAGAATTAGATACATTTCTGATGGAAATCAAGTAGACAAACCCTACATTTTCTGCGAGCTCACAGTGTGGACTATTCTGGTATGGACTTATTTACAGGGTATTCTATTTGAAAAACACTGAGAAAAAAGTGATCCCGAGTTTTGGTTGCCCCTGTATGGAAAAATAGTCATTTGGTAAAATTATAAATATGAAATGATAGGATATTTTGTATAAAACATGTTTTCATTCCAAATTATTGCTCTTGGATTTTGTGATATTTGGTGTTGAATGAACCCATTTTGTGACATAAATCCCACCATAGCTTCCAAACTATATACAGTGCTTTTCTTTAATGCCCCCCCCCCTTTTATTTTTTGAACGAGTCAACTCAAAAAATTGAAACTTGGGATAATTAAATTGATGCATGAATACTATATTTTGGAGTAAAATTGACAGATGAAACTTTCAAGATGGCGACTGGGCGCCACCTGAGGAAAAAAAAATTGAAAGGGGGGTCTTGTGACACATCCTTTTGAAGCTCCTGACGAATACTTCACAGCCCTAGAATATAAAGCCAATATCTTCACCTACTACAAAATGGCGGAACATTTAATAATTACCTGAATACAAACACATTAATATCGATACATCTAGAAATATTTGTTTTTCTCTGCCATATGGCAATCCCAACAACCCGATAAGGTTTGATAGGTTATTTTTTGTTTAAACAAAAAATGACAAGAAATGTCAGTACGACAACGAACATCATTGTTCAGTTAAAATATTCTCATTCAGTTTTCGGTTTTACTAGTAAATAGGTACCACGTGAACTATCTCTAAAATGGTCAATTCTCGACCATTGGCAGAAAAAATCGAAGCGATTTTTATTTACGGTGTGACGCGTAACTTTCACGAAACCGTAAGAATTTTTAATGATTGTTTCCCGAATTGTCATATCTGTAGAAAATATTTAAGGGAACTTGTAACCAAATTCACAACTACCGGTAGTGTACAGAACAAAAAGCCCCTAGGTCATCCGTCCATTCCGGAAGAACAACAAGTTCAAATAATTGGTGAGATGATAGTAAATCCTCAACAGTCTACTTCCTCCGTCGCGAATGTTTGTGAGGTTGTGTCCTTCTACTGTGTGGAGACTTTTGAAGAGGAATAAGTATCATCCATACAAAATCAAAATGGTACAACCAGTTAACTGAAGATGACCCTGATCGAAGAACATAATTCTGCGAAATTATGACGGAACCATTGCAAGGCATCCTATACCTATCTCCACAATATTTGTTTCAGTGACGAATCTACATTTTATCTCAACGGCAAGGTTCACAGACAAAATTGCCGTTATTGGAGTGACACCAACCCTCACATTTTCCGGGAAACTCATACTCAATATCCAGAAAAAATTAACGTCTGGGCAGGAATATTGGGTAACCATACTGTAGGACCTCTATTCATTGAACAAAATTTAACAGGGGAACTGTATTTGAATATGCTGGAAAATACTGTTGACCCTCTAATCACCGAAATCGTCGAAGCGAATCCTAATGAATTCGATATGGATATTGTATTCCAACAAGATGGAGCACCACCACATTACTACGGACAAGTAAGAAACTATTTGGATAATACTTTCCCCGGTCGTTGGATTGGCCGTCGAGGTCCTACGGAATGGCCAGCCCGCTCGCCAGATTTGACACCTGTAGACTTTTTTTATGGGGCTATTCGAAGCAAAAGGTGTACGAAACTGAACCTGCTTCAATATTGGATATATGGCAGAGAATAATAAATATTTGTAGAAATATCGACGTTACTGTGTTCGAAAATGTTCGGCGTGAAATATCGGAGGCTGTTCTTATGTCAAGCAGTTCAAGGCAGCCATCTCGAGCATCTTCTGAACTGAACTCTGCTTCTTTCCTCAAATTATGAAGTTAAACGTCGATGTATTCAGGCAATTATTAAATGTTCCGCCATTTTGTAGTAGGTGAAGATATTGCCATTATATTCTAGGGTTGTGAAGTATTCGTCAGGAGCTTCGAAAGGATGTGTCACAAGACCCCCCCCCCCTTTCAATTGAATTTTTTTTCCCAGATGGCGGCCATCTTGAAAGTTTTATCTGTCAATTTTACTCCAAAATATAGTATTCATGCATCAATTTCATTATCCCAAGTTTAATTTTTTTGAGTTGACCCGGTCAAAAAATAAAAGGGGGGGGGACATTGAAGAAAAGCAGGGTATCTCGACCGGCTTATTATTATAGAATGAGTATCTATCGGGGATTCGGTCTTGAAGAAGGTAGGTACACTCTTTTTTGCTACCCAAGCTTTCGCAAATCTTTATTTGCTTTTTCGAGGGCTACAAAGTAAAAATATGGACATTAAAATATTTGGGCCAAACAAAAAATTGTTTGAAATCACGAATTACATTACATAAAAGCACTTGTAGAACTTTAAAAGAAAACTCTTGTGCATTAACGAAACATGTCATAGATAACGATCACATCATGAACAAAAGACTTTTTTAGAAATGGCTGAAATAAAATTACAATCTTATAATATGAATAAAAAAAACTGATATTGATAACTTAAGTAAAATTAACTCGTACCTTCTTTTACCAAAAAATCATTCTTAATTTGAAAATACCTGATTTAATACACCACTGTGTATTTATCTATATGACATCTATAATAAATAATTGTCATCAAATTTTCATGTCACAACAATTTTTTAAGTTTTCCTTTCTACTTTTCTGATTATATAATATGTTCCTAAGCTTTGATGTCCAAATAAAATCTCAAATTGCACAGTATGTATACTATTATTACTTAAATATTTTAGTGTCCATATTTTTACTTTGTAGCCCTCGAAAAAGCAAATGAAGATTTGCGAAAGCTCGGGTAGCAAAAAAGAGTGTACCTTCTTCAAGACCGAATCTCCGATAGATACTCATTCTATATATACAGGGTGGCCCACCACATTCGCCTCGGCATTTCTACGAGAAATGAAGAGAGTTAGGGAAAAACTTTTAGCATAGTTATATGTGGGTCCATAAGGAGCATATTCCAAAATTATTTTGAAATATATAGGGTGATCCCCAAAAAAATTACATACCAAAGTTATATTTTTTCTTATGGAACACCCTATATTTTTTTATATTTTTAGATACTATAGACAAAATAAAGGTGAGTTACTATTATATTTCCCATACTTAAAACTGACCGTTTCTGAGAAATTTTGAGAAATTTAAAAATACAGACCATAATTTGAAAATTGTTTTCACCCTGTAACGTGTAACGAGCTGCTCGTGATTAAATGTACTGCTTAGCTCAAAGGTTGAAGTTAACTTTTATATGAAATTTTTAATGCAATATTATACAGAGTGGCGAAAAAAATTGTCTCAAAATTTGGACACACATTTAATTAAATAACTTCTTAAAGTTGAATGGAACACCCCGTATTTAGTTGCGTAATTTGACGTAGAATTAGATTCCCTTCAAAACTATATTAGGGTTCCCTATACCTATCTCTTCTGCTTTTTTACACAAAAGGCGTTTTATATTTTACTTATGAGTAATTTTTTATCTTAAAATGAAACACACTGTATTGTAATGAAAAGCTTAAAAAGCATTTTTGAAGTCATTTTATCGAAAAATTAAGAATCTTAAATAGTTTATTATTTCAATAAATGCTCAAAATGGTGTCCATTATTCTCGATGCATAGGCGAACTCTTTCTTGAAATGAGTGCTGGACTCTGGATAACATATTTTGCGGTATGGAACGAAACGCATTTCTTATTCGTACTTTCATATCCTGAGGTGTCGTTGGCGGTGTATCGTGAACAATACTTTTGATATATCCCCATAAAAAATAGTCGGGACTTGTAAGGTCCGGAGACCTGGCTGGCCAGTTCTGTGGACCTCCACCTCCACCTATTTGGATATTGTCGATCTAACTCGTTTCTAACACGTCTATCAAAGTGTGCAGCAGCACCATCTAGCTGCATCCACATCCGTTGACGAATATTAATAGGTATACTTTCCAACAGCACAGGCAAATTATCCCTAATAAATCCGAGAAACATGACGCCGTTAAAGTGACCATCAAAAAAGTAAGGACCTACTACTTGCGTTCCAATTATTCCACATCACACATTAACAGACTATCTGTGCTGGTGATCAATGGTTCTAAAAATATTAGGGTTTTCGTCACTGTAATAGTGAAAGTTAGGTCTGTTAACTAATCCGTTGTTATGAAAAGTTGACTCATCGGAAAAAAGCACATAATCAAAAAAAATTTCTTCATCACCAAACTTTTCTAAGGCCCATAAACAAAAATTCAGTCGTCGATCATAATCTTCTTCAAAAAGCTGTTGATGTAGTTGAATGCGATACGGGTGGAATTTGTACTTTTTAATTGTTCTTTGGATACTCTGTCTGCTTATTCCAGTTGTTTCACATATTTTTCGCTGACTTGTGTGAGGGTGTTCAACTAGAGATAACATCACTAAATATTCATTTTCCTCATTTCCAGTAACCGGTTTTTGCCGTTCTTGCTTATTATAAGATACACTGCCTGTTCTTCGGAAAAGCTGCAACAACTTTTCCAATGAACGCTTGTTAGGATACCTTTGGGCATATACTCTTGACGCTGATGAACAGTTTTCTTCACACTCACCGATTATCAAAATCATATCAATTCGTTCTTCCTGGGGATAAGTTCTCATTTTACAATATTTCAAAAAGACAATAATTTTAAACTAGTTAAAACAATGATAATGGTTTGATTAACATGTTGTGTCACTGTCAAATACTTTTTGTTTCATAATAATAATTAAAGTCATCTAGGCCAGAGCCTACTATTATTAAAAAAATAGTATAATAGGTTTTATAGGAAATCGTAAATGTATGTTTTTATTGACCCCATATTGTAATTTTGGTATTTATTTCAATATGAAGTCTAATTTGCTAAGAAACAAACGAATTTAACATATTTCGCCTCAATAATTAAGACACGTGCATCTTCTTATTTTGAAGAATGCTTTAATATTTCAGAAATGGCAATAAATTTGAGTTTTTACATTTGCCTGCATTTTACTTTAGATTTTCAAAAATTTAAACTTCTGCTTCTAGCGAATCTACGTATTCCTTAATAAAAAGGTTTTTAAAACGTTTTTTAAGCTTTTCATTACAATAAGTTTGTTTCATTTTTAAGATAAAAAAATTACTCATAAGTTAAATATAAAAACGCCTTTTGTGTAAAAAGCAGAAGAGATAGGTATAGGGAACCCTAATATAGTTTTGAAAAGAATCTAATTCTGCGTCAAATTACGTCACTAAATACGGGGTGTTCCATTCAACTTTAAGAAGTTATTTAATTAAATGTGTGTCCAAATTTTGAGGCAATTTTTTTCGCCACTCTGTATAATATTGCATTAAAAATTTCATGTAGTAGTTAAGCAGTACATTTAATCACGAGCAGCTCGTTACACGTTACAGGGTGAAAACAATTTTCAAATTATGGTCTGTATTTTTAAATTTCTCAAAATTTATCAGAAACGGTCAGTTTTAAGTATGGGAAATATAATAGTAACTCACCTTTATTTTGTCTATAGTATCTGAAAATATAAAAAATATAGGGTGTTCCATAAGAAAAAATATAACTTTGGTATGTAATTTTTTTGGGGATCACCCTATATATTTCAAAATAATTTTGGAATATGCTCCTCATGGACCCACATATAACTGTGCTAAATGTTTTTCCCTAACTCTCTTCATTTCTCGTAGAAATACCGAGGCGAATGTGGTGGGCCACCCTGTATATATATATATATATATATAAATATATATATATATATATATATATATATATTCGGATAGTTTTCCGCGGTCATGATTAGTCTGAATATTGAAAATGCCGGTTGAACTGCGTCTAAAAATTTGATAGTTTTGGTTGACTTTTCGGCTCCCATTTTGGGGCCATTTTCAAGAAAACTGGGAAAAAAATAAATTATTGATTGGAGCCAAGGAAGAAGATGATTTCTAAGGTCTTAATCTGCCTACTCAGGTGTTGCCACTTAGAAAAGAAAATGATTTCCAACCGAGGGATCGACTTCAAGTTCTTTCATTATTCGACTATGATTTTGCTTCTTTGTAGGTTTTTTAATAATACTCAGTTTCTCACTATTCCAAAAATGTAACTTTGCTAAATCTGTTTCCATGGCGTATTCATTCAGTTACTTTGAGCTTCCTGTTATTTTTCGGACTGCCGTAATTGAATATCACTGAATATGATCTGAAAACCTTGATATGTTAAACGCTGATAACTCAAGAAATTAAAATATTCCCCGGAAAGCAGGAAACCAGACTTTATCAACACATCAAACATATTGCCTTTTAGCTACTGGATACATCAAAATCTCGCCTGCCTAAAGAGAAATCACCATACGAACGGAAACTAAGAGCGTCATATTCCAATCATACGCTACTAGTGTCACGTTGCTGACCTCTCTGAGTTGGATATCTATTATATCATTTCCTCTGTAAAAACCGAGATAGTTTTTCAAATGCACGTAAAACAGTCGATCGAAGTTATTTTGCGCAGTTTCAAAATGTATTGTGCACACTAGGTTTTGTTAAAGACGCCTAACTTGTATCGGCTACAAATATATCATCTTGCGCAGCAGACTATCGTCAGGATAAAAATGCAGATTTGTTCGAAAAATGTTTTGAAGAAACATGAATTCCAAATCTTCCTCCAAATATCGTTATTGTAATGGGGAACAACGCGCTTGCCTTTCAGGACAAACCCATGAAATTCCAAAAGCGGAAGATAAAAATAAAATCCCTGCAGATTTTTCAGACAACAGGGGTGTTTATTAGTATCCACCAAAGTCTTAAAAAAAAATACCTAGTCGCAATTTTGGGGCGTTTAAACTATGTAGTTGACGAGATGGCCAAAAAATGTGGACAGGATGTTATTCGTTTGCCTCCCTACTATTTTATCTTCAATCTCATAAAACTAATTTGGAGGAGTAACCTCAAGAACCGGAATGTCACACCAACATTATCCGAAGGTGTTATTAATAAAATCAGAGAGAAAGCAGCAAAAATTACCACAAATGTATGGTTTCAATATGTGCAAACAGATAATGTTTTATCATTTATGTTGACGACACAACTAATGAGAAATATGATAAGAAATGCATTCTAATATGGAACACTTTCATTTGCAAGGTGTTATGCTTTGAAATTTCGTTTTCTTATTGAAATGGGCTGCAACTAAGGGCCTTGTTCGAAAATTTGACTTTTCAAATTGTTCTCTCGTATCGAAACAAAATTCAGCCATTCTAAATCGATTGGCGTTCGCAGAATTGCTCTTTCTTTTATCGTTCCCGAGACTTTCGGAAATAAGTCCGGAAATAATTTTATTTCCGAAAATAATGCCCCAATATAGTTGTTTCCATAGTTTTTTGCATAAGTGTCTAGAATTTCACACCGATCGCTATGTCCCTGATCTTTTTACGATTCTTCTAACCGGTCTGCACCGGTGCCTCCGCAAAAATCACTTTTTCCACTTTGGAGCGGAAAAAACATTCGAAAGGAAATTTTTTCTATGAGAAGCTGGAGTTTCGAAGCGATATCAGCGTTCCTGATTTTTTAACGATTTTTCGAAGAGGAGTATGCACGGCAGCAGCATGATAAAATAGTATATTAAAGTATAAGTGGATAAAAAGGGCTTTAAAACACGCGCGATTTTTCGAGCACGACGGCGCAGCCGGAGTGCTCGAAATAGAGCAAGTGTTTTTAAGACCAGTTATCCACGAATACTTTACGTTATTTTTTTTTATTGGTGCACTTTGAAATCATATATACTGGTATTATTACTACAAAAAATAGAAATAAGAACTAATAATGCAAGAAGGTTGAATTCATGATGTGACATCAGTATACCTTTCGTTGTCATGGAAATGAGAAAACATTCATTTGCAATTTGTTACCAAAGATCAATATTTGTTGTCACCAGAGCTCAAAATGAATGATTCTAATATCGATTTTTTTGAATAGTGAGGCAGAATCGCGGTTAATACCGCGAAAATCCAGTGATATATATAAAAAGAATATGAAAAGTTCATCAAATGGATGGAGAGCACATATAAATGAACTAATTGTGAGTAATATATTATTTGACGTTACAAGGTACTCCTGTCAGATCAATAATCAAAATTTGTCATTTAGACTTCACGTTTCTCGATTTGTTGATGTTGTCATGGTTACCTTTAAAAACGCGCGTTTTTAAAGTTCGATTTAAACACGCTGAGGCGTGCTTCAAATGGGTAAAAAGGGGCACCAATAAAAAAGCATTTTTGACGACGCCCCTGTCAATGTTGACGTTTGAAAATCGATATAAAGACGAAGCTTTCTGGAAAATAACATTTTCTGACTTAAAAAAGTCCGCTTAATCTAAAATAGTGACGATCTCGTCGATCGGATCGCAGCTAAGGAAGCTATAATAATAATAATACACTTTAATCAACAATAAGTTATCAAAACCATTACAATGATGTCCATAACAAATTGCCGAGAGCGTCAGTAAATGAAAGTATACACAGTAAACATACAAGACAAGAAATATAACATAAATTATGAATAAAACACGAATACCGACGAACCACAGATATATAAATGTATACAACTGGACATACAGTGGTCCCAACAACCTCTTGAGAAAAGAATTCGTCAAGTGTGTAAAAGTTTTTTTGGGTCAAGAAGTCTTTGAGCCTATCTCCCCAGCTCCCCAATTCATTATGCCATATCGAATTTGAGAGTGAAAATTCGCATAATACAGAGTGAGGTGTATTTTTTGACTGCAGTGCTCCTTTAATGACCTCAAGGCATAGCAAGCAGATCTCAATTTACCACATAGATTATGTATGTGGGATTCCCAGTTTAACTTTTGATCAAAGATAACTCCCAAGATCTTGACATCGTTTTGAAAACTGAAATTATATGCGTTATTGTTACATAGCGCAAATTAATGACGCAAATTAATCATAGCACACAAAAATTCCATAAGAGTATTCATTCAGGATTACCCTCTCTCACTCTTTCCTTTGGTTCACTGCATTTACTTTCTGACTCCAATATATATTATATATATATATTACATAATCTATAATATGAACTTTTGCTCCCGTTCTCCCCGCTACTCATAAATTTTTGTTTGATTCCTCAAACCGCAGCGAAATAATTTTTTTATTTTTTTATAGTCGTAAGTAATCATCCAATTTGAGAGAATTGGCACAGTACAAGTATATTCTATGCTTAGGTGTGATTCTCGAGAATTAGATGAATGTAAAATTGCACATAAAATGGTTATTATGTAATTCATTATTTGAATTGAATAAATTTGATTTGATTTGATAGCGTTTGATTGTGCCCTCGATGGAAAATAATAGAAACCGTTTTTTCCTTATTCAAATTGATGAAATTTTTTTCTGACCATAACCGAGTGTATACCTCTTCAGCAGTAGCCATTGTCCGATCGATGCTAGTTTCCGTAATTAGGAAATTAGTGTCATCGGCATAACAAACCATATTTGCATTTGGAATACCTTCGAGGAAAGTTATGAGGTCGTTGGCAAAAATTATATATAAAAGAGGTCCTAAAATAGATCCCTGAGGCACCCCTTGACTAACGCTAACGGTTTGACTGAAACTGTTGTTGATTTGCACTGCTTGCTTACGATTTGTTAGGTACGATTTAATGAAATCTAGTGGTATGCCTCGAACGCCATATCGGTTCAGTTTCTCAAGTAACAGATAATGGTCAACACAATCGAAAGCTCGAGAAAAATCAATACATAAACCAAGGAGAATCAACTTTGACTCAATGGCATTGACAATCTGAATATTCAAACCTGTTAAAGCTGTATCTACGCTCCTTTTTTTCACGAATCCGTGTTGATTACTGGAAATTATATTATTTCTCAAACAGAAGTTTGACAGTTGTTCATTTAGGGCTATTTCGCAAACTCTCGAAACGTCGGTGCAATGGCGGAAAATATAGCAATAGCTTCCCCATTTCGTGTCCTATCGACGAGACGTGATTTGAATTCGGCGGACTTTTTTATGTAAGAAAAAGTTACTTTGAGGAAACGTTCGTGAGGATTTTTTCCTTGACACATGTTAAAGTCGACGGGTGCGCCATCTATGATTTCTCTCGTTTTTATTAAGATTAACGATGAATCCGTTGGATTGAGATACCATAAATGATCATTCCATGTTTCAGTGTTCGGTCGATACTTTCCGGTCTCCCTCTTTCCTTTTCCCCAATTCCTCATTTATTTTCAGGTGCATACTAATAGTAATAATGATGAAGTCTCCTAGAGTAAAATACTCCGGAAGCAAAATACCTCTCCATTCGGATTTCCGGGCGAGAGGTACTCGAGGGGACTCAACATTAAAGATTAATTTTTGCAACATCCGCGGACTCAACAAGAACATCAATGACGTCCACCATCACCTACAGACGAAAAAACCGGATATTCTGGCTCTAACAGAAACACAAGTAAACTCGTCCACCAACAAGGTCCATATGCTTTGTCCTGGTTACGAACTCCATTCTCGATTCAGGTTCAAAGGTGGAGTCTGCCTTTACGCTAAGGCTAACCTTTCATGCCAGCGTGAAGAGAGTTTGGAACCGAAATACTTTGATGTGATGTGGTTCAAGCTATCTGATACCAAACTGACTAAGTTCCTCTGCTGCCTTTACCTTTCACCTAATGAACCTTCATATAACGACCTCTTTGAGTTTTTATCACTCAAACTGGACTACATTCAGGAGAACCATCCAACAGCTGAAACCATAATCATGGGAGACTTTAATGTACATAACGCTGCCTGGCTCAAATTCTCTAACAAAACAGATGATGCGGGTCGTCAAGCCGAGGCCTTCGCCATCACTCATGGTCTAGAACAACTGGTCGAGCTACCAACCCGCATCCCTGATGTCAACAACCAGTCTGCCAATACACTAGATCTTTTCCTCACCACCAATCCTGACCCGTATAGAATAGAAGTTTGTGCCCCACTTGGAAACTCTGATCACACCCTCATCTCCACAACATGCTCTTTCCATTTACCATCGAGCTGCACAATACCCACCCCTCGTCTCATGTGGCATTACAATTCGGCCGACTGGGAAGGTCTTCGTATGTTTTTCAGCGTTTCCATGGAAGAGAGTTTGTTTCTCTTCAGTAGATCCAACACGATGTGCTGAGACAATTTCTGAAATCATCATGTTGGGGATGCAAACTTACATACCGAATACCGAAAGAAGAACATCATCCGATAAGACCTGGTTTAACAGAAACTGCTCTAGAGCTGTGGCTTCCAAACAGGCAGCATACCATCGATGGCTAAAAAATCCGGGCCCTGAGACCAGAGCAGCATATGTCGAGGCTAGAGGCATATGCAAAGAGACAATAGAATGCTCAAAGATGCCCACAATGCCAAAATAAGATCAAAACTTGCTGAATGTCCTAACGGATCCCGTTCGTTTTGGTCTTTCGCCAAAGCTGTGGGAAGAAACTTCACTTCCAGCTCATTTCCTCCTCTAACCAAAGAAGATGGAACACTAGCAACGACTGCCCAGGAAAAAGCCAATATCTTTGCACACCTATTTGCTGGAAATTCCACTCTGGATTCATCGGGAAAACAACCCCCGAACATTACACCTATTGACAGTCACATGCCCGAGATCACCTTTCGCCAACGTACTATCAGAAAGATTTTGCTGGGTCTCAACACCAACAAAGCCTGTGGATCTGACGAAATCCCGCCGATTGTTCTCAAGAAATGTGCCCCCGAACTAACACCTGTTCTTTGCAAATTGTTCAACCACTCTTACAATTTGGGGGTATTTCCGCCCAATTGGAAAATTGCAAGAGTACAGCCAGTCCCTAAAAAGGGCAAAAAGGCCCTAGCTAGCAACTACAGACCTATCGCACTGCTATCTATTATTTCAAAGGTCATGGAAAAAGCCATCAACATCGAGCTCATGAAATATCTGGAAGACTCAGGAATTGTCAACGATAGGCAATATGGCTTCCGCCATCAGAGATCAACTGGTGACCTGCTCGCTTACGTCTCATATATATGGCAGCTATCTACTGAAAAGTATGGAGAAACTTTAGCTGTGGCATTAGATATCTCCAAGGCGTTCGATCGAGTTTGGCACCAGGGACTCCTCGCCAAGCTTCCGTCTTATGGCTTGCCCCTCAGCTGTGTTCTCTGCTTGCTAGTTTCTCTCAAACAGGTCTCCATGTAGTGGTCGATGGAGTTTCATCTGACACTCTACTCATAAATGCTGGTGTTCCGCTAGGATCTATTCTCGCACCAACACTATTTCTACTTCACATCAACGGCCTGTTGAAAGCAACTTCATGTCCAGTACACAGCTTTGCCGATGATAGTACCCTCCATACCGCTTTCTCTTCCAGGGCCCCTATATCAGCCCGTGAAACCAGAAATGAACGAGGAAGAAATGTTGATAATATAAATATGGACTTAGCAACAATTCTCGAGTGGGGATCTAATAACTTGGTAGAATTCAATGCAAACAAAACACAAGCATGTATTTTCTAGAAAAGCCGATCTCACTGTGCCTAACATAACTTTGTCAGGAGTAACCATACCACTGAAGTCATCCATATCGATGCTTGGTATTACTATCAGCAATAACCTTTCCTGGGAAAATCACGTGAGGTCCATTGCCAAAAGTGCACCCCAAAAAACTTGGTTTTTTGTTTCGTGCCAAGAGCTATTTCACCCCACTCAGCTGCTTATGATCTATAAGGACAGATCCGACCTGTCCTGGAATACTGTTCCCATATTTGGAGCGCGGCACCTAAACATATCCTGAGGCTATTGGATTCTGTCCAAAAAAGGGCAATTCGTCTCGTCGGTGATGCCTCGCTTACAAACTCGCTCACTTGTCTGGAACACCGTAGAAAAGTTGGCGATTTGTCTCTATTTTATAGATATTTTTATGGGCGATGCTCTTCTGAAATATCAACAATCGTTCCTGCTTTGGCAGTCTCTTCGAGATTAACCCGTCAAGTTCAGTCATCACACCCCTTCGTGGTCACTTTGGAGACCTGCAGAACATCACTTTCCAAAGACTCGTTCATCCAACGAACAGCGAGCCTTTGGAACTCATTGCCTAGGGAGGTGTTCCCCGAGGCATACAACCTTCAGAAATTTAAGAAGAACACCAACTCCTACCTTCTTTCCCTTGGTTCCCACGATGTTCTCTGAACATTACAGGATATCCCTTTTCATGGGAACCAGAACATAAAAAAAAAAAAATCTACGCGAAATTTCAAACATTTTGGTTCAAACCGGAGATCGATAGGACTACTTTGGTTTTTTGAAGATATTTGGGGGTCAAGAACCTTGTTCGAAAATTTGACTTTTCAAATTTTTCTCTCGTATCGAAACGAAATTCCGTTTCTAGACTAATTCGGCCAATCTGAATCGATTGGCAGAATTGCTCTATCTTTTACCGTTCCAGAGTTAGAAAAAAATCCGGACTTCCGGAAAAATGTCCGGAAATAATATTATTTCCGGAAAAAATCTCCCAAAATAGTTTTTCCATAGCTTTTTGCATAAGTGTCTAGAATTTCACATCGATCGCTATGTCTCTGATCTTTTTACGATTCTTCTAACCGGTCTGCGCCGGAGCCTCGGCAAAAATCACCTTTTCCACTATGGAGCGGAAAGAAACATATTTACCGTACTCCGATTCCATCGTGCCCTTCATCATTCGAAAGGAAATTATTTTTTCTACGAGAAGCTGGAGTTTCGAAGCGATATCAACATTCCTGATTTTTTTACAATTTTTCGAAGAGAAGTCTGCACTGTAGGAGCATGATAAAACGCATTTTTGACGACGCCCCTGTCGATGTTGACGTTTGAAAATCGAAATAAAGACGAAGCTTTCGGGAAAATAACTTTTTCTGACGTAAAAAAGTCAGCTTAATCAAAAAAAGTGACGATCTCGTCGATCGGATCGCAGCTAAGGAAGCTTAATGTCGCAAAGTCTCGAAAATAATGCACCCTCTCGACTTTTACGCAAAAATATTTCATCGAATGCCAATAAATTTTATACCATCGGATTTGGGAGAAAATTTCCCATCGAAATATGGAATATTTGCGAAAAAATCGCTTGCGTATCTTTTCTAAAGTCGATCTTCGGAAAGAAAACAATCAAAAAAATTCAAAGGAAAAAAATGTTCGCCGTGTCATCCTGTGTGCATTCTGCTAATTTTTTTGAGGGCCTCTCCCACCCCTCCAAAGTGAACATTTTGGGTCCCCTTAGGGCTCATCTTGGTCAAAAATATAAACCCCACAGTTAGTCGGCTTGAAAAAAAGCTCTCACACCTACTGTGATCAGATCAGATTTCTACGTGCAGATTTGTGTTCCGAAAAAATCCTAGAGATCGAGGATGAAGTAAGAAATATGGAGTTTGTAGGCAGTTGCGGGGGGTGATGAGGGGCAAGGGGAAGGAAAAATATTGGTACTGGCCAAACTCTAGGATTTTTTCGGTACCCAAATTTACAACGACTTCCTCTGCACGTAGAGATCTGATCTGATCACAGTAGGTGTGATAGATTTTTTCAAACCGACTAACTGTGGGGCTTATACGTTCGACCAAAATGTTCACTTTGTAGGGGTGAGAGAGGTCTTCACAAAAATGGTCAGAATGCACACAGAACGACACGGCAAACATTTTATATTCCTCTGAATGTTTTTGATTGGAACGCAGGAAAAAATTTAAAAAGTTGAGAGGTGTCAAGGGACACCCGGATGGAACGAAGTTCCTTTCGATTAATTAGTGAAGGAATTGTAATTTTTTTTTTAAGTTATAATATAATTTTTTTTATTGTTAACAAATATAATGTAATATAAACTTAATCAGTAGGCTCAATTTTAGTACATACGCATTGATATTGTAATATTAAAATATAATTTGCTTTTAAATTTATTAAAGTTATGACGCGTACACTTGCTAAACACACAATAATGGAGAGATTATAACGCGTATGACTTGGTTAGCACAATAGTAAAGAGAGGTTATAATGCGTACTTGCTAAAAATACATAAGCATTTATTATTGTCTGTATAAAATCTCTACTTACCTAACTCCATCAGCAATATCCGGAACTTGTGCAGAAACACTGTCAGGATTCATTATTGTTATTATTTTTTATTATTTATTATGTACAAAAAACCTGTATAAACTCAACAAAAATAATCGTCGCGACACCACACTGTTCAATGCGAAATAGAAAGACGAAACGAAAATAACTGGCTTGCTTTCTATGAGAGAGAGAGAGAGAGACAGACAGAGAAACACGCGCACGCCGCACGGCTTACAACTACAGCAAAAAGTGTCGTTACAACTTTTGGTCTTAATTTATTCCGTCTAGCCCCCTTTCGCAACGCGCGATAAACATTGTTCTCTTTTCGAAGATTGACTTTAGAAAATATGTGCATATGCCGATGGCCAAATCGTCTAAACGGAAGAGATTTTTCCGCGAGTATTCCATATTCCGATAGGAAATTTTCTCCCGAATCTGATGGTATACGATTTATTGGAATTGGATGAAAGGTTTTTGCGTGAGAGTGCATTTTTTTCCCATGACGACCTCGGAAAAATATCCCTTATACCAATGCATGATTGATGACACGCTGAACATTTCATTTCTATGACTTTTTCCGATTCGATCAACAGAAAAAAGAAAGACAAATCACAAAAGAAACAGTTGGATTTTGTTCCATTTACGTATGAAAATTTAAAGAAGCCCTTAACTTTTTTGTGTATTTAAAAAAATATATGAAATTTTACCATTATATCACTTTTTTAGTATAAAATAACATACATATAGTCCCCGTTAGCTATTGACCGCTTCGGCGTGGAATAATGGGGCAGAAACAGTTTTGAATGATTTCACCGACACTACTTTTTGAAATGAAAGACATTGCGATTCCTCGTAAGATGGCGCGGTGGGCACATCAACAAAATTTCAAATAGCATGCAGTGGCACGTCGTTGAAAAGATAATTCAATTCTCTTTCCAACCATCTCATTTTATTTTCGTTAATACGTTTTTTCACAGTATTTATTCGAAATGTCAAGTATAACAAAAAATCGTGTGCGCTCGGGGGTCACCCGTCAGGAACGAAGTTCCTTACTCTTTTTTTCCTCTTTCGATACTCTTTTTGACGCTGAGCATTTGATTTCACTATTGTCTCTATGTAATGTATATAAATAGTACATAATAATAATTTGTTTGTTTCACTCGTTAAAAAGTACATGACAGCGGATAATTCCATCAGTACAGTAGCAAGGAAAACGTCTTGTGAAGTTGTCTACATACAAAATTTTTCTTATTTATACAGTGCTTCTCAAAAGTCCCCTCCCCCCCTCTTATTTTTGGAACGATTATACATAAACAAGTGAAATTTGGAAACTGAATATTAAAGGTTGTAAACTTCCCTACTAGTGATGATAGATGACGAAATCGTCAAAGATGACGTCACAAGGCCATTGTCACCAATAATTTTGAATGGAACACTACGGCAAGCGACACCTCTTTTAAAAGGTATCGAAAAAACCTATTCAATGATACTAATTTTGTTTGTGTTTATGGCAGTTTTGGCAACTCGCTTTTAAAAAACGCAAAGCTGTGATGAATTAAATCAGTTAATACTAAAATTCCAAATTCAAGCTCCGCCTCTGGATAGTTGTCAAATAAGCTGACGTTTTTGTTAGTCTCCCTAATTCGACGTTTTTGTAATTGTCCAAGTTTTTGTACATTTAATAATTTGTGTATTGTTGATCGAACGTTTAACTGTTTTAGCAGCTTTTGGTACTTTTAATATTTTTGTACATTTCAATAATTTGTTAAACTGTTGTGAGCCGAACGTTTAAGTGCTTCAAGAAGCGAAATGGTACGTGCTTCAGGTGATAAAGTAGCAGCGATCCCAATTCTTGGTGAAACTGGACAAAATATTCATGCAGCAGAACGCATTTTCAATGAGAGGTTTCCCGATCGCCCCGTTTCGAGGACTTATTTAAGAGAGCTTCTTCGTAAGTTTGAAACAACGGGTAGTATTAATGATGCGGAACGATCTGGCAGACCACAAATTTCTGATGAGAAAAAAATTTATATACTGGCAGAAGTAATAGTTAATCCTACTTCTTCAACAACTCACGTTGCATCTACCTGTGAAGTCAGTCGAAGTACAGTACACAGGGTGTTGAAAAAAAAACAAATTTCATCCATACAAATTAAAAATGGTTCATCAACTCTCAGACGACGACCCAGACCGAAGACTAGAATGTTGTGAAAATATGGAAACTAAAATTAACCAACAGCCAGACTATGTCAAAACAATTTGTTTTAGTGACGAAAGTACTTTCTATCTAAATGGAAATGTAAATACACAGAATGTGAGGTATTGGAGTGACGCAAATCCTCACCTGTTTCGTGAAACACATACCCAATTTCCCCAGTAGGTGAATGTTTGGGCAGGTATCCTGGCAAACCACATCGTTGGGCCTCTTTTTTTAAATACTCATTTAACTGGTGAGGTTTATCTGGAGCTGTTGCAAAACGCAATAGAACCGTTAATACTTGAAATTTTGGAAGATAATCCAGATGCATTCGGCAATTTGGAAATAACATTCCAACAGGATGGTGCTCCTCCACACTATTACGGTGCAGTAAGACGGTATTTGAATGAGAATTAGATGGTTGAAAAGAGAATTGAATTATCTTTCCAACGATGTGAAACTTGACTCCCCATGCTATTTAAAAATTTCAAGTTGATGTGTCCCCCGCGCCATCTATCGAGCAATCACAATGTCTTTCATTTCAAAAAGTAGTATCGTTGATATCATTCAAAACTGTTTTTCTACATCGAACCGTTTCAAAGTTTATAGGGGGAGGAAGTATAAAAAGCCCCACTGTATATTTATTTAATATGGTAATGCGGTATTAAGGATTTATAATCACGATTAAGTGAATTGAAATTATTATTTTTGATACACGTAGAAAGGAATAATTTCATAATATATTTTTTTAATATCTTGGCATTTTTCATTTATTTTATGGCACGGTGTAATAAAATATTCTTACCTTCAGATGCGGCCGGTCCGGGTCCATTTTCAGGCGTTCATAACGATCTTCGAAGACTTTGTCCCAATATTCTTTACTCTTCATCCATGATGGCTGAAAAAAGAATGGGAACTTACTTCAAAAAGAACATGCTCGAACATATGACATTTTATTTTATATTTCATAATAACAACAAAACGGAGTTCTTGATGATTCCACTTAATTGTATTTAAAGTCAGGTGTTCCTCAGGGATTCATTTTAGGCCTACTTCTTTTGCGATATACACCAGTCGAATTCATCGATATTGCAATGCACATGACTATGCTGACGACACTCAGACCTACTACTCTTTTGGACCACATCAGATACATGAGGCATCTAGCCTACAATATACCCTACAATATACCTTATACTTCTAATATCTTAATCTTCATGTTACACCCCACCGACGATCTTTCATAACCACATACATCCCTTGCCTTAATTATTTGTTTATATGTATATGTGTGTGTATGTATATATGTGTGTATCTATGTGTATGTATATATGTATATACATATATGTATATATACGTATACATTAGTATTCTAAGTAGTTGTTTTTTATATTATAAATATTTGTCAATGCTGAAACAAGTGTTCTCACACTTATCGGCTTTTGCTGCTTTGTCCACACCATCAATCTCAATCTAATTGTAATACTTGTGATTCCAGTGATCTGCGATTGTGTTTTGATTGTGAATAAAGATTATTATTATTATTATTATCGACCCCCGTCAACCACGATCTCAATGGATATGTATTTGATAAATAACCCAAACAAATCAAAAGAACTTCTATTTAAACAAGAAAACTTTCGCAATATTATGAATAATCTGATTAAAATCAGCATTTTGATTCAACCGAATTAGAGGTGGTTATTTATTATGGAGTGTGATCTTCGATTCGAATTCCAAACAAATAAACCCGCTCAAAAAACATACTGTACTCGAAATTTATTGTCTAAGGCCCAGTTTTATAGGTTCGGTTTAAACTTCGGATTGGAGTTTAAGCCTAGGTTATGAGAAAAGTGACGTTTTATAGGTTTCGGTCAACGAAAATCTTCAGTTTAAACCCGGCAATCCCTTCGTTATTGTAAACGATTGAATAAGCACTAGTTAAACTTCAGCCTGCGCATTGAGAATCAGGATAGACAATTGTGTCTACTAGAGAAAATGAATAATTTTAAAGAATGGGGTTTTGTTATTTCAATTTGTTGAAAAGGATGACTTTGTTTTCGAAGAACTTTTGACAGTTGATTATGTTATAGATATTGTAGAAGCTCCCCGAAATGCAAGAGAATTCCGAACCAGCCCAAATCACTTTGATATCTGGTATTTCTAAACAATCCGTAGAAATATTAGTCCAGCATATAGGTCATCTGTTAGAACGGACAACAAATCAGTTATCGATACAACCTTAAATATTTTTTTTTCTTCAGTTTTAGTCATTTCATTGATATTAATTTTTCAATGATTTGAAATATTCGAAAGGAAATAGGAATAAAAAAACAAGCTTATGAAACATTAGTGTTTTCTGATTGAGCATTGTCAATTTTCGTCTATTTTAGGTGCCAACACAACACAAAAAGAAAATTTGCTGTAATAAACGGTACCTATAAAACGCTCAAATGCAGAGTTATGGTTAAACTCAAGTTTAAACCAAAGTTGAAACTGAAGTTTAAACCGAACCTATTACAAGTGGGCCTACAAAAATTACCCTTTGTGATAGTCTTGTACTCTCGTCCTTGAACTATGTTAAATATCCCTTTTTAAACATTCTTAGGATGTTAATTATACATTTTCTGAATAAAAAAAGAGTTCGCTAAATGTTACCATGACGACTCAGAGTACTAATCCTCTCAAATGCCATTTTGCGGACTCGGAGTTTCCAAAGTTTTCATTTTGATAACCAATTTATAAAAACAATAGTACATGTATATAAGGGGCATGAAATACTATTCTAACAGTGAACACTGTTACAATTTTATGCTTGACCTATCCTGTACTGTCTGTCTGTCTAAAGGTGGTCAGCCCGAATTTAATTGATTGTTATTTCGGTTATGATTTAGTGGTATATTATTCAACTATTCGATTAACTATTCAAATAATTTCAAAAATTAAAAATGCTACGAACAAATTGCAACGTAATAATAAAGAGGATATATCATTTGCATTTTCCAAGAACCGGTATTGAATCGTATTAATGTAATTGTGGTATTTCACGTTTTGATTTGTTTATACTTTACGTGAACAGAATAATAATGGGAATTACATCAATAACACGGAGAATTATAAGAATTGGACTGATTTGGAACGGTTTATAATTTCGATTTGGTAGATCCACAAAAATTAACCAAAGGATGTAATATAGACACATGGAATCTATTCTGATAGTGAAATTAGAAAAAATAAATATGAGTGTGAAGCTGATTTGTACTCCACACTTTTAGGTTGAGCGGCGACTTTGACATTGAGTATCAAAAAAAATTGTATTGAGGGAGTTGAGCAGGAATATCACCGATTATTTTCGAGATTTTTGCGAATAACTCTAGAAATGCGCATTTTTAAGTTAAAATAATAATAATTATAATATATTAATTTTCATAGAATACAAACATAGAAAACAAGCCATGCAGATGGGACGAACAGTATTAGTTACGAAATAAATAACGGCATAAAAGTGAACTGCTTACACATAAGTATTAAGTAAAATCTTAGATATTTTTTTATAGATGGAGATATTTAAGACACATAAATAAAATTTGTCTATTTTTAATCGACGAAACCAAAAAGAAGGAGGTTCTCTATTCGACCCGTATATATTTTTTTTTCCATCATATTTTTTTATGTATGATCACGCATAACTTTTTACAGAGGTGTCCGATTCCGATAATTCTTTTTTCAGTGGATAGGGTGTACTTCGAATTTGGTCCCATTTGAATTTAAAAGAAGAAATCCACCCCTAAGGGTAGCGAAATGAAGGATATTGATCACTCACACTCTGAATTCTGGTCCGTTAACCGATTCTATCAGGCATAACTTTGTACTGGGTTCTTCGATTTGGATTATTCTTTTTTTAATAGATAGGGTATACCTTATATTTGGATTTCGAAAGGAATTAGCCACCCTTACGGGTAGAAAAATAGGGGATAATTGATTTTTCACTAGTGAACATTGGCACACACATACGTAGTTGACAATGACAGATCCCTACTGACATTATTCTTGTTTCACATCCGTCAAAATCAGTATATTTTATGAGAGGATGGAATGATATACAAAGTAATGAGATAAACTAACCAGAACAACGAAAATAATTTATATTACAACAAATAGTAAAAGTAGATAATCATATTATTTAACTGGTAATAGTTGAAGTAAGGTGGGTAAGTAAGTATTTTGGAAGTAATCAAAAACAAGTAGGTAGTAATTGGTAGATTTTAGCCACAAAAATTGAAAAATAAAAACTTTCTAACAAAAAATTAAACCGACGAAATACGGAATTGAAAAGTAAAAAATAAAGTTTTAACAAATTAAACCGACGAAAATCAACTGAAAAGCAAAAATAAAATAAACCTTCTTAGTCTAAATGATATTGAGCTCCTAAACTAATGTAAGTAACTGATTTTGAGTCGGCGCCAAACAAACTAGCAATTGAATTAGGTGAAGCGTAAAATGATGGCAGCGAGATGCACGGCTGCGTTTTGATGACTTCTTTCATAGATAATGATCTTCGATAATTGTTTGTTTGGCGCCGACTCAAAATCAGTTACTTACATTAGTTTAGGAGCTCAATTATCATTTAGACTAAGGTTTATTTTATTTTTTGCTTTTCAGTTGATTTTTTCGTCGGTTTAATTTTTTGTTAAAAAGTTTTTATTACTTTTGATATTTCAAAAAGTTGAGACGAAAAAGTTTTCACTGAATATTTACATTAAATGAATATTGTGGAATCAGCTAACCCTAGCCAAAAAAAAAAGTACCAGTTGCTTTATCCCGTCAGAAAGGGTGGTGGGTAAAAAAATTCAAGCTTTTATTTTATTATTTAGATTCACCTGTCCCGATGTGTGTAATAAAATCTTACAAGTTAAATTTGACCCACTTCTAGATGTCCGATTAACTTGAAATTTGGCAGGTGTTCATAGTTCCCGTGACAATGCATAATGGAAGGAATTGTAATAATTTTTTTTTTTTAAGTTATAATCAAAAGCGTTCAGAGAAATTTAAACTCTTCTCCAATTT
Source organism: Gonioctena quinquepunctata (assembly GCA_018342105.1). Classification (NCBI taxonomy): domain Eukaryota; kingdom Metazoa; phylum Arthropoda; class Insecta; order Coleoptera; family Chrysomelidae; genus Gonioctena; species Gonioctena quinquepunctata. The sequence continues at coordinate 226,775 of JAFIRS010001482.1, read as the reverse complement.
TTGATTGAAGAGTTTGAGGTTTACAGAAAAATAAAAAACTGTTTTGTGTTTTCCAGTGAATAAATGTATTTGTAATTTCTTTCTCTCACGATATTCTCTACATCTTTGTGCATGTGTCTTTTTCCTTGATGTTATAGTTTGTACCTCAGTAGTCGATGCTTTAGTTTATTCGCTATTGAAATAAAAAGCAAAAAAATTGTACATATACATACACACACACACACACACACAATATATATATATATATATATGTAATGTTATGATAATATAACAAATTATTTTGTTTTTATTTCGCCCCACGTTTTGGGTGCCATTAGTTATGTATTGATGATTTGCAAATAAATTGTTGTTTATAAAAATGATTTATTTTTTATACTAGTTCTTGTTCCAAAGAAAGGATATCCTGTAATTTTCAAGAACACGTGTGAAGACATAAAAGAAGGTAGGAGTTGGTTTCCTTCTTAAATTTCTAGGAGGTTGTAGCCCTACTGGAACACCTCCTAGGCAATAGAGTTCCAAATGCTCGCAGTTCTGTTGGATGAATGAGTCTTTGGAAAGTGATGTTCTGCAGGTCTCCAAAGTGACAACGAAGAGTGTAAAGACTGAATTCTACGGTTAATCTCGAAGAGACTGCCAAAGGAGGAACGATTGTTGATATTTCAGAAGAGCATCGCCCATGAAAATATCTATAAATAGAGACAAATCGCCAACTTTTCTACGGTGTTCCAGACAAGTGAGCGAGTTTGTAAGCGAGGCATCACCGACGAGACGAATTGCCCTTTTTTGGACAGAATCCAATAGCTTCAGGATATGTTTAGGTGCCGCACTCCAAATATGGGAACAGTATTCCAGGACAGGTCGGATCTGTGCCTTATAGATCATAAGCAGCTGACTGGAGGTGAAATAGCTCTTGGCACGAAACAAAAAATAATAGTTTTTATGCTATTCTTTGTGAGCCAAATTGATATGATATAGGTAGATATTTTCGCCCTGTATGTATATTTTGTATGATGTAATAATAATTGCTAGCGAACGTCACTGTTCTCTCGTCACGCTGCTGCCAATTGTTATCACTTTCCTCACCACGGCTAAGCAACAGTTGGTACGCCTCTTACCTCAGATAGCCGGTTCAGGCAATAGAGCCACTAACCACTGCTGTCTAATTTCAATTTATTCAATGGTCATCGGTATGATTGTTTATCATTGTAAGAAAACAAACAACAAAGTATCAAAAAGCAATTTTTCCTTTATTCAGGAAGACTTAATTTTACCTGGCCTACGAGAAATAACTCTACAAATATTCACGGATAATCATTAAAATTAAATCATGGATAGATAGACAGAACCTCACTTTTTCCTTGAGAGTGAATTTTTCTTTTATGGTTCAAAATAACGTGAAATAAAGTTCTTCAGATGTGAGATACGTTATTTGTGATATTGTTCATGGACCGGATGTGCACTACTAAAGTTTTTGTACCTGCTGGAGATGTCAGTGTTCAAGATATGCCCTGAAACTGGATCCCTTCTCACTCCAAGCTCTATCAGGAACTCCAATACCATAAATCAGGAACCATACAGATGCAGAAATCAGCTTTGGACACTTGAATATGTTGTATAATTAAGGTAATATTGTTTTTTTTTTCTTCTAATATTGGAATTATTTCATTTTTCTTTCTCCCAAAATGTTGCGTGGCATTCCCTTGTAAATTTATTTTCGATCTCTTTCTGGCTTTGTTTTTTTTGTCACCAGGATACCAATTTTGTTCCTCTCCTCCGATTCGAATTTTTGAATTCGCGCACTAAATTGTCACATTTTCACTGTTTGGGTTCATCTTATATAATTTATATATACAACTATTTTCCCATTCTTATTACTATGTACAAATTTCAATAATAATTGCTTATGACATCACCCCGTTGTTATTCTCTCACAATTTCCAATTCTGTCTGTCTATTCTTTCGTACACGTCATAGATGCTCGGGACTTTGTAAACACAACAGAGTGTGTATATATATATATATATATATATATATATATATATATATATACTCTCTCGACTTCGTAAACACAACAGCGTATAGGTTAGAACACGCACGGCTTGCTAAATACATACGCATTGATATTGTAATATTAAAATATAATTTGCTTTTAAATTTATTAAAGTTATGACGCGTACACTTGCTAAAAACACAATAATGAAGAGATTATAACGCGTATGACTTGGTTAGCACAATAGTAAAGAGAGGTTATAATGCGTACTTGCTAAAAATACATAAGCATTTATTATTGTCTGTATAAAATCTCTACTTACCTAACTCCATCAGCAATATCCGGAACTTGTGCAGAAACACTGTCAGGATTCATTATTGTTATTATTTTTTATTATTTATTATGTACAAAAAACCTGTATACACTCAACAAAAATAATCGTCGCGACACCACACTGTTCAATAGAAAGACGAAATTAAAATAACTGGCTTGCTTTCTATGAGAGAGAGAGAGAGAGACAGACAGAGAAACACGCGCACGCCGCATGGCTTAAAACCGTAGCGAAAGTCTCGTTACACATTTTTGTCTTAATTTATTCCGTCTAGCCCTCTTTCGCAACGCGCGATAAGGAACTACGTTCCAAAAACTCCTCCGCCATTTTGGAGCCGCCATCTTGAATTTATAAATTTTTGACAGAAAATTCATAATCTCCCCATAAACTCCCATATTTCAATTTTGAATCGAATCAGACCATAATCACAAAACTTGTCCGCCATCTTGGAGCCGCCATTTTGTTTTTTTTCTCTAACAAAAATTTCATAATGCATTGTCACGGGTCACCAGAGGGAGATCAACCTGGTAGCATAATTTTGAACCCAGAAGATGTCAAAGCGATTCGCTGGGGAAACTGCTGAGTTTCGTCAGAGAAATCGGCATGCCCAGCTGATTCTCAGATCATGTGGGCGCACAATGAACCTAAGTAAGGAGGCCTACGTGTATGGGTTCTCCGGAACCAGCCCATTATGTGCACAGAAGAAGAATAAGAAGAAGAAGAAAAAGAAGAAGAAGAAAAAGAAGAAGAAGAATGCATTGTCACCGGAATTATGAACACCTGCCAAATTCCAGCTCAATTGGATGTCGGTAAGTGCTCCAAAAATGGATTACAAATTTTGAACCTGAAAGAATGACATACGAACGAAGCAAGTTAAATAAAAGCTTGTAATAATTATAAAGAATTAGAAAAAAGGAATGTAGGAATCACATAGCAGTTTTAATATTCCATTTTCATAACCAAACTGCGGAACATATTAGTTTTTTTAGCCGCGGTGTACGTACGACACAAATCATTCTTCAAATTTGTCGCAACCATTCAAATGTCAAATACAACAAAGATAAGTTAAGATAATATTAATGGGATGTGGAAGGAACCTTGTGCGTATTTGTGTTAGGCTTTGTATATTAGTCTAGTCTACAAGCACACTTTCTACGAATTTCAGTTCGCACTCTCCGAAAATAATGGTTGACGTGTCATTCGATTCGGAATGGCATCTAGTAACATCTTGAAATAAATAATAGTTTGAAAACTAAAGAACACGCTTTGATAGAAAACTAGATTTAAAAGTGGAAAATAATTTTAAATGAGTTTGAAATAAGAATACAGTGATTAACAACAAATTTATTTCATCGTAAAAAAGCGTGGGGTGCTTGATGTCAATTGTTGTTAATATTTCATGGACAGATATTGTAAAAGTAGTATCATTATGAAAATATCTTAAAAAGCACCCCACGCTTTTTTACGATGAAATAAACTTGTTGTTAATCACTGTATTCTTATTTCAAACTCATTTAAAATTATTTTCTACTTTTTAGTTTAGTTTTCTACTAAAGCGTGATCTTTAGTTTTTAAACTATTATTTATTTTCAACTTTTTAGTTTTGTTTTCTATTAATGCGTGTTTTTTAGTTTTTCAACCTATTATTATTATTATTTAATTTTTTTAACTATTATTCTTCAATTTTGAATAGAATCGGACCATAATCACAAAACTCGTCCACCATTTTGGAGCCGCCATCTTGAATCCTTCAATTTTGACAAAATAATCATAATCTCCGACCCCAAAAACCCCCACATACAATTTTGAATAGAATTGGACCATAATCACAAAACTCGTCCGTCATTTTGGAGCCGCCATCTAGAATTTTTCAATTTTTACAAAATATTGGACCCCAAAAACCCCCACATACCAATTTTGAATAGAATTGGACCATAATCACAGAACTCGTCTACCATTTTGGAGCCGCCATCTTGAATTTTTCAGTTTTGACAAAATAATTGACCAAAACCCCAATACAATTTTGAAGAATCGGACCATAATCACAAAACTCGTCCCCATTTGGAGCCGCCATTTTGTTTTTATTTCAAACAAATATTTCTTAATGCATTGTCACCGGAATTATGACAAAAGAATCATAATCTCTGACCACGAAAACCCTCAGATAGCAATTTTGAAGCGAATCGGACCATAATCACAAAACTCGTCCGCCATATTGGAGCCGCCATTTTGTTTTTATTTCAAACAAATATTTCTTAATGCATTGTCACCGGAATTATGACAAAAGAATCATAATCTCTGACCACGAAAACCCTCAGATAGCAATTTTGAAGCGAATTGGACCATAATCACAAAACTCGTCCGTCATTTTGGAGCCGCCATCTAGAATTTTGCAATTTTTACAAAATATTGGACCCCAAAAACCCCCACATACCAATTATGAATAGAATCGGACCATAATCACAGAACTCGTCTACCATTGTGGAGCCGCCATCTTGAATTTTTCAGTTATGACAAAAGAATCATAATCTCTGACCACGAAAACCCTCAGATAGCAATTTTGAAGCGAATTGGACCATAATCACAAAACTCGTCCGTCATTTTGGAGCCGCCATCTAGAATTTTTCAATTTTTACAAAATATTGGACCCCAAAAACCCCAATACAATTTTGAACGAATTGGACCATAATCACAAAACTCGTCCGTCATTTTGGAGCCGCCATCTAGAATTGAGCCGCCATCTTGAATTTTTCAGTTTTGACAAAGAATCATAATCTCTGACCACGAAAACCCTCAGATAGCAATTTTGAAGCGAATTGGACCATAATCACAAAACTCGTCCGTCATTTTGGAGCCGCCATCTAGAATTTTTCAATTTTTACAAAATATTGGACCCCAAAAACCCCCACATACCAATTTTGAATAGAATCGGACCATAATCACAGAACTCGTCTACCATTTTGGAGCCGCCATCTTGAATTTTTCAAGTTTTGACAAAAGAATCATAATCTCTGACCACGAAAACCCTCAGATAGCAATTTTGAAGCGAATCGGACCAACTATTGGAGCCGCCATTAATTTTCATTTTACAAAAGAATCATAATCTCTGACCACGAAAACCCTCAGATAGCAATTTTGAAGCGAATCGGACCATAATCACAAAGCTCGTCCGCCATATTGGAGCCGCCATTTTGTTTTTATTTCAAACAAATATTTCTTGATGCATTGTCACCGGAATTATGTACACCTGGCAAATTTCAAATCATTCGTACGTCTAGAAGTGGGTCAAAATCGCGCCCAAAGGAGTCGTTTACAAACAAACAAACATACAAGTGAAGCTAATATAAAGCGCGTAAAAATGCAAGTGGCGCTCAAAAAATTGCATCTGATGCAATTGTTCCTTAATATCAATTTTTAGCAACAAAAAACATATTTGATTGAAACATAAGTTTTTAAACAATATAATTTGTTTAGGAAACAATTTTTTCCTTAAAAATCATAATGTCATGTTTCCTTAATACACTACTCAAAACGAGGAAGGAGCCACTGTTAAAAGTGTGGATATTTCGTGTACTGGAATTTATTGAAATTCTTTTTTATTTAAATATATTGGACCGTACTCTAAAAATTTAGTAAAATTTTTTGTAATCTGCTTGTGATGCTTACAGGAAAATAACCAATGAAAAAACTTTTTAAAGACAAGCTTTCAATTAAGCCGTTTAATAAAACGTATAAAATAAATTTAAGTCATCGCTGACAATGATTTGATTATTTTTTGTTGAATTATTTGGTTTTAGAAAGCTTGTCGCGCGAAGTATTCAGAAAAGTAGGTACCAATTAATTTGATTGTACAATGATTGGTTGGTAAGTAACAACTTACGAAGTATTAATTTGAGTACAATTTACGCGACAAGGTTTTTGAATCCAAATAATTCAACAAAAAATTGTCAGCGACGACTTATTTTATATTTTAGTTCACGGCTCAAACAAAAGTTTTTTTATTAGTTGTTTATTTTTTGCTTTTTAGTTAGTTTGCCTTAATCTGTTCATTTCTAATAGAGCACGTTATTGCAAGGTCTCTTTCCTGTAAGTTTTGATCTGAAAGAAATCATGATCTCCGACCCCAAAAACTCCCACACACAATTTTGAATTGAATCTGACATCACAAAACTCGTCCGCCATCTTGAAGTCGCCATCATGAATTTATAGATTTTGACGAAAAATTCATGATATCCGAACCTGAAAACCCTCACATACCAATTTTGAATGAAATATGGCCATAATCAGAAAACTCGTCGTCCATCTTGGGGCCGCCATCTTAAATTTATAAATTTTGACAAAGAAAAATTCATGATATCCGAACCTGAAAACCCTCACATACCAATTTTGAATGAAATATGGCCATAATCAGAAAACTCGTCGTCCATCTTGGGGCCGCCATCTTAAATTTATAAATTTTGACAAAAAATCATAATCTCCAACCCCGAAAACCCCCGCACACCAATTTTGAATCGAATCGGACCATAATCACAAAACTCGTCCTCCATCTTGGAGCCGCCATCTTGAATTCATGAATTTTGTCAAAAATTTCATAATCTCCGACCCCGAAAACCCCCACGTACCAATTTTGGATCGAATCGGACCATAAATACAAATCTCGACCGCCATCTTGGAGCCACCATTCTGTTTTTTCTCCAACAAAAATTCCATAATGCATTGTCACCGGAATAATGAACATCTGCCAAATTTCAAATCAATCGGAAGACTAGAAGTCGCTCAAAATTCGCTTGCAAGATTTGACCCTAACGAACGAACTAACAAGTGAAACTAAATAAAAGCTTGTAATAAATGTGGTTGCACATTGAAATAAACCCAAATAAGTACTCACATAAGCACAAACATAAACATTCAGTTAACCTCAAACTCAAAGGGTACAAAATACGAAAAACAACAATACGATGCTTTCTTTGTGCAATAATAAGGGGCTTCTAATTCTAGCTATGCTATAGGTCAAATTTGGCAGATGTCACTTTTCATCCAATAGCAAAGCTAAAATTAGAACCCGCGAACAGTTCGCCTCAAGAAGAAAGCTACGGAAATAAATATAGTCTATTTACTGAATTTTCTTTTTACATACTAATATCAAATGTTTCAAATCAAAACACAAACATCCTAGAATAGAACACGAATACAACACTCGAAATAAACAAAATAATTTCAAAATACCTTACATGAATAAAGCTGTAGGGCAAAAAAGCCACAGCTACCTGAGCCTTAAACTATTCAATACTCTACCAAATCAAATAAAAATTTCAAAAAATCAAAATGAAATCAAAAGAAGATTAAATGACTACATCACTAGCTTGCCTCGTACAGAGATACATAATTTATTATATTCCTAATCATCCCAACAGAAACATTTTTCCGTTTTTTATATAAATATCCTCTATGACATAACAACCTTCCCAAAAATTTGTCATTTTATTATATCGTAAATGTAATTTTATCTTGAAGAACAAACAGTTCATATATATGTTTATATTAATGTAAGTGTATAAAATTGTATATCTATGTTTCGCAAACACCTAGTGTTAAATATTAATCTTGTATTTTATTATTTTACTACATGATACATTTTTACTTCCTGTTTGTAATTTTCACAGTCACACACAAACTGGAACATTTATGCTTCTGTTTATTAACTTATTCCCTACTTTGCCTATGTTTATATATTGTCTGAAGTTATAAATTATTATTTTTTTTTTACTAATCCTCATGTATTTACTCTCTATTCAAAGGTCAATGTCGCCAAGTTGATCCCAAACTGTTACAGGTATAAGTGCAAGCACCAGGGTTTTTAGAAATCTTAGACATAACGTATTTTTCTTAGTGTTACATTTTCTAACAGTTAACACTAGCGCAAGCCGCGTAAAGGAACTTCGTTCCAAAAAAACTTGTACGCCCATAGCTGGTGACAAAGATATTTTAACATGCGATATATAGGGTGTTAGTGAATATGTACGACAAACTTCAGGGGATGATTCTGCATGAAAAAATAATGACAGATTGCTATATAACTTTTGTCCGCCAATGCTTCGTTTTCCGAGATACCGGGTGTTAAAGTTTTTCTTAAAAACTGACTATTTATTTATTGCTCTGAAACCGGTCGAGATATGCAAATAAAATTTGGTGAGTTTTAAGAGGTAGTTATTGCGCATTTTTTGACATGCAATTAAGAATTTTATGTTCATCATTGGCGCGCATACGGGTAATGATCTCAATTTTTTTTAAGAAAAAAATGATACGCCACTGAGATATTTCAAATTAAAAATCATTTTTGAATTCCTCGTTCAATTTGTGACAAAAAATCTTTCCTGCCTTTTTTTCGTATGGGGCGCCGTTTTTATGCAAAAAAATAAAACATCTTAACGCGTATTTGTCATTACTTTAAACATTATCTAGTAGCGATGCTAGTAGGCTACTGTAACATTCTGTTAAATACGAATATTTCAACGAAATGTCAAATTAGCGTTTCTTCATTTTCAAGCTTTTAGTTTGGTATAACATTAATGATAATAAGTAATTAATTTTTCTTTTATCGAAAAGAATGGAAAATTATACAAATGCGGAATTGTCAGACATGCATTTTGTCTATGGTCGAAGTAATGGAAATGGTCGGAAAGCTCGACGATTGTATGCTGAGTTGTATCAAGGACTTAGGGTACCCCATCACACAATATTTGCTCGTCTTCACCAACGTTTGCGCAAAAATGGTACATTTAAGAATCAAACGGCTGACTGCGGGCGCCCTCGAAAAGTACGAACTGTGCAACTAGAAAAAGCAGTTCTCGAGTTAATTGCGGAGTCACCTGAAACAAGTACTCGAAAAAATGCCAACATACTGAATGTTTCATATTTAACGTGTGCAAGCTCTACTACCTAGAGACTTTTTTCCGCGCCTAGTTTTTTGCCATTGGATTCTTCATCAAATCGCTCAAATTCCTAATTTTTTAAATGGCGTTTTGTTTACTAACGAGGCTAATTTTGGACGATAGTGTATACGAAATTTCCATAACAATCACCTCTGAGCTAAGGAAAATCCACATGGAATCTTTGAAGCTCATTTTCAGCATCAGTTTTCAGTAAATGTATGGCTTGGGGTACTCGATGATCATTTAATCGGTCCATATTTCCTCCCACAACGACTAACAGGCGACTCTTACCTTAATTTCCTACAGGAAGAGTTACCTGTTCTTCTTGAAGAAATTCCTCTACAGCTGAGACAACACTTCTGGTTCACGCATGATGGTGCACCAGTCCATTTTAGCATTATTGTACGTAATCACTTAGATACAGTATATCCAAATCGTTGGATAGGAAGGGGAGGTACGGAACATTGGCCTGCTCGATCTCCGCATTTAAATCCTCTAGATTTTTGCATTTGGGGTTTTCTCAAGTCATTAGTTTATTCCACTCCCGTCGAGAATGTTGAGGACCTGAGAAATCGAATTATAGCCGGCTGTGAGACAACAAGAAATACACCAGGAATATTTGCGCGAATACGACGGTTAATGAAGCGAAGAGTTGAATCTTGTATCACGTCTGAGGGAGGTCATTCTGAACATTTGTAGTAGCTTTGCTCCTATTTATTTATTAGTGTTATTTTCTGTTATTGTTCTGGTTTTACGTTATTGTATTAGATAGTTCTTGATAATGAATTAAAGAAATAAAAAACACGCGTTAAGATGTTTTATTTTTTTGTAAAAAAACGGCGCCCCATACGAAAAAAAGGCCAGAGAGATTTATTGTCACAAATTGAACAAGGAATTGAAAAATAATTTTTAATTTGAAAGATTTTAGTGATTTCTTTAAAAAAATTGAGATCATTACCCGTATGCGCGCCAATGATGAACATAAAATTCTTAATTGCTTGTAAAAAAATGCGCAATAACTACCTCTTAAAACTCACTAAATTTCATTTGCATATCTCGACCGGTTTCAGAGCAATAAATAAATAGTCAGTTTTAAAGAAAAACTTTAACACCCGGTATCTCGGAAAACGAAGCATTTGCGGACAAAAGTTATATAGCAATCTGTCATTATTTTTTCATGCAGAATCATCCCCTGAAGTTTATCGCACTTATTCTCTAACACCCTGTATACTTCTGTGCGTAACTCTCGACAAAAAAATTCATCCGCGAACACGTAAACAATAGGAAAGTCCTCGCCTGAAACAATTCTTTTATGGTGGAAAGCCAGAGGGAAAATCAGTCGGGCCAGTTCATTCGGACGAAACGTAAAAACACTCTGGTCAGCAGACTTTTTCAATTAGTTTTCTGGCACGGAACTTTGATGGAGTTTTAATTAAAAGGCTGATAGTAGCGAGAACGGACATTATTACGGTAAATATACGATTGGGATATATGTTATCAGTTCGGTACGTCTCACCGAATGAAAATTGAAGGACAAATAAGCCAGAACGAAACTACTCCGCGTATCAATCAGCTTCATATAAATTATAGCCCGTATCCTCACTCTTCTGGTCTATTTTCACAGAGGTTACAGAAATGTATGTTTAATCAAACTTTGGATATTTCTCCAGAATTGCAGGGATCATGTGAAATGACAAGATTAAATTTTAGTTTAGTGCTGACTACATCATTCTGCTAGCACCTATAACCATTCCGCGTTGCATAACAAAAATCTAATGAAATAATTGGGTTTTGATTGATAGTGCTGACACTTTTTTCGAGAGGTCGTATAAAAATAAAATCATTTAGTAATTTGTATTGTCTTTATGTTGATTGCGCCCTATGAGTTGATGTGAAACAAATGATTTCTGTATCAAATACGCGGTTTAATCTATCTTCTTGCACAACAGTTGATAATTCATAAAAAAATAAACAGATTTTTCCTTTGACATGTTTACAAGTTCTCAATAAAATATTGAAAACAATTATCTACTACCAAAACTGTTTCGCGGTTCAAAAAATTTGGACGAGTTTGCCAAAAAAATAAAAAAATTAATTTTTTCAAATTTTTAATAAATGCAATTGCAATTCACTTGTCATTCACGGGAGTGCAAGAGGTTAGATTACACCCTGTATATATATATATATATATATATTTATTGTTATGATGCGTTGATTGCGGTTCGTTTTTTTTATTTTATTTTTGTTTACTTACTTTCCACAACCAGACATCATAACAAAAATGTTTTTTTTTTGTTTTACTTTGTTTTTTCTCTTTTCAAAATATTTAAGCTAGTTCCTGTTTTTATAGATTTATTTAATATGTATTGATAAATAAATACCCATATAAATATTCAATATCTCCGGCTATGCTTTTTACCTTCTTTCCATCTACTCTTTTACCTTATTTCCTTCACCTCAGCTAACTCAATCGGTACGCCTATGGAATCTCAGAAATCGGTTCTACTGTGGTGCCCTCTGGTCGTTTCTTGAAGTCAATTTCAGAAATTAGCAATTCATTATTGATCAAACATTGAAAATAATGCAGAGATTCATCAAAATAATAATTTCATTTATTCAGGAAAAGCTCATTACTACCTAGTCTGCGATAAATAACCTAATTAGTGCTTCATAGCAAATATATACATCAAATGTGAAATTATGTGATAATAACGTGAAAATTAACCTAATTTTGTAGGTTATGTGTTCTTTATAGTCATTCGTGAAAAGTTTTATCAAAATTCTTTAAAAGTTCAGTTTTTAATAGCACTGTGGTAATTTTTATGGTTTCAAAAACAAATACCTGGGACTTCTTGTAATGAAAATGTTCATCTCCCTCGTATTGGTAAATCTCCAAATAACAAAGGTAAGCTTGACTCTGCATCTCTGATTTTTATCTGCTAATTTTCTTTATATTTTTTTCGTTGTTGTCTTGGTACATAACTGTTTTTATAATAGAAAATGATGATTTTTCAGGATTCAATTTTATCGTTGGTTGTTCCAAAAATAATTTTTTTACCAATCTTCTTTCGCTTGTTGATTCTTTCCCCTTGATACCAACACATTTTGTTTTCTTCTCGAATTTTCGATTTCCACACACTTTTTGGATGCATTTTTCATTATTTTCACTTCTTTGACAGTTTTTATTTACTAAACATCTCTAACTACCTTATAAACTATATACAATACATGTAAAAATCATTCTTTTGACGTTTCTGCTTTTCGTATTTTCAAATTTTCTAATTTTGCATCAAGATCTTTCCTGGCATCTCATTGGCTATCGTGTTTCAGATCCACTTTCATATACAGATTGTTCGAACTTTTAATATTTTGTTATCTGTTTGTGATGAAAATATATTCGTAAATTTAATTATCTAAAATTATGCCAATTGCTTGTAATTTTTGTAAACATGTTTATTTCAAACATAGGTATCGATTAATATTATACAAGGTTTCAGAAAACGGTAGAATCTCCAGAAAAACTGTAAAATAACATAGCACAGATTACCAAATACTAATTTTTTATATTTATGGATTTTTTTCAATTTATATATTTTATAATTGTCATTTCAACTCTTCAAACATTTAACGTACTTCTAAACATAACAATATATATATATGTTCGACGATGTTCTCTAAACATTACAGGATATCCCTTTTCGTGGGAACCAGAAAAATTTTTAAAAAAAAAAAACAAAAAAATAATTATTTAATAGCTATTAGTTTCAAGAGATTGTTTTTACATAATTTTTGAAGTTCTATTTCCTTTATTAAGCCTCTGTATAATATGAGTAGATAAAAATGTCCAAATACTATAACACAATCAATTTCATACACTGTCATAATGATTACAACCCATAATTGTTACAAAATCATCCTGAATAAAATGTGATCCACAAAATCATAAGCTTGAAACATAAGGTTTATGAAATTGTATCTAACTAAAAGTAGCCAATGGGAGAACAGCAAACTTCTTGATGACAATAGCCAACCAGGGAACAGTATGGTCAAATGTAAGATTTGAAATTGTGAGAAAATAAGAACGAGAAAGTGTCAGAGACAATTATCACTGAAATTGTATATAGTTTATAAGAAAGTAAAAATAGTTGTATTTATAAGTTTTGACAAATAACCCCAAACAGTGAAAATGTGACAATATAGTGCGAGAATTCAAAAATTCAAATCGAAAGGAATGAGGAAAAATGGTATCCAGGAGACGGAAAACAAAGCCACGAGGAGATTGAAAATAATCTGAAAACGAATGCCACGTTTTATTTGGAAGAAAAGAAAAATTTATTAATTTCAACATTATAAGCATAAAACCAACATTACCTTATTTGCACACCATATACAAGTATTCCAAAGCTGATATTTGGATTGGTATGGTTCCTTCTTTTTGGTATTGGAGTTCCTGAGAGCATTGGATTGAGAGGAAATCCAAATCCTGGTGTGTATTGAACAGCGACAGTTCCAGCGACAGGTATAAACTTTCCTAGTGCACATCATGAACTGAACAACTTCACTAATAACTCATATCCCATCAGAGGAAATCTATTTCATTTGATTTTGAACTATTAAAGAATCACTTTCAAGGTAAAAGTGAGGTTGTGTCTATTTATACATGACCTGTTTCTCATGATTATCCATGAATTTGTAGATTCACCTTAGAATAAGTTATCTATCGTAGGCCAGGTAAATTTAAGTTTTCCTGAATAAAGGAAATAATGGCTTTTTGATACTTTGTTGTTTGTTTTCTACAATGATCAACAATCATATTTATGACCATTGAATAGATTGAAATTTGACATTAAGCAGTGGCTAGTGGCTCAATTGCCTGAACCGGCTATCTGAGACAAGAGGCGTACCAACTGAGTTTAGCTGTGGTAAGGAAAGTGATAACAATTGGCAGCAACGTGACGAGAGAACAGTGACGTTAGCTAGCAATTATTATTACATTGCAAAATATATTATACAGGGCGAAAATACTCATCTATATCATATCAATTGAGCCCAAACTGAAAAACAAAGTTACAACTATTATATTTGCAAATACTTATCTATATCATAACAATTTGGCTCACAAACAAGAGCAAAAATTATTAGCAATCTTCATCATATAAAAACAATTTATATTTGCAAATTCTCATTACATAACAATATATATATATATATATATATATATATACCGGGTGTCCACGGGAGGTGGTGTAATGTACCATCACCCTGTATAGCAATGTTTTGAATATTAGAATCTTTGGTCGCCACTAATATTTACCGATTGATATAATATCCTGTTTATTCAAGTATACGACAAATATTATGTACGAAGAATTGTCGAATATCGCATTATGTTAATAGTAATTAATCTTATCTGACCATTTCCTTATTTGTTACGATTATACTCTATTTGTAGCTAATTATGATAATAGAATATTTTTCGGAATAAAAGAGATGAACAGAAATGAAGAAGATTATCAGACCGACGAAAGAGTCACCATAAGAATTCAATTACGATTCCAAGTCAAAAATCTCTAGAAGAAAAGTATTCTCTATTCATTCCGAATCCAAACTGTATCAAGTGTACAGACTGCTTCAACCTACAAACTTACATCCAGAAATATAAAAGTTCCTAGAAGTGTTGTGTTTTCCTGAACGACTTGAAAACCCATTACGGTGGCTCGCCCCTATAACTTTTTTGTTTTCGGAGATAATGGAATTAAATTTGGAGGATCTGTTTAATGCATAAAACTGCATTTTTCTACAAGTAACTCAATTTCAGGCAAATTCCGGATTCACCGGAAGTGACATAAGCTTTCGATTTTTAAATGGAATACCTGGTATATTTTCAGTTTTTTTGTCTCCATATGACATTTAGAATACAACCATTTATCATTTGTCACTGTTTTAACCGTTTTTTATTTTATTTTTCGAAATAAATTTTATTCTAGAGGGCTATGGATACGTTCAAATAACTAATTTCAGTCCTAAAATGTTTGTAAAAATACAACTTTACTGTTTTCGATCAAAATGTTTCAGCTATGTGACGTTTGATTTTAAAATTTGTATTACTATTTTTTTTGAAATGGCAACATGGTGGCTCGTCGGGTTGGAAAAAAGAGCATTTTATTACGATTAATTTGATACCGCACTCTATTAGGTTGTAAGAAAACTTTCGATAAAAACTGAAAATATAACGTTAGAACTTTCGTTAAATGAAGAATCTTATTGAGATTAAAATAAGATTTAAATCATCGAGTAGCCTGTGACCAACACAACTGAAACAAAATCATTAAATTGTTGCGGTAAAAATGGACGTGTCGACATATTATTTTACATCTCTTCTACAAAGTCAATTAGGTAGTTATTGTGTACCTCATTGTTTGAAAATCATGGAAAATAACAATATTTATACAAGAACTGAAAAAGTTGATATGTTATTAGTTTTTGGAGAGTGTAGGCAAAATTCAACCGATGCTGCACGTCTCTACGCACAGAGATAACCTGATCGGCGTCACCCGACCTGGCACTATTTTCCAAAACTGGTTAAAAAAATGCGAAATGAGCCTGATAATGATGGGAACGATTCGTTTGTTGTGAGTGAAGAAAAAGAAATAGATGTTCTGGCATACGTTCAAGTAAATATTAAAACGTCACTCAAGGAGATCGCAAGAGAATGTGACATTTCGAAGTCTTCAGCAGCTAACATTTTGAAGAAACATAAATATCATTCATTTAAATCAACTACACCAGCAACTGTGCCAAAACGATAATGCAAGGAGACTTGAGTATTGCAATTGGTTCTTTGGAAAATATTTGGAGGATGACACATTTCCATATAAAATTCTGTATACTGACGAAAGCCGTTTCACTAATTTGGGACATTTCAACAGAAATAATAAGCGATATTGGTCTGATGCTAATTTACACTTGATGGAGGAAGGAAATTTCCAAGAACGGTTTGGTTTCAATTGTTGGGTTGGGATTTTAGGGGACAGAATTTTAGGCCCTATAATTTTTGACGGTGTCCTGACAGGGGCTAGATATCTAAGTTTCCTCACGCAGGAACTTGAGCATTTCTTGGACGAAGTTCCATTAATAAATCGAGTTGGATTATTTTATCAACAAGATGGTGCTCCAGCACACAACCTGAGGGCAGTTACGGAATATCTGCATGAAACATTCAACGAAAACTGGATTGGAAATATGGGTCCAGTTAGGTGACCGGCGAGGTAAAATAGTGTTGTTTGCAATTTATACCTTTATTTATTCCTTTTTAAAAATCTTTCCAGGTCACCCAACCTTACGCCTCTAGATTTTTTTATAGGGATAAATTAAAAACGAGGTTTATGATGTATCCCTACCACACGACATGAATTAGAGGACAAAGTAAGGGCAGCTATTCATAGAATTACACCAAGACAGTTGAGAAACAATAAGAAAAGTTTGCCTTTGTCAGCAACAAGATGGAGGTCATTTTGAACATCTGGAACCCCAAAGATATGTAAATAGGTAGTTTCAATATAATTATTTCATTTTCAACAGGTGCTTCATTTTAGAAAAGTTCTAACGTTATGGTATTTTCAGTTTTTTATCGAAAGTTTTCTAACAACTTAATAGAGTACGGTATCAAATTAATCGTAATAAAATGGTCTTTTTTTCTAACCCGACGAGCCACCATGTTGCCATTTGAAAAAAAATAGAAGTAAAAATTTTAAAATGAAACGTCACATAGCTGAAACATTTTGATCGAAAACAGTAAAGTTGTATTTTTACAAACATTCTAGGACTGAAATTAGTTATTTGAACGTATCCATAGCCCTCTAGAATAAAAATGTATTTCGAAAAAAAAATAAGAAAACGGTTACAACCAGTAACAAATGATACATGCTTGTATTCTAAATGTCATATGAAGACAAAAAAACTGAAAATATACCAGGTGTCCCATTTAAAAATCGAAAGTTTGTGTCACTTCCGGTGAATCCGGAATTTGCATGAAGTTTTATGCATTAAACAGATCCTACAAATTTCATTCCTTTACCTCCGAAAACAAAAACGTTATAGGTGCGAGCCACCTTCCGTGGACACCCGGTATATATGGGAAATGCACTAAATTATAGAAGTGACACCTATTATTTGTGGAGTGAAGCTTAGACCTAATGAAGTGGAATTCAATGAAGTGGAATTCAATGACACGAAATTTCGTGCGACATTGATAGGTCACCAACAGAACGCACTAGAAGTACGACTTTTAGTGTCGTGGATTGTCCTAAACTGACATCTGTTGGTGACCTATCAATGACATTTTCAAACACCAGGGTTGCTATTTAAAAAAGAATGTCGATAACGTCATAACTGACACAAATATGACGTCAACCAATAAAATTAGGTGTCAAAATGTGCACGTTCACCCAGAAAATTTCATTAGTAAATGTAATAAAAAAATAGGTTGAAATAACAATCATAAGATCTCTATTTGGTAGATCTTAAATTTTGTAAATTTAATTGTACACCTACCGTTACTTGAAAATACACCATAATTACAATGACTTTTTCGTTGATATAACAGGAAGATTATTTGTATGGTAATAGTCTACATTTTTCAATATTAACAGCAACAGTTGTTCTCGGAATACAATGATTGTAAATATTATTGGTGTCATAAAGAAAAAAATTTTCACCTATATAACATTCATCAGTATATCTGAAGGGAGAATAACATCCACTGTGTAGCCAATACTGCAATATATTCTATTAAAATTATTACTATTAAGTATATCGATGATATTCTGGTGAATTAATGGAATTCTTATCAATATTTGACATGAGCTTTATGTTCCGACAATGAAAAAATACATTATATATGATAAAGTTCTGTACCTGCAATAAAAATTTATTTGTTCCAGAAACAACATAAAACATTGGTATTACATCGAATGCTCTGTTGCATGCATAGTTTTTTCTCATAATCAAGACAATTTTATTTTATCTCAATACAATTCATACTTTAATCTGTTTACAGAAGTACTCCTGTTAATTATGCAAGGAAAATTTTCTGAGTGTTTAAATATTGATATTCTCCTGTCTGAGCGATTTTTCACTTCTGGCTCTGTAAGACTGTTAAATTTTCACACTGTATATCTCGCGATATCTCATGTGAAAGATAATTTTCCTGGCCTCGAAAAAAAAAAAAAATCTGGAAATAATGTATGAATTTTGTTATAATAAGTGAAAAGTTCATTCGAAATCAGCAACTGTGTGTGACACTGTGTTGAGAGTAGTTATTCACAAGTCATAAATCTGTTTGTTTTGAATATTTGCTGCTCTTTTCGAGACCCATTTGTTCTCACAGGCACCGAAGCTTTTGTTCAAGCGAGTACAAACATTCCGTTCTTGGGAATGACAATAAAAAAAGGAATACCAATATGTACATTTACACAAAAAGCCTTTACGTTGGTTGGGACTACAGACTAGCGTATTCAGTATTTTCGATTTGCTCTGCTCACATGTTGAAATGATCATTACTTGAAGTTAAAAATGAAAATGGTAGAAGTAGTCCATAATAATCAAAGTGGAACCGACAGACAAATAGAAATAAAGGGGAGAGGGGGGGGAGGGCTACTCCACAAAAACAATATCTATGTAAGTTTACTTCAGTTCCAACGGAAGTTTATACTTCCATCATCAGCACGAATACAAATAGTTCAACGAATGGTCACCATAAATAGAATATCAAATGAACAACGGACAAATTTCGATATCTACATATATATTATTATTATGTTATCTAACGTCAACAGAGACAGCCTAATCCCTAGTAACTGTGATCTTGCCTTATCGGATCATCACTCACAAACAATTATTTGGAAAAATATCCCTACAAACATAAAGAACCAGACTGAAACCTACGAATCTAGAAAAATTAACGAATTCTCTATAGCTGAGTTTAAGAAACTTCTAACCGGTGACAGGGAATTCCTAAAAAACTTTGCTACCACAACATTTGCCAATACCAATGAAGCTTTCAGTGTTTTCTGGGAACGTTTTGATTGGTGCTTTGAGGCTGCATTTCCTAAATCCACAAGAAATAAAAATTATCAGCAATAAAATAACAAAATCACCCTTTCCACTTCATTAAAAAGAAAAATTGATGATCTCAAGCACTTGAATCATCTGAGAAAACAGGAAAACTCCGAACATAGCAAGACCGCTTAGATAGCCAAGAAAAGTGTTGAAAATGAAATACGCCAGGAAAAAATAAATCATTTCATGAAAAAAAAAGTGCAGGATTCTAATAATAAAACCAAAACTCTCTGGAATATTATAAAACAACCACAAAAAAATAAAGAAACTAATGTATAATACTTAGTCATAATGATAATACAATCAGTAGCGAAGCAGAAGTTGTGGAAATATTCGGAGAGTATTTCTCAACAATAATTGATGGAAAAATCAAGACGCATTTCCCGGGGAATGATCTAGAAAGTTGTATTACAATGCCAAATGTTAACTCAACCATGTTCTTTGAACCAGTCACTAGGGAAGAAGTGAAAACAGTTATAGCCTCGTTAGCAAATAAAAAAAGCACAGGACCAGACAAAAATTATCAAAGAATGCGTGGATATACTATCCGAAGTTATAGGACATATTATAAACTTATGTATTTCTTTTGGAGAATATCCTGACATGCTTAAAATTGCGGTCCTTGACCCTATACTAAAAAATGGTGATAGTAAAAATTACCGACCCATTTCTATAATCAGTATATTCTCAAAAATCTTTGAAAAAATTATATCTCGTAGAATGAACGATTACATGGAAACATTTGAGCTAATGACAAAGTGCCAATATGGGTTTAGAAAAAACCACAGACACTGCAACGTTAAACTTTGTACAACAAGTACATGATTTAATCGATAAAAAAAACATTGTGGTAGGACACCTTGAATATTAAATTCGTATCAGAAAAACTATTTAACCTTGGTATTCGAGGAAACATTAATCAGTTGATTGTATCTTTCTTGACAAATATATATTTCCAGGTGAAACAGAATGACACAATGTCGGATAAGTTTCCTGTAACAACTGGGACAACACAAGGCAGAGTTCTCGGGCCAATGATATTTCTATTATACGTAAATGATGTACCTAATAAATAAGTAATGGGGCGATATACCTGTATGCAGGTGACACTCATTCTTTCGAGTAAAATGACCATAGTAATCCCATTGCACAAAGGCGGTAATCTAGACGATCCCTCAAATTTTAGACAAATATCCCTCATAACGACCCTAGCAAAAATAATTGAAAAACTCGTCAAAAAAAGACTCTAAGAATTCTTTAGCAAACACAACATCATTCCCGCAAATCAATTTGGATTTCAAAATAGAAAGAACACACATGATGCAATTTTTTTCCTTTCTGCGTGAGCTTTACTCTGATATAAATAACGGAGATATTGCCTTATATGATGATATGACCTTACGAAAGCTTTCGACTGCGTGGATCACGGAATACTTCTACGGAAGCTTCGCCATTATGGATGTATGGGAGTAACTTTGAATTGGTTTGAGTCATACCTCACAGGGCGTAGTCAAATAGTAAAGACTAATGAAATTTCAAGGACCACTGAGATAGATTCGAGAGTGCCACAAGGATCGGTTCTAGGACCAATTCTGTTTTTATTATACGTAAATGATCTATCCACTCTTAACATTTTTGGTGAATTAACATTATTTGCAGACGATTCTACTATTTTGTGGAGGGGTAGGACCGTTGTAGATCTAAACGAAAAAATATCACGAGATATAAACATTGTCAAGCCCTGGTGTGATTCCAGGGCCGGATTAAAAGGTGTGGAGGCCCTGGGGCAACAAAGGAGTGGAGGCCCCTAATTATTTTTCAAACAATTTTTTTTTTATTTATTGCGGATCAAATTAAATTATTTCGACACGAGCATATGTAGGTATAATAAAATACAAGAAATAAATTAAATTACAAAGGGATTCTTGCGAGCTTTTTTCGACGAAAAATCATTGATGATTTCGGTCAAATCATCCGGAGAAAATCATTCTCAATGCTAAGAAGCGATAACTTTGATAGACGGCTTTGTCTCATCGTAATTCGCCTATTTTTTTCATTTTGGAAAATGAGTGCTTTACAGTGCAATTTGACATCATCACATTATCAGTTGTAATATCACAAGAGAGTGAAAATAATTCGACAGATTTTCGAAAACTTGTTGCCAGGCAATAGACAAGAGGGACCAACTGGCTCGAGTGGCTATTGCCAACAAGTTTGAGAAAGAAATCTAGATAATTATTTTCTCCTATATCGAACTCTCGTGTGGTATTCTTTAGATTATTTTTTGATGTTACGATCATAAACACATTTCCTTGCAAAATTATATAATGTACTAAACCGGTTTTGATTCATTTCACACTTTTCATGCGAATTGATGACATACGTCAAATTAAAAATATAGGTTGTCAGTCAATAAAAACAAAATACCTCAAATTATTCCCACGACAATTTTCTAGGTAGAATATTCCCACTATTGATTGGCTAAAACGTATATGAATTATTTGAATTGAACGTTTCCATTGGTTTCTAGCAATGTCAAAAAATAATCACTGTAATTTCAATGTTTGAGAATGTAGCTCTGAAATTTTGGTTTTCAAGAATTTGATAGTAGAACATCTTAGATTGGTCTTTTTGATAGTCCTTTTTCAGAAGGATTTACATTTGTTGCGGAATGTCATCCTTCTCTTAGACTCACACTTTCAGATTTCGGGGATTTCTCTGTTACAAGCGCGCCACTCACTTGTCAACGCGAATAAATAGGAAAAACAGGTATAGACGGGCAAAGTGTTTGTAGAATCGGCAGAAAAATAGTCAACAGAATTTGAACTTTTGT
The DNA here is from genome assembly GCA_018342105.1 of Gonioctena quinquepunctata. Taxonomy (NCBI): domain Eukaryota; kingdom Metazoa; phylum Arthropoda; class Insecta; order Coleoptera; family Chrysomelidae; genus Gonioctena; species Gonioctena quinquepunctata. The sequence goes on along the minus strand of JAFIRS010001482.1, from coordinate 204,570 downwards.
TCTATTATGGAATGCGCACAGGGCTCTTATAAATAATTTGATGCAATCATATTCATAAATTGAAATATTATTTTATGTTGCTTATGATCATTGAATTTCATTGTGTATCTAGATCGCTTGTGTCATTCGAAGAATACATCGACAGAAAATCCTTCATTTAATAAAAAAAAATTATATATTTTTTAAATTCAATTGTTCTTGTTTTTACAGCTAATTTCGATACGATATAATATTTTGTATAATAGTATGATGTTTTAATTGGTGATTATTTCTCGCATATACACATGATTCATCAGATCGAAGATTAATATTAACCATGGATTTTGACAAGAATACGAAACATGTTTTTGAATGTTTAAAACGAAAAATGAGAGGACAAAGTGGGAGAACTGCTCTTTCGTTGTCAGATTTTTTATATATAATTTTGCATATCCTTCGGTATTTGTTAGGAAATTTTACCTAAAAATTTATATTGTGGAGGCCCCTCTCTTGTGGAGGCCCCGGGGCTGCAGCCCCGTTTGCCCCCCTTTTAATCCGGCTCTGTGTGATTCAAACCTTTTATTATTTAATATCACAAAAACGAATATAATCTCCTTTAGATGTACTCTTCTAGATGTAACCTTAGAAAATGATATCATCGAGAATAAGGATTGTATCAGATTTCTGGGTTTGAATATAGATAAGAAATTGAAGTTCGTTATACACATAAAACAATTGAGAAAAAAAAATCTGCCGGATGCTATGCAGTTAGAGTCATTTCTAAAGAGCTGCTAAAACTGCATATTATGCTTTGATTGAATCTCATTTGAGGTATGGTATAGCCTTCTGGGGAGTATGTAGTTTAAATTTACTTGACTCGGTCCTCAAAATACAAAAGAGAGCAATTAGAAATATTTGTAAAATTGGACCACGTGATTCATGCAGGCAACATTTCATAGATAAGAAGATACTGACCGTCGTTGCTCTTTTCAACTTGGAAACCGTTTGCCTTGTAAGGAAACATATTCTGAAATTTGAAATCATTTCTTCTCATTATTCCACACGGCGAAGCACTAGAAATAATTTGAAATTACCCCTACCTTCGTCCTCTCTAATCAATTCATTTATTTATAACGGAGTTAAGATGTATAATCATTTGCCAATCGAAGTCAAAGATTCTAATGTAGAAATAGAGAATTTTAGGAAAAATATAAAGAAGAGACTACTGAGTACGAGCGTATTATATTTTACAAGAATTTTTTGACGATAATCTGAGAATAGAATAATTGTTTTGATTGTTATATATACTTATTATTTTATAAACGTGCATTTCTGTGTATTTTCGTCCAATATTTTATAAAATATTTTATTTGAAGCTTTGCCAACAAGATTTTATCTTTGGACAATAAAGTATATTTATTATTATTATTATGATAAGTGCCTCAAAGCAGAGTAAGAAATCAACTAGTTCTGACTTTATCTCCAGTTTGGATAAAACAAGGTTAGTTGTTTTCTTCACTTTGGAATTGACTATCTATCTCAGGCAACCTGCAATGTGTACATTTACCACCCAATCAGTTCAACATTCTACATTATTCAAATATCGAGTTGAATGTTTATTGCATTCGGTAATTGCCAAAAATTTCTTCTGAGCAGACAACATTTTGTCGAATTTTACAAAGAACAAAGCATGTCTTCAATTTTTTTTCAGATTTTTAACCACTGTAATTGATTATAAAATGGCATTATATACTCGTCATTAAAGGGTGTGCAAGAGGTTAGATTACACCCTGTATATCTTTAGCCAATGTAACGGGGTAATCTTCTTTTCGGTCAGCTAAGCTCCAGTGTATGCGCTTATCTGTCTTTTTCCTCTCATATAGTCACTTGAGAGTGAAAAGCAAAAAAGTCTTTGACGTTGCCAACACAGCACTCGACGCATAAAATGAAATTCGCCAAATTCGTTATACGCCTGAGATAGCGTCACGGTCGTGTAATCTGATTATAAATGCATTAGAGGCAATATGAATAAGCGGAGGGTGAAATGAACGCTGTAGTGCTTGCTGTTATGCGCCGAGGGATGATGCTGGTTGAGAATAGAGCTCAACGAGGGTTTGAAGAATCCTTATAGGTTTTTTGATAGTTTTATTGTAAATTAAAGCATATAGGGTCAATCGGGGCTTATGTGATACCAAAATATACACTTTTCACTATATTTCCTAACCAACTACATTAAGCCATTTTATAAAAATACTGGGATATGTCATTCGTATTGGTAAGTCTAGGAAGTTGTACTACAATGCCAAATGTTAACTCAAGCATGTTCTTTGAACCAGTCACTACGGATGAAGTGAAAACAGTTATAGCCTCGTTAGCAAATAAAAAAAGCACAGGACCAGATGAAGTTTCCACAAAAATTATCAAAGAATGCGTGGATATACTATCTGAGGTTATAGGACATATTATAAACTCATGTATTTCTTCTGGAGAATATCCCGACATGCTTAGAATTGCGGTCCTTGTCCCTATACTAAAAAATGGTGATAGTAAAAACAGAAAATTATCGACCCATGTCTATAATCAGTATATTATAAAAAAAAATTGAAAAAATTATATTTCGTAGAATAAACGATTACATCGAAACATTTGATCTAAGGACAAAGTGACAATACGGGTTTAGAAAAAACTACTCGACAGAATCTGCAACGTTCAACTTTGTACAACAAGTACATGATTTAATCGATAAAATACATTGTGGTAGGATTTTTTTTCGATTTAAGTAGAGCCTTCGACACCTTGAATATTAAATTCCTATCAGGAAAAACCATTTAACCTGGGTATTCGAGGACACATCAGTTGATGTATCTTTCTAGACAAATAAATATTTTCAGGTGAAACAGAATGACAAAATGTCGGATAAGTTCCCTGTAACAACTGGGACACCACAAGGCAGTGTTCTCGGGCCACTGATATTTCTATTATACGTAAAAGATGTACCTAATAAATAAGTAATGGGGCGATATACCTGTATGTAGATGACAATTCCATCATTATTTCGAGTAAAACTTCAGAAGAAATAAATAACCTCGTCAACTCAGTCCTACACGAATTTGATGACTGGTGTTATAGGAATAGACTGATAATTAACCAGAGGAAAACAGTCTGTATGGAATTTGCAATTTCATCTCGTAGCAAGCATGATTTCAATTTTTATTTTTCGGAATGAATCCTTAGTATTAACGGGCTTAACAAAATTCCTAGGAACAATAATTGACTCACATTTTACTTGGCGAGAACATATAGAGTTCACACCTAAGAAGCTGACATAAAACTCAAACTCTGGTAGAATTACATTATAAACTGAACATTATCCATTATTAAACTTAATTTTCCTCGCAATAATATAAATATCATATTTTTCAAGTTCCATCATTCATTGAAACCTAATCACAGGATATAGTAAACCACACCAGTTGGTACCACTGTCGCAGTTGGCACCCTGGATGACATAAATATTACTTGACATGCGTCAATGTCACATACAGCTGTCTAATGTGAATTTAATTTCTGGACCTCTGACCATGGTAAGGTTAACATGTGGCGTTAACTGGTTGGAGGTCAAGTAAATGTATATTGTGAATGTCTGCCGTTTTATAACGTGCAATACAAAAATAATCTAAAAATTGTGAAAGTCGAAAAAAGTTTTGTGTATGAAATAGTCCCTTTCTTCACTACGCCAGTAACCAGGCTGGATGACAACGGACTTGTCGGAAGAAGGGGCGCTCGGGCACTCGTGGTATCACTTCGAGTGAGACTTCCAGGGTGCCATACGAAGGGGGGCAAGTGAGGTATTACCGCACGAGGCCCTCGGATCTGTGTAGATGGTTATATAACCGAGCACAAAAAAATGAACTAGAAGAAGAAGAATTTTATTTCTAACCTGTCAGTTTTGATTCCAACCTCATGGTTGAAGAGATAAGTGTGGTAATTGAACATTAGTTCATTTCTCTGTTTTACATTTCTCATTATTTATTACCATAATGTCAAAAGACAAAAAATATTTTTTACTGAACATCGTGTCATCCAATCTCACCTAAGTTGTAAGTATTATCAATTCACTTAACGATAATCTCTCATATGTAATATTTAAAAAAATTGTAGTTCCCTGATGATGGAATAAATCAATTCCGAAAGCTTGGACAAACTTACAAGAGTTTTCTTTTTGATATTGCTGCATTCCCCACTATTAACTAGTTTATATATATATATATATATATATATATATAATGTCTATTGCCTCACAAATATTTTCTCCCTGTATAAATATTTTGATTTCGATTTTGATATACCTCTAATACTTATTTGGCAATTCAGCTCCGAAATGGGAAGCCAATTGTTATATTGTGATATGATAATAGCTAATTGTTATGAAATAATAATTGCCAGCTAACGTCACTGATTTCTCGCCACGTTGCTGCCAATTGTTATTACCCTTTCTTACCACGACTAACTCAGTTGGTACGCCTTCTCCTCAGGAGTCGGTATTGGCAATAGAGCCACTGCCTGTCTTGGTGTCACTTGAACTATTTCAGTTCAATGTTTATATGTGAAATATTAGCATGTCATTGTGGAAAATAAGCCAGAAATTATCAAAAACAATTATTTCCTTTATTCAGGAAAACTTATATTAACCTGGCCTGCGATAAATAACTTATAACTATAAGCAATTAATACATTTTCATAGAATAATAAGAAACAGTGTTGGATATTGTATATAACCTCACTTTTTTCTTTTGACTTGGAAGAATCCTTTTATAGTTCAATACCAAAATAAAATAGAGTTCTTCAGATATACAAGTTACGTTGTAAAGTGATTCAGTTTGTGATGTGCACTAAAAAAGTTTATACCTGGAGCTGGAACTGTCGCTGATGCAATACCTGCCAATAATCTGAAATCCTGCTTCATCCACTCCTCTCAGGGACTCTCCATTTGCAAAGAAACCATCCAAAATCCCCGAAATCAGCTTGGACAAGTTTTTATGTGGAATACAAAAAGGTAATCTTCTTTTATACTATTTATTTTGTGTCGAAATTATTCAGAAGTTGAATTGGTTTGATATTTTTGGCAAACTACTTTGTCATTCGTGAAAATATTCAATTTTCTTCTTTCTCAAATTTTGTCCCTGGCTTCGTTCTAAAATTTTTTTCAATCTCCTTTTTCAGCTTTGTTTTTTCATCCCTTGGATACCATTTCTGTTTTGTCCATTTTATTTGAATTTTCAAACTCGCGCACTTCCTTGTCGCACTTTGATTATTTTGGTGTTATATGAGAAAACTTATGAACTAATATATTTTACATTTCTTATAAACTAAATACAATATTTGATAATAATTATTTTTGACAATTCTCAGTTCTTCCTTTTCCACAATTTCAAATCTTTTATCTCACCATCTCTGTTCCCTGATTGGCTATTGTCATCAAGAAGTTTCTTGTTCTCCCATTGGCTATTTTTAGTTAGATACAATTTCATATACTGTATGTTTCAAGCTTATAATTTTGTTGATCACATTCAATTCAGAATGATTTTGTAAATCTAGATTTTTTGTTGTATTTAAAAATTATAGGTTGTAATCATTTTGACAATGTATGAAAATGATTGCATTATAGTATTGCATATTTTTACCTATCAATATTATACAGAGGCTTCATAAAGGAAATATAATCTCAAAAAATTGTAAAAACAATATCTCATGAACTACTAACTATTAAATATTTATTATTTTGTGTTTTTTTTACGAAATTATTTCTTTTTCACCTTTAAAATATATTACTGGTCCTTCCTATCATAACAATATATATATATATATATATATTGAGAAAGATAGAAAAATCGAATTAAACGGTTTTCTTCACATAAAAGATTCAATATAAATTGAACCAGAAAATGGTAGATCTCAGGTGAAAAACAACTACTTTCCTGGCAAATACCACGCAGAACGTTGAATGATATTCACCTGAAAATCCATGCATACCTCCTTATAAATGGACATTGAATGCAAATGTTTCTTTCTGATAAGCTCGATTATGTTTAATTTATGTCGTGTTCACCTAACAATCCGCATACCGGTTTCAGGCTTTTTTGGCCCTCATCAGTACGGAGTAGTCAACCAGCCAAAGGTCCGAATAGCTCTGGCTGAAGCGAGACACAACATAACCAAAACCATCATCGAGTCTATAACACCTATAGGTACGCCGGAAAAGAAAACTTTTAACTGGCGGTACCTAGTGACAGAAAGAAACACTCCGAAAATCTCCCACCTCGATAGGTTTCTAAATAAAAGATTCCTTGTCAGCAGGAGTGGCAAGCCCGACTAGCATATAGTGAAAGATAAACGCCATGTGAAGTGGAATATATATATATTGATTTTCCGCAACATACGGAAAATTATCCTGTACCCCTATATCCTATATCCGCACCAAAAGGAGTCAGAAAAATGAACAGAATAAATACCTAATTTTTTTTTAAATGCGACGTCTATGGCTTCAAATCTAATGTGCTCGGCCAACTTACTTTCCTCTCAATAGAGTGGTGATGTTACATATGACTTATTGGTTTGAGTCACGATAGAACATTGCAATAATAACAAAAAAAAAAAATTGAAAAAAAATTAAAACAAGATTCTATACAAAAGCACTAAAAGGAAAAAAATAATATCAGAATAACCTAGGTCAAACAATTATGGAAATTATTGTTTTCCTTTTTAGTGCATTTGAATAAAAGCTTGTCTTTTTTTTTTAATCATTTTTAGTCATTCATGAAATCCGTCATCTTATTGAATTCTGACAAAAATTGATAATCTCTGACCCCAAAAAACCCACATACCAATTTTGGATGGAATGGGGCCATAATAACAAAAACGTCGCAATCTTGGAGCCGCCATCATGCATTTTGACAAAAGCATCATGATGCCATACCCCAAAAACCCCTACACACCAATTTTGAATGGAATCGAGTTATAATAACAAAACTCGTCGCCGTCTTGGAGCCGCCATTTTGATTTTATGAATTTTGACAAAAAATTCGTGATCTCTGTTTCCGAAAACCCCCACAAACCAATTTTTAATAGAATCGAACCATAATCACAAAACTCGTCAGCCATACTACAGTCGCCATTATACAATTACATAATACATTGTCACCGGAATTATGAATACCTGCCAAATTTCACGTTAATCCTTATGTTGATTGATTTCTTGTTTTCGTTTCTCTCTCTTTCTCAAATGCTAAAAATGTTATCGAGTTTGTCATCTTTTATTTTATTTTTATTATTCCATACCTAATTCAAATTTTAAGTTTTTTTTATGCGAAAACCGTAAGTTAAACGAAAAACAAAAATCCAGATTTGCTCAGAAAGAAATGAGAATTTCAAAAATTATTTTTACTTTAAGAAAAAGCAGTGGCGTATCACTTTTCTCTTTAAAATGATTCAGTACAAATATCGCACGAACGCACCTGGCAAGGATAAAATATTATGTTGTACAGCAGAAAATGTCTTTTGATGCATATAAGATGCGTACTACGTTTCACAAAAATATCTAGGGTCAAAGTTATAAAAAAAAAATCTCAAAACTTTAGCAACCTGTAGTTTAAAAGTTAAGACCTTTTACATATGTTCATATGAAGTTTTTTTCTCAAAACGAACCCAAGAATAACATCCTTAAATATAAGCATGTTATTAAAAAATACCCTGTATATTGTATACGCCAGGTCCAGATGGAATAACATCAACATTTAACAAAAACATACATCTCTATATATACTGAACCGCTGGTTTATATAATTAAATTGTGTTTCAAAAATGGAAATATACCGCATCATCGGAAATAATCAAGAGTCACTACAATTTTCAAAGGGGGAAAGAGAAATGAAATGGATAACTATCGCCCCATTGTTACGCCCCTGTTCAATGATGACGCACTGCCGTCGAATTCAATATGTCTTTCATCGATTCCAGATTTCCGTCCACAAAAACCCATTTCACGTCTCATGCTTCGATGTCCATCAAGGAAAAAACCACAACAGAAATCCTACACCTTCGCTTCTTTTTATCGAGCAAGCAAAGTGATTTATCATATTTTTCCACTTTATGCGACGTCCTTCGGTGTCATCTCGGGAGCAAATTATATCTCACGTTATGTAATACAAGCATGTAAATTCGCAGAACAAATAAATATCACATCGACACAGAAATTAAGATTATCCGTCCCCGACCGAATCATTATTCTTTATTTCGTATTCACAGAAGATGTTGGAGGTCACTTTACACGTCTCAACGGGAAGTATTTTACTTGGATCTTAAATCAGGGTTATATAGCCGATCACAAAGTGGGTCCATTTCAAGCTATATAGTTATTTTTACAAGCTTTTATTTAGTTTCACTTGTTAGTTCGTTCGTTAGTTAGGGTCAAATCTTGCAAGTGAATTTTGACAAACTTCTAGTCGTCCGATTAATTTGTAATTTGGCAGGTGTTCATAATTTTTGTTAGAGAAAAAACAAAATGGCGGCTCTAAGATGGCGGACGAGATTTGTATGTGGGGGTTTCCAGGGTCGGAGATTATGATTTTTTTGTAAAAATTAATAAATTCAAGATGGCGGACGAGTTTTATGATTATGCTCCGATTCGATTCAAAATTGGTATGTGAGAGTTTTCGGGGTCAGAGGTTTTGAAATTTTTATCAAAATTCATAAATTCAAGATGGCGGCCCCAAGATGGAGGTTGAGTTTTGTGATTATGGTCCAATTTGATTCAAAATTGGTATGCGGGAGTTTTAGGGGTCGGAGATCATGAATTTTTGGTCAAAATTCATAAATTTAAGATGGCGGCCCCCAAGATGGAGAACGAGTTTTGCGATTACGGTCCGATTCGATTCAAAATTGGTATGCGGCGGTTTTCGGTCGGAGATTTTGAATTTTTCGTCAAAATTTATGAATTTAAGATGGCGGCCCCACGATGGAGAACGAGTTTTCTGATTATGGTCATATTTTATTCAAAATTGGAATGTGGGGATTTTCAGGTTCGGAGATTATGAATTTTTTGTCAAAATCTATAAATTCAAGATGGCGGATGAGTTTTGTGATTATGGTCCGATTCTATTCAAAATTGGTGTGTGGTAGTTATTAGGGTCGGAGATCATGATTACTAGGAAGAGACCTTGTACTAACGATGCTCTATTAGAAATTAACATTAAGGCGAACTAATAAAAAACATTTTTAAAGACAAGCTTTCATTTAAGCCGTGTACTAAAACTTATAAAATAAGTTTAAGTCATCGCTGACAATGATTTAACTATTTTTTTTTTATTATTTGGTTTCAAAAAGCTTGTCGCGCGAATTGTCAAAATTAATTATTCGATAAGTTGTTACTTACCAACCAATAATTGTCCAATGAAATTAATTGGTACCTACTCTTATGAACACTTCGCGCGACAAGCTTTTTGAAACCAAATAATTCAACAAAAAATAATTAAATAATCGTCAGCGATGACTTAAACTTATTTTATACGTTCTAGTACACGGCTTAAATATAAGCTTCTCTTTAAAAATGTTTTGTATTAGTTATTTTTTATTATATGAGGAAGGTTGAAACTATAAATGTGTCCCTGTATATCTTCCTAGAGCCCATCTAGTTGGAGTCTCATCATGTTTCTAGTGTATTGAGGAACATTTGTGTCTATTAAGATTACTGGGCCTATAACAGTATTGACAATAATTCCTCTCCACACAATACGATTTTGGGTACGAATAGAACCCGAACTTGGATATACCGGGTGTACGTATTCTTTAGACAAGCCATGGTTTCAAGAGTCCCGAGGGTATCAGATCCAAACTTGGCAGGTTGGATTCAAGGATTGGAATATTTTTCAATATTTCATACTCTCCCATCACCGGAAACGACACCAACTTGGGAATTCCATATGGTATATTTTTACTTTTTTGGATTCTAGGACGATTCTGAGTACGATCACATAGTTTTGAGACGAATAAATGGAACATTTGATTTTTCAGAAGAATTTTTATTTTTGCATCTAGAGTGCGTTGGACCCACTTCAACCAATTTGATGGACATGAATGATGTGTAAAAAATATTATATGACAGTATTTTCCGCCTAGTTGAGTACCTACGGCGGTTTGATATTTCCAACACCACTAATTGCGAAAAAAGACATTTTTTTCAAATGACAACATTTTTTAGACACACATTCCGTAGATTCTAATGTCCACGACAAATCCATTGATGATGTCGGATCTAAAATCGGATGGATAACAATCCTGATACACCAATAATAATAATAATATTGGAAAGTCAGTCAGCAGTGTACACGACAATCGAATATGGAAGGAATGGTTTGTATTTCGTGTAAAGTTATTTTTCTGCATCCGTCTCGAAAATAAAATTTGCGGTATGATTTATTAAATCGAAAGTACTATTTTACACAAATGGTACCGAAAGTAGCTATTTTCGGGACGATTTTTTTTACTTTCGGGACGATTCTTGTTACTTTCGGGAGTGTTTTTTCGCTTTTCAAATCCAAAAAAAATGGAAATCAGTAGTGAAAGTGAGGCTGAAATGATTCCACATGAGATTAGTGTATCTGCTAAAGCGGCTACTTATGAATTATTGTCGGTAAAGTCAAGAGAGAGGTATGACTTGGTCTACAATTTATTTCAAAAATGGAGTAATGATAAAAATAATATGCATACTATAAATGAACAAGTGATTCTTGCATATTTAATGGCAAAATCTAAAATATTAAAGCCATCAAGCCCCTGGAGCAATTACTTGATGCGTAAGTCCACAATTTATATTGAAAATAATATAGATATAAGCCACTATCCCAAAGTTATTGCTTTCCTTAAAAGAAAATCCATTGGCTATAAAAAAATTAAAAGTATTGAATAAAGAAGGAATAGATCACTTCTTATCAGAAGCTGGAGATAATATCTACCTAATGACAAAGGTAATATTATTAAATCTAATTCCTCTTCTTCCTTATGTTTTTTTTATTTTATGTAGCATTAATAATTGGTTTAGCAGGCGCTTGTCGTGAAGTGCTTTGTAAAATGAATTTGGATGATATAGAAGATAAGACAACCATGTTAGTGATTAAAATTCCTAATTTTAAAACGAATATGGATAGAACCTTTGTCGTCATTGGAGAAAGTAATATTTCTTTATACAGAAAATATTTGTCTTTACGTCAAGCAAACACACCACATCGTAGATTATTTGTTTATTATAAAAACGGAAAATGTACTATACAACCTATTAGTATTCACACTTTTGGAAAAATCGCCTGCACAATTGCTGAATTTCTCAAATTACAGAATCCCAAAGAATACACAGGGCACTGTTTACGCAGGAGCTCAGCCACTTTACTCGCTGAAAGTGGTGGTAGTATAACCAACTTGAAGAGACACGGAGGATGGAAATCAACCAATGTAACAGAGGGATATATAGAAAATTCTTTAAGAAACAAAATTCACATAGCTTCACAGATTGAAAAGGGCCGTAACGAAAAATTATTCCCGCCCCTCAGTTCCGAAATGTCTAAGACAAAAAGGCATTTTTGGCGCTGTATTTAGAGATTTTGTCTGTTGTATCTAATCTCTAAAACATTTTCAGGGGAGGACTGGACCCCCCCTGAGTACGTCGTGTCCAGAAAAAAATACTATGGGAGAGAATACCTGATCGATGTTTCATTATATGTGTTTCTTGTATTCCATACAGAAAATTACTTCTAACATTTTATATCAATTTCGAAAAAACTAACCTGAAAATCGAAATCCTTGAACACATCAAACGTACTGACATCCACTTCTGCGGCACTCAACTTTGGACACACTTCGAATTCCTTCTTGTCGAGAACGTACCGCGCAGATTGGTCCCTGATGACGTCGCGAAAGTTCGAAACCTCGACGTTTCTGCGCGACAGGTTGTCTCTCTGGTTGACGTCAGAGGTGTAGCTGGTGTAGTAAAGGCAGAGGAGAACCGTTAGGCCTATAGCTGTCAAAGCGAAGCCTTTTGGGGACATCCTCCGGCATATCCTGCTTGAAATCGTCATCATAGGCAAATTATGGCGGGAATTCAAACTGTCATAATGTTGGCTATCTTATACCGTACGATTGTGGACTTCGGTTTCGCTTCATTTGAATATCTGAAAAAAAAAGAATTAGGTATCAAAGAAAAATATTTTTTGTGAGGGAATTCTCATTATTGGAATTTTTTCTGGGATTAACCTTTCTCGATCTGGAAGAAACACTTATAATATACTTTTTCGGCGACCTCGTATTGACGAGTATGTTTAATCTACACGAAATCGATCGTTAATGACTCCTATTAACCTTCAATTTCTCTTTTAATGCATAATCGATAATTAAATTAAAAACCTGTAAATGTTCGATTTGGTCCATTAATGTATAATTGTGGTATAGGCAACACGAATTCGAATATTATTCAAATGTCAAATCATATTACCTTCGCGCTGTCAAATTTATGTATTTTAAAATCCAAATATTGTAAGTTTCCTCCTAGTTGAAGGAAATGGATATCGAAAATTTCAAGCGAGTCCGTAGTCCGACTCGCACTTGGCCTAATTTCGGGTGGCCGTGCCCATAACCTTTTTTGAGAGCTGGATCCGCGCCTGGCCCACAACGGGGTTTTCATCTACGAACTATCTTTTAAAAGGTAGTATAGGCTATTTGCGTCTTTATTTAAGTGGGAAAAAACCTCTATTGGTTGGCCTAACTGGAATTAGACCGTTTTGAAAGTCAGGTTGCGTTTTGGCGCTGCAAAAGTTTTTTTAGTGCATGCATCAAATTGTCAGATAAAAATTGAGAAATTCTGGACAACGGCAGTTTTGCGTTCGATAAACACATGATTTCGGGCGTGTGTGGTGTTTGGTTGAAGAAATGCGAATTTTGGGTGTTTTCAGTAGCCGAAAATAGCGCCAGAATTGCCAATTTCAGACACTTTTGCCTTGGCCAACAATACGGTTCAAACTGTATACTCGGACTTCATTATCTGATCAAAAGGTAATGTACCAAGTTCCCACGAATAGCCAAACTACGTGACAATGCCAATGTTACGGTTCACGCTTGATGTCAAATGGAACAGTTAACCGACATTGCAGTTAAAAAAAAATATGTATGTACCTCGTTCGAACAAAATTAAACAATCACGTTGGAGTCGAATGAATGGAGCAATCACTAAGAATTTCCTGTCCATGGATGCTCAGCTTTTCGTGCTCGAGCGCAATCATGACCACTGTTGCAACGAGATTAATCTCAAATGATCCGTGTCGATGTGGCTCTTCAATAGGCTGTATATTTTTCATGTTGTTACATACGTTGCTTTCGTCATAAAATTAAACTTAAAAAACATGCTTATTCAGCAATATGGACTAAAAAGTTGAAAATAATAATCGGCCAGTAAATAGAGATATCTACCTAAAAATGGTTTGGACGAAGGTGATTTTTTTTGTACCATGTTTGAAAAAGTCCATACTTTTTTTTGGATTTTTTTTTTGTTATCTGATCTTTTAAAGACGTAATGTCCATAGAAGAATCTTCGCGAAAGATATTCGAATTTTCAATTTGTCGACAATTAAAAACAATATTATGTGAACCTTATTTTTTAAATTCCATGGGCCATCAATACGTCCAAAATATAGAATTCTAAAACCAATCACTCCCGTCCCTATTACTCACTCGTAATAGTTAATCATCATCATTTTCTTAATACCTCATTTTGGACAACGACCTTATTTCGGATCAAACCCGCAAGTTAATTACCCTAATTACCAGCGGTTTGTCAATTATGGGTTCTGTTACGTAATAACTATTACCACTATCAGTGCTAAACAGTCTGGCGGTGATCGATTACTATTTTGGACTTGTCAAAGCATATAATGAGGATACAATATGAAAGCTAATAATACAATTTTCGAATAACAAACTAAAACTGAATAAAGACACATAAGCACACGCAGGAGGTGTTTCCTACATTAAATTTCACAAAAAACCAATCTGGTATATTCTGATGCTATCTGCTAACACCAGCAGGGATCACCCCTTCGCCCCCTAGAGTGGGCAAGTGGATGGTCTAACTAACTCCCAAACAAATGCAGCAGTTCCCACCCTCTTCCCCACCCATCCCGAAGAGGACAAAAAGAAGAACTGTTCTGTTAATATGTATATAGTAGTTGAGGTTTTTATCTGTAAACGATTTTGAAAAATAATTATATTTTGGATTTGGTAGAATTCAACGTGGTATGGTCGTTGCCATTTAAAATAATTTAAAAAATTTGGAAAAATGTGGTTTTTCGTAAAATTTTGAAAGTATATTCGAAAAGGGCAGCTATTTTACGTAAAAAGGTTGTCTTACAATTTTTTTCAAACGTCATAGTTTAACTGCAAGAAATTATTAAGTCCAAGCAGCCTAGCGGTAAATTAAAAAAAATGGTAAAATAGTTGAAAATTGTGGGTTTACCACATCCAGGTAATATCATAAATGGGGTTTATAGTCTTCTCATTGGGATTTTACATATATTAGAGGATAAGTCACAATCGGGGTAATTTTCCAGTCACAATAGGAGTAAAGGGAAACATTCTCAATTGAATATTGAATAGAAATATTTTTCTGTTAATTGAAAAATCCACGATAAAAATAAAGTTATTGTTTGTTTGTGAATATCTAACAGAAAAAGCCACGCTGGACATTGAACTACATCTGCTAGATATTGGCTAAAACCGAAACTATGACGCAAATTAAATCTGTTATGTACCTATCTTTATGAAAAACCGTTGAAATTATAATTTTCTGACCCTTGTAGTAGCTCTAAGTAACTATAAAATAATAGAATATAATATTTTACGTCATAAAATAGTGATTTTGTGCTACTACAATGAGTAGAAATCAACAATTTATAGGCTAAGAATCCATTGGTAACGAAACTAAACCTGTTCATGTACCTATATAAAAAACTAATACATTTTTTATTTTCTACCACTTGTAGTTACCCAAAGTTGATAAAAAATTTAAGAATATAATATGCTACATTATAAAATGGTATTTCCGTGCAACTACAATAAGTAAAAATCAACATCTTATAGGCTGAGAAGCCATTGCTGCCGAAACTGCAAAGCACACTAAATCTATACAGTGCTTCTCAAAAGTCCCCTCCCCCCCCCCCTCTTATTTTTGGAACGATTATACATCAACAAGTGAAATTTGGAAACTGAATATAAGAGGTTGTAAACTTCCCTACTAGTGATGATAGATGACGAAATCGTCAAAGATGACGTCACAAGGCCATTGTGACCAATAATTTTAAATGGAACCCTACGGCAAGCGACACCTCTTTTAAAAGGTATCGAAAAAACCTATTCAATGATACTAATTTTGTTTGTGTTTATGGCAGTTTTAATGGATCATTAGTAAACATTAAACTTTAAATTCCATTCAGTATGATATTAATTACAGATTTAAGAATCAGTATCTACTTGAAGAAATTGCTCGAAGTGACCTCCATTTACTTCCTGACAGTGAAATATCCTATTTTTAAACTCTTCTCGTACTTTTGCAAATGTGTCTGCGGAAACAGCCAATCAAGTTTATTGACATGCGACGTTGCCTATGTCTCCAAAAGGGGAAAAGAAAATACTGAAATTCAATGCGTCATACATATTGAGCATATAAATGATAAGTATTACAGCATGAAATAACGATCTGATATCTGTGTTTAAAATGCAAAGTATATTTCACCACGCTTCTTGATAGTGATTATAATTTTGAAAATTAAGCATGAATTTGATGTGCCGCATTTAGAAAGTTACCAAACATATAAAATAATGTGACTTCAGATTATTTTGTTTCAAGTAATTTCAAACTGGACCAAGAAATGCATTTGGATTGGATGTTTTCTTGTATGCCTGGCCAAGACACGCCGAAGGACCATAACCTAACCTAACTTGGCTAACCTCGTTACCCAAGTTGAATGCAAGCTAATCAACCTTACAAGGCGACGCTTCGCTCCGCTCGCGAACATTTCGATCAAATCAATTTCTAACGTAAAAAGAAGGAACACAACCTAACCTAACTTGGCTAACCTTGCTATCCAAATTGAATGCAAGCTAATCAACCTTATAAAGCGACGCTTCGCTCCGCTCGCGAAAATGTCGATCCAATTAATTGCGAAAATCCGGATTGGCCAAATTCACTTGAATAGTTGGCAACGTGGCATGTCCATAAAATGCCAAGATCAATGCAACCAGGCAACCACCAATATTTGATTTTTGACAGTTCATGCGAAAAATTTAATGAAACAATCGGAGTTTTTTCATGTCTTTATTGATCATTAAGTGATTTTAATATTACTTAAACGTTAAATGAGTGTACAGTTAATAGTTTAGTGCAAAAAGCTATTCTTTATATCAGTTTGCAGTTTCCAAAAGTGATATTCCATAACCTCTATTTATGGACCTTCTGGGGCCCTAAAATTATCTTTTCCGTGCTAAATTTTCGATTGCTATACTGTTTTTATCGTCTTCTTAAGCTCCTGTGAAAATTTCGTGAAGATACTGGGTGATCTCATATTCTTAAGAAAAATCGGGTAAATATTTTTCTTCGCAAAAGATTGTAAACTGCCTCCATATGCTTGACTTGGATTTCTTAGTATTCGCGGGTGTTGACTGCTGAATCTCCTCACAAATTCTTTCTTTACTTTCTTGACCGAAGCGAAATTTTTTTTTTTTTCACGTCGTGCCGCTTGACAGATTCGGAACTTAAGTGCATTTTAGGTTAAAGTTTTACCTAGTTGCCATGGTAACTAAACAATTGAGTCAATCAAAACATTCTGTTTTGCTAGTGTCTGGTCGAAGAAAAAAAATTGGCATTGTTGAGAGTCAAAAAATAAATTCTAAAATTATTTAATTCTCAAACACAATCTGGTGTGAAATTTTCTTACCGAATACCCCACGAGGTTAAATTATTTCCGGAAATTTTTTCTCGCTCATGAATATTTTTAGAAAATTATCTCTCGTCTTCGAATCGGGATAATTTTCAAAATATTCATGAGCTCGAAAAAATTTCCGGAAATAATTCAACCTCTAGTGGTATTACAAGTGAAAATTACATAAAGAAAACAATTACATGCACATTTTAGGAACAAACCCCCGTTCGCCTTGGCAGGTAAGAAAACGTTCCAAACCATTACAATTCAATTTAAATCCATTACCTGCAAGTCTTCCCGAGAACTGTCGAAAAGGCACATCGCACAAACAAAACAAAAAAGGCATAAAAAAGCACAAGAGAGAGCGTGCATTTGATGTATGTAGTTGGGATCCATAGCAAAAAATATCGATATACATCATAAAGGTGCTCTTATATAGAAATAATATAGCCTCGAGAAGTGCCAACAAGTCTAGGGAATGCGAAATATTCGCAGGAGACCGAATCAGCCGAAACAAGCTGCTTTGCTGGTAATGCACGGCAAGATCTGATATTTGGAGGGACAAAAGACGAGCAGGTAGCGAATTATTGCAGTCAAAAAGAGTCTGACGACAGTTACAAGTAAGAAGGACCATTATAACAATGCAATATTTATAACCCTTACTAACAAATGAATGTAAGCAAAAAATATATTTAAATGAACTGAGCTAGTTTTCTACATACAGGGTGACTCTGGGGTGCGTGCCAGCTCCATAACATTTTTTATTATAGACGCTGAAACAAGCGCATATTCAAGAGGGGGTTAAATGTTTAAATTTATGGAAGGGCCACCACATTGAACCAGTGTGAAGTTAGCAGCCACTTTCCAGCAGCCATTTTCTCCCCAGCAGCCAAACGACCAGTGGCGGCGGTCATAAATAAAATACATTGAATATAGTATTGAACAATTGGAAATGAGTTTCTCATCGCTACTGCATGTCGTCTTATATGTGATGTTCATAAACATTGCCTTAAAAGATATTTGAATCATTAATGAGCTTCCAGATATACTCATTAGCCGCGTTTATATTTTCAGGAGGGTTTTATGTACCAGAAGAAAAACTGTATGAACACGGGCCAAGGGGTGGTTCCACCCTCGAATTTAAAAAATAAATTTTTCTTGAAGGAACAAAATAGCCGCGTTTATATTTCTCAGAGAGGGTTTTATATACCAGAAGAAAACACTGTATGAACGACTTCGATTTGGGAGGCGTCCAAGGGGTGGTTCCACCCTCATGAAATCTTAAAAAATCTATTTTTCTGTTAAGGAAAAAATTGCCCCGTTTATAGTTTCTAGAGAGGGTTTTATATACCAGAAGACTACACTGTCTGAACGACTTCGATTTGGGAGGCGTCCAAGGGGTGGTTCCACCCTCATAAAATCTTGAGAAAGACGCCTCCCAAATCGAAGTCATTCATACAGTGTACTCTTCTGGTATATGAAACCCCTCTCATATAAACGCGGCTATTTTGTTCCTTCACAGAAAAATCGATTTTTTAAGATTTTATGAGGGTGGAACCACCCCTTAGACGCCTCCCAAATCGAAGTCATTCATACAGTGTACTCTTCTGGTATATGAAACCCTCTCTGAGAATAATAAACGCGGCAATTTTTTTCCTTCAGAGAAAAATCGATTTTCCAAGATTTCATGAGGGGTAGTCTTCTGGTATATAAAACCCTCTCTAAAAAATATAAACGCGGCTATTTTTTTCGTTCACAGAAAAATCGATTTTTTAAGATTTTATGAGGGTGGAACCACCCCTTGGACGCCTCCCAAATCGAAGTCGTTTATACAGTGTACTCTTCCGATATATAAAACCCTTTCTAAAAAATATAAACGCGGCTATTTTTTTCGTTCACAGAAAAATCGATTTTTAAAGATTTTATGAGGCTGGAACCACCCCTTGGACGCCTCCCAAATCGAAGTCGTTTATACAGTGTACTCTTCCGATATATAAAACACTCTCCAAGAAATATAAACGCGGCTATTTTTTTCCTTTCACAGAAAAATCGATTTTTTATGATTTCATGAGGGTGGAACCACCCCTTGGACGCCTCCCAAATCGAAGTCTAACAGTGTATCTTCTATATAAAACCCTCTCAGGAAATATAAACGCGGCTATTTTTTCCTTCACAGAAAAATCGATTTTTCAAGATTTCATGAGGGTGGAACCACCCCTTGGACGCCTCCCAAATCGAAGTCTTCTGGTATATGAAACCCTCTCTAAGAAATATAAACGCGGCTATTTTTTTCCTTCACAGAAAAATCGGTTTTTTAAGATTTTATGAGGGTGGAACCACCCCTTGGAAGCTTCCCAAATCGAAGTCAATATACAATGTAGTCTCCTTGTATAAAAAACCCCCTCTGGAAAATATAAACGCGGCTATTTTTTTCCTTCACAGAAAAATCGATTTTTTTAGATTTCATGAGGGTGGAACTGCCCCTTGGACGCCTCCCAAATCGAAGTCGTTCATACAGTGTACTCTTCTGATATATAAAACACTCTCCAAGAAATATACACGCGGCTATTTTTTTCCTTGTAAATCGAAGTCTTTCTGGTGTATATAACACTCTATTCCAATTATGAACGCGGCTATTTTTTTCCTTCACAGAAAAACATTTTTTTTAAATTTTAAATATTTTAGAGTATAACTGGAAGCTCATTAATGGTTCAAATATATTTTAAGGCAATGTATATGAACATCACATACAAGACGACATGCGGTAGCGATGATAAACTCATTTCCAATTGTTCAATACTGTATTCAATGTATTTTATTTATAACCGCCGCCACTGGTCGTTTTGCTGCTGGGGAGAAAATGGCTGCTGAAAAGTGGCTGCTAACTTCACACTGGTCCACATTGGTACGGTTTTTTCTGGCAGTGCTAATTTTAAGAGTCGAAGCTAGTATAATTATTTCTTAGGTGTTCTAATAATAAATTGTACCAAAAATTTATAGTGATCTACCTGTTAGCCCGTATTGAAAAGTAGGGTAGAACACTGGATAGCTCAGTGGAGAAGGGGAGGTTCTTGTACAATAGTTACGTTGATAATAAACCCAGTTTGAATGGAGAATGAGAAAAGTTTATATTAACCAAAACGTTATTTATACAAAACAGTCAGTTTTAGGGCTAAAATTCCTAGCCCAGTACGTACTAGGGGTTGTGACAGTTCTACAACTAAAAAAGCTAAGTGGTGGATACGTTTTTTCCTATATGGTTTCAAAATCGGTGGTTGAAGGCAATAGGCAAATTATAAAAACTTTTTAACAAAAAATTAAACCGACGAAAAAATCAACTGAAAAGCTAAAAATAAAATAAACCTTAGTCTAAATGATAATTGAGCTTCCAAACTAATGTAACTAACTGATTTTGAGTCGGCGCCAAACAAACAATTATCGAAGATCATTATCTATGAAAGAAGTCATCAAAACGCAGCCGTGCATCTCGCTGCCATCATTTTACGCTTCACCTAATTCAATTGCTAGTTTGTTTGGCGCCGACTCAAAATCAGTTACTTACATTAGTTTAGGAGCTCAATTATCATTAGACTAAGAAGGTTTATTTTATTTTTGCTTTCAGTTGATTTTCGTCGGTTTAATTTTGTTAAAATTATTTTACTTTCAGTTCCGTATTTCGTCGGTTTAATTTTTTGTTAAAAAGTTTTTATTTTTCAATTTTTTGTGGCTAAAATCTACCAATTACTACCTATTTGTTTTTTTATTACTTTCAAAATACTTACCCACCTTACTTCAACTATTACCACTTAAATAATATGATTATCTACTTTTACTATTTGTTGTAATATAGATTATTTTCGTTGTTCTGGTTAGTTCATTTCATTACTTTGTATATCATTCCATCCTCTCATAAAATATACTGATTTTGACGGATGTGGAACAAGAATAATGTCAGTAGCGATCTGTCATTGTCAACTACGTATGTGTGTGCCAATGTTCACTAGTGAAAAATCAATTATCCCCTATTTTTCTACCCGTAAGGGTGGCTAATTCCTTTCGAAATCCAAATATAAGGTATACCATATCTATTAAAAAAAGAATCATCCAAATCGAAGAACCCAGTACAAAGTTATGCATGATAGAATCGGTTAACGGACCAGAATTCAGAGGGTGAGTGATCAATATCCTTCATTTTGCTACCCTTAGGGGTGGATTTCATCTTTTAAATTCAAATGGGACCAAATACGAAGTACACCCTATCCACTGAAAAAATAATTATCGGAATCGGACGTATCAGTAAAAAGTTATGCGTGATCATACATAAAAAAATGATAGAAAAAAAAATATACGGGTTTTCCTTTTTGGTTTCGTCGGTTAAAAATAAAATGGGTGCTCATCCAAATCCCTGCAACCCCATGAACTGCAAGCACTGAGGGTGGTTCTCTACTTCTAAGGACTACAGCGGGTCCTGTGAAGATTCCTCCTCGCGCGGAATTCCCGAGAGTGTACCCAATGACGGATTGAAAAAAGCCTAATAAATGAAAAGGAGAAGAATAATTCCATGATCCGAGATAAATGGTAATTGATTCATACCTTGGAAGGCGTGTGGCCTCAGAGTCTGATTTCAGCTTATATCCCTCTTAAAGTGAGGAGACAGATACCAAATAATCTTGATAATCACAGAAACGAACACAGAGATTTAATCCCCACACTTGGGTAATATTCAATAAAATTACCAGAACGTAATTTTAAATGAAAGTAGACACCACTGTGCTCTCGCTTGAAATCTTTTGCTACTGATTCGGTTTTTAAAAATGTTAAATGGAACTCTCGTATAGGAATGCGCGAAATACTCCAAGTGGAGTACCTCGATTGGCCATCCTTTTTCATCACATTAAATATTAGTTGTAATTAGCGACCTAGTGTCGGTACTCACTGCTGTATTCGTTTACATATCGAACGACTGACTATTCAGGTATTTTCTACGTTTATCTGAGGTCGAATGATATAACATCCAAATTATTTGTAGAAACAAGGAAAAGGTTCACAGAAAATATTAATACGCATTATTAGAAACAGTCGCTTAATTTGAAAGAACCCGATCTGAAAATAGACCGTAACAACATCTCTACTCAAATCTAAAACGTCGTGGCCGCTATTGTTGCTAGGCATGTTCTCATTAGTCTAGTCGAAAAGTGAGTTTCCTGCGAAAAATCGTTCAAAGTTTACTAAAATATGTCATTCTGAGAAAGATGTATTTTTCGATGATTTTTTCCGCCGACAAGAATTTGCTATAAAACAAAAACAAACAAAATAAGGCCGTTTTTTGGTAATAGCTCAAAAACTATTGATGATAGAGAAAATAAAAAAACAGGTTCTTGAAGAGTGAAAAATGTTCCATGAAAAAGTTCCTACTCTCGGAATTCTGTCTCAATTATTTATCATTTTAATTCAACGTTGAAAATAGGGCTCCACGTGGGCGTTAATGCAGGAGTACAGCGAGAGAGCAATGCACATAAAATATTTTTTCATACTTTAAGTAAGCATAAAAAAAAGTATTATTTGAACACTTAAAATAATGTAATTTCGTTATAAAAAAATTGTTTTCATTGGATTTTGATAATGCGAGGCTATTGTTAATTAAGAAGTTTTTTGGAACCTTCGATTTTATTAAAATCCGAATTGTTCACAGAACAACTCCATAATTTTTTTGCTTACAGGTTTACTCGATAATATCACGCTATAAAATTGTTTAAAAGTGTATTATTAGGTTAATTATAAATTTCTAAAGTTAACAAAATATGAAAAATCGAGTAAATATTGTTAAATTTTTTTATTGGCATCATTATCAGTTTTATGTCTGACAAAGGAATTTTACAACGTTTAAAAAATACGTTTTTATGTTTATAAAATATTTATATACAAATGGATAAGAATATTTTTCAAAAATTGTTTTTTTGCATTAGGTTGTTAAGAGATTATTATTACAAAAATTATAATGTCAATCGAAGTTTGTTTATAACTAATTGTTAAGTAAATAAACAATCACATTAATAATATAAAAAAATATTATTAGGTAGAGAATAACCAATTACTAATTTAAAAGAAAAACATTCTTAATATACTATTTAAATAATAAAAAAATATTAACAATTGAAAAAAAATAAGATTTTTTTTTAATCATAATAAATTCTTAGCAACCTTATGCAAAAAAACTGCGTATTTTTTCTAAACGTTGTTAAATGCCTTTGTCAGTCATGAAACTGACAATAATGTGAAATATCAATGAAAAAATGATGACAATATTTACTCAATTTCTCATATTTTGTTAACTTTAGAAATTTATAATTAACAAAATAATCAATTTTTAAACAATTTTATAGCGTGATATTATGAGTACACATGTAAAATGTGCTCCAGGAAGCAATTAAAAACTTGGCTGCGATCAACGATGCAACTGGAGCAGTTGGTTGGATTAGGTCTATACTTCATGTTCACAGAGATGTGCAAATAGATGTTGTAAATGTTATTGAAATGTTTGCAAATAAGAAACACAGGATACTGGATTTCATTTTGTGATTTTTATTTTAACGAAAGAAATCTTTGTTTTTTAATATGTTTTGTTTGAAATTTAATGAATTTTATTAAAACTTATGTTTTTTGTACCTATAAGTAGAGTCATTACCCCCCTCCCAAACAGAATTCCTAGATACGCCACTGCGCTGAAAGGATTGCGCCCCACGTTTTTCGTTTTAAATCGTACAACTATTTTCATAGCTATAAAAAATTCACAATTACAAATTTTCAAGACAATCTGTAAGGGAGGAATCTGTATGGGAATACTAATCTGTTTGGGGCTAGGAGAAATTATTTTATACTTTTTAGTCCGTTTTATAAACGTGATATATTAACTTTTTTTTATTTAAATATTTTTTTTTGTCCGTTTTATAAACGTTCCAAGAAGAATAACAGGATACTGTTATAATAGGAACTATGCTCTTGAACAAAATAAAAGAAAAAAATTATAACTAATTTAAATAGAAAATAATTAAATTTAACATTTTTTTTACAAAAAAAACATAACTCCGCAGTATCGAGTACGTATATAATGTGTCCATAATCCTAATAAGAATAGTAAAGTAATATCGAGTACATATCGGGTGTCAACGAATCTATTAGACAAGTCATAACTTCTAGAATATTAGATGTATCAAAATGAGTTGATTTGTTGAAAATATAAACAGGATGTTCATAAAATCAGATGTGGAATCATCTGCGACTGAAAGATAAACTTTAGTCACTATCTTCCATCGTCAAGATAACCTCTTGTGGGGTATTCATGTTGAAAAGGGAAACATTCTCAATTGAATATTGATAGAAAAATCTTTCTATCAATATTCAATTGAGAATGTTTCCCTTTTCATCAAAATGAGATTTGGTATAATAATAATAATAATTTATTGAATCCTTTAAGATCAAATACATGATATAGGATACGTCAAGAACACAAAAAAGGTAGACAAATAATCAAAATACATAAATAAAAAATATAAATGTCACATGTCACACAAATGTCACAGAACTAACATTTTATGTCGAATTTAAAACTAATCAAATGTAAAATATAAATGTCATATATACACAGACAGAACTACATTTTATCTCGAGTTTAAAAATTCAGAAATGCTGTAGAAACAGTTTTCTTGCAGATATTTCTTCAATTTTGATTTGAACATATTTTTGTTTTGAATTTTCCTTAGATCAGTTGGAAGATTGTTGAAAAATGTAATTCCTGTATATGACGGACCTTAAAGAATGATGTGTTATGAGTCGGGGTCCTGATGAGATCTCCGTTTCTACTGGAATAGTTATGATGTTGAGGAACAGTGTCCTACATATGTTTCTGTTTCAGAAATAACATTATACATTTAAAAATATATATACATGGATATGTTAAGATATTGAATCTTTTAAACTATTCTCTACAGGAATCTCTAATCTTTAGGTTGAAAATGAGTTCGATGACTCTTTTCTGTAGAATAAATATTCTGTTGGAGTTTCTGGAGCTGCCTCAGATGTTGATATTACAGGAGATGGGTAAATTGTATGTGAAGAGGAGAGTTTTCCCATATTTTTCACTTTCCGGTCACTTCCGGTTTCACCAGAAATGGCTCCGGTTTTGAATTTTTAAATGGAACACCCTGTATATTGTAACTTTTTTTTCTGATACAATTCTGGAGCAGAATGTGACATTTTAAAAAGTTTTTACGCCTACTTTATTTTTTTTAGAGTCACATTTAATATATTGCATCTAGGTGGCCATGATTGGACGTAAACTAATCTGAGGACCTCAGGTGATGTCAGAAAATTACAATCGCAAAGTTTTAGTGATCAGTATGATAGATAGGAACTAGACAAGTTGAAAAAATTACATTTTCGTGTCTAACTATTATTTTTCAAATGGCGACCATCTAACGATACTAATTTATTTGCGATTGGATTAAAAATTTTTTTTTTCAAATGGAACCCCTATGTGCCATCTACAAGTCTCTCTAGAACATACATTCAGGAAAAAAATTACATATTATTTTTGTATTTCGGTGCAGTAACAAATTGTATACATTCAAAAATCTCATTTATCCACGAGCTAAAATAAAAAAACAATTTTAATTTCAATTGTTTCAAAAAAATGATATTTGACAAGGTTTGGACTTGAATATGTAAAAATATACAGGGTGTTCTATTTGAAAAAACAAAGTTGCTAGCATTTCCAGAAAAACCGGAAGTTGGATTCTGATGTGATCAAATTCGAAATGGTGCTTATATAACTGTACCAAATTTCAGAAAAATCCGTTCACGACTGCAGAAAATACATGGATGGCCCGATATCCTGTGTCACCCGGTATATGCCCAGATTTTTATCTGTAATACTAACGAATATTGAAATATTTAGAAAATTTATGTTTTTGTTATCATCGGTGATCAATTGGAATTTGCGTGGTTTCAACTTCAAGTTGAGGTTGTTTATATTAAAACCAATACACAGTTAGTTATCGTCGGCATCAGCCAAACATTTTTGGAGTCGTAGTATGTTCCTGGCATATGAAGTGAATAAAAGTGGTCGTAAAATTGACCCTCGAGGTACGCCTGATTTTACGATTCCATAAGAAGATTACACTGACACTATCTGTTAAATAGAATCTCTAAATATAAATATATTTGCGAAAACCGTAAAAAAAGACTACATAACAACTCGTGACTAATCATGTTAAATGCCGTCGATTAGTCTTGTGCTATTAATGCAGTTAAGCGTTTATTATACGTATTCCTGACTATGTGCGACTCGAATCAGAGCGTATGAGGTGATGTATCCACTTTTAAAACCCGTCCAAGAATCATTCGCATAATCAGAAATTTGTTTGTGAATAGCCTTTTCCATTGTTTTGGAAAATGTCGGCACTATACTGATTTACCTTGAATCAGGTAATTCAATTTATTTATCTGATGGCATGTCATAATGACAACGTTATGTCACTCAATTTTGATGACATAAGGAAGCTCATTATGGTACTTAGTCCCATAATGAAATTCTATATGAAAAACATAATACGACCAGAAAGAAGATGGTTTTCTTTCCTTAGATAAGCATTCAAAGTAAGCCAACAATACTTTTTCATAAGTGCTATTATTGATTTTCTTAGTAGAATACCATTCTCCGTACCGATTAAACGCTATTTCATATACACTCCGTGATTTTTCCGGCAAAGGGAGTCCACGATATTTCGCGTCATTTCTTCCAAATCAGAAGGTAAACTACCAGTTTCAGAATCACTCATTATTATTTAAATTATATTCAATTCTACGTTACAACCAGACGTTGTCCAGGAAATGGCAAAGCACAGCTCACTAACCTACTAATATTTGAAACTACACATATACTTACTCCTTTAAAAATAGTTGCCATTGTGACATGTCAAAAATGCAGTTTTTAATTTTTTGAAAATGCATCAATATAAATGCCATCAGATAAAATTTTGTATGTAATACGAATCATAAACAATCATTATGGCACACGTCGTGTTATCGGACTCGGCTACGCCTCTACCAATAACATTCACGACTTGTATCATAATGATCGTCTTTATGATCCTTATTACATAAATAACTATTATGTTTATCCACTGCTGTTTTCGAACCGAGTGTTTTTACATGCTTTTATTTAGTTTCACCTGTCCAAATGTCTGTCTGTGTGTCTGTAATCAAATCTTGCAACTTAAAGAACCCCGCACGAAAACATATGGGAAATTGGCTCTCGGTCGAATTGGCTGAATTTTTATTATGTTATAGTATGATGGGTCATTAGAAAAAAGTGTGAGTTCAAATGATTTTGTATGTTTAGTTTCTGAGATATAAGCGGCCACGTAAAAATGTCGTATTGGGGTAGGATTGACAAAGAAAAAAACGTCGAAATAAGACAAAGAAGGATGAAAATGTATTGATCGGAACTCATAAACATTTTCAATTATAAACTTATTGATGATAGTACATTAGGGTGTATACGGGGCATAGTCAAAAAAATAGTTTTTTCGGTTTTTTTCCAGAACTATTTCAAAACCAACAAGTTATATTTTGTTAAGATATCATAGTTTCAGTCTATTGTAGGCGGAAAAACGTGTTTTGTTTCTTAAAGACTCTTTCTGTTTGAATTTTTGTTTTTTAATTGTATACCCTTATACTGAAAACAATTGACAAATCGTTTTTTATTACAAAAAAGTAATTAATTGCTACTGCCCATTGAATAAAAGATAGAGTAACATTCTGATGATCTCAATTTTTAAATATTACCTTTCATTTAGATAAAGGGTGCGTTACATTTGGACCATATTTTACTCACAATATTTTGAAAATGTTGACTATCATATACGATAGTTTTATTACCTTTGTATGTTGCGTTTCTAAGATATGCATTTTTTAAGTTTACGGTATTACGATATATGGGGTAACCTATCGATTTAACAAAATTTTATGGTACCTTTCGACACATTCAATTCTATTATAAAACTTTTCGAAATTAATTATTTGATACTATAAACAACACAAACCACATTCAACAATGTGGAACTCAACAGTATAGACTAAAAAAAAAATCGAATTATAAATAACGACTTCTAACATAAAAAGTCAATTAACATTATGGAAATTATAATATAAAACAAACAATAACCAAAACCCAAATTCAAATAAAATTATTAATATTGTTATTGATTGGTCTATTTCCCCAATCTAAAACATTTCTCAATAGTTTATGGCTAGGATACTTTATTGTTTCTATTTGAAATTGATATGCGTAATCCTGAACTTAGACTATTACGCTGCCGCATAGCGTCCAGATTTAGGAATGCTATAAATTATCAACTGTGAATATCCTTTAGTATTATTTCTGATGCACCTGCAAATGAACGTATTCTAGGCTACTACTGTACCTGCAGAAGTGGAGCAAGAACACTGGGATGCTGTTCCCATATTTGCAGCGTACTTTGGTACCTAGGATATGCTCGTCATCAAGAAACAATATGAACTATTAAACAATGTTTCAGATTGCGCAAATAGACCAATAAATAACAATACTAATAATATCATTTGAATTTAGGTTTTGTTTATTGTTTGTTTTTTGAGAGTTCAATTATGTCAATTGTTGTTTATGTTGTTTAGAACTAATTATTCGATTTAGAGTTCACTACTACGATACACTATAAGATTTTCACTACTTGAGAGTTCACTCAAGCACGACGCGTGTTTCGCTATACAATAGCTTCATCAGGTTCATTTCGATTTGTTATATTATAATTTCCATAATATTAATTGATTTTTTATGTTAGAAGTCGTTATTTATAATTCGTTTTTTTTTGAGTCTATACTGTTGAGTTCCAAATTGTTGTTGAGTGTGGTTTGGGTTGTTTATAGTATCAAATAATTGATTTCGAAAAGTTTTATAATAGAAATGAATGGTCGAAAGGATCCATACAATGTTGTCAAATCGATAGGTTACCCCATATATCGTAATACCGTAAACTTCAAAAATGCATATCTTAGAAACGCAACATACAAAGTTGATAAAACTATCGTATATAATAGTTCACATTTTCAAAATATTGTGAGTAAAATATGGTCCAAATTAACGGAAAGTTTTCTAGATATTCAATAAAAACATTGTAAATGACCTAAAAATAAATGTAACGCACCCTTTATCTAAATGAAAGCTAATATTGAACAATTGAGTTCATCAGAATGTTACCCTATCTTCTATTCAATGGGCAGTAGCAATTAATTCCTTTTTTTGTAATAAAAAACGATATGTCAATTGTATTCAGTATAGGGGTATACTAAAAAATTAAAAATATATATATATATATTTCGCCTACAATAGACTGAAACTATGATATCTTAACAAAATATAACTGTTGGTTTTGAAATAGTGCTGAAAAAAAATCCGGATTTTTTGACTATGCCCGTATACACCCTAATGTACTATCATCAATAATATTATAATTGAACATGTTTATGAGTTCCGATCAATACATTTTCACCCTTACTTTGACTTATTTCGACTAAAAAAACAGTTTTTTTCTTTGTCAATCCTACCCCAATACGACGTTTTTACGAACTTTGGCCGCTTTTATCTCAGAAACTGAACATACAAAATCATTTGAACTCACACTTTTTTCTAATGACCCATCCTACTATAACATAATAAAATTTCAACCAATTCGACTGAGAGCCAATTTCCCATGTGTTTTCGTGCGGGATTTTTAAATTTCGAACAACTTCCAGTCACTCAATTGCCAGGTGTTTGTCAATCGGATGACAATGCATGACGGACGGGCTTATGATTCATTGTCCGATTGTATTAAAAATTGGCATTTGAGGGTTTTTTGGGTAGGAGATCATGATTTTTTTATTGAAATTCAAAAATTCAATATGGCGGATTGAAAATGGCCGCCGAGTATCGTAATTCATAGTCCAATTCAAATGAGGCTACGAGAACTCGGTATATTGAAAAAAAAAACTATTACCTCGGGAACATGTTGAGAAAATCGAAAAGGTGGATGATCTAAATTCATAACAAGTATCAGAGGAATCCGACAGTATGCAAATAGTGTCCATATTTTCCCTGAGTGTTGAGCAAAAAATTTTCAAATAGGGTAATAAATTCACATGAATAGAGCCTGAAATTATTGTACAAGAGGATTTGTTCGGAGGTGTTTTTTTAAAGTCGGGTTCTGCTAGCTTTACGGTAAAGCTAGCAGAACCCATGTTTTTTTTAACTATATAAGGAAAATCGGCAGTGGGTTCAAACGTGAGCCTAAAATTATGGTGTGATCAGATTTTTGCTAAACATTCGATTAGCTCTTTGGTTCTGCTAGCTTAACGTTAAGCTAGCAGAACCCGCGATATCTCCCATAATTGAAGAGCAAAACATTTATCGATAGGGTAATAAATTGGCCTAAAATTATGGCCAGAAAAAAATCGAAAATCCCAAGGTGGTTCTGCTAGCTTTACGGGGGTCAATTACTCTGTGATCGTGCATTCGTAAAATCTGCAATACAAAATGTACAAAAGCAACGATTCTTGTAAGTATAATTAACGTGTTTGCTGTGGTTAATTGGCTACGTGGAATTAGTCTAATTAACAAATTCACCGTCGTCGTCATCTGCCGCCGTTAGTGAAGATCAAAAACGGCCGACCACCGTTCTCTGCAAAAAATAATCCGTGGACTACTGGAATTGTGGCATCCTCCGCGCTCGTGCATCCTGACAAATACGATTCGATAGGAATATGAACGACTTAGGGGCTTTGGGCCAGCCGGTTTGACGTTCCTAGCTTTTGCATAATTTTATTAAAGGACGTGGAAGTCCTCTTTCGTCCATAGTCCGTCACACAAGAAGGAGATTTAATTAGTCTTGTTTTTTGTTTGATTGTCGGGAAATTGAAAAAACTATGATTAAAATAAAGCTAATTCATTTTGTAATATCTATAAAAAAACAACTACTTGACAATGAACTACACTCACATGCAAAAAAAATGCAACAAGTTAATATTTGATCAAATTTCAGGTCTTATGTTTTTTTTATTTTTAGTTCAATTTAAAAAAATCTTGTAGATAAAATAAGATAATTAATAAAAAACCTTTTTAAAGAAAAGCTTTTATTCAAATGCGCTAAAAAGTAAAAAATAATTGCTTTGGATATGTGACGTTGCTTATACAGGGTGATTCAAAAGTACTTTGACAAACTTCAGGAGGTGATTTCTCACAATATTCTAATATGAATTGTCCAAATAAATATATGTCCGGAAAGGCTTCGTTTCCAAGATACAGGGTGTTGAAGTTTTATGTTTATTTTCGTTTTTTTTTAAATAACTTTCGAAATACTGACCTTAATTAAACGAAAATTGGCATTGGGAGGTTTTTTGAGGTGTCGAATTCGAACCTGATGTTATTATTGCTCTTACTCGTAGGGCGAGCCACCTACACGTCTTTTTCTTTTTTGAAGATTCATAACTTTTTAAGCATACTTCTAGCACATTTTTCAGTAAAAAAATCAATTCCTCTATCATATCTACGTAAAAATGCTACCCCTGTTACAAGTCGCTATAAGCAACCGTTTTCTACATATTTGGACTTGAAAATTTCAAGTCGATTATTTGATAATCGATGCGTGTTGAAGTTATTACCATTATTTTGCATTTTTCACAAGAATGCTTAGGAAATTAATTTGACTTTTGAGTAAGTAGTTTTGGTGATTACATATTATGTGACAGTTAAACGTTTTGTTGTTTTGTTGAAGTTTCTGTAATGCGCGCGAAGCAACGTATTTACCAGGAGCGATTTCAACAACTGGTTCATGCATGATGGTGCACCAGTCCATTTTAGTATTATTGTACGTAATCACTTAGATACAGTATATCTAAATCATTGGATAAGTAGGGGAGGTACGGAACATTGGCCTGCTCGATCTCCGGATTCAAATCCTCTAGATTTATGCATTTGTGGTTTTCTCAAGTCATTAGTTTATTCCATTCCCGTCGAAAATGTTGAAGACCAGAGGAATCGAATTATAGCCGGCTGTGAGACAATAAGAAATACACCAGGAATATTAACGCGAATACGACAATCAATGAGGCGAAGAGTTGAATCTTGTATCACGTCTGAAAGATGTCATTTTGAACATTTGCTGTAACTTTGCGCCTATTTATTTATTAGTGTTATTTTCTGTTATTGTTCTGGTTTAACGTTATTGTATTAGATAATTCTTGATGATGTATTAAAGAAATGAAAAATACGCGTTAAGATGTTTTATTTTTTTGCATAAAAACGGCGCCCCATACGAAAAAAAGGCAAGAGAGATTTTTTGTCACAAATTGAACGACGAATTCAAAAATGATAGAGATCATTACTCGTATGCGCGCCAATGATGAACATAAAGATCTTAATTCCATGTCGAAAAATGCGCAATAACTACCTCTTAAAACTCACCAAATTTCATTTGCATATCTCGACCGGTTTCAGAGCAATAAATAAATAGTCTGTTTTTAACAAAAACTTTAACACCCCGTATCTTGGAAAACGAAGCATTTGCGGACAAAAGTTATATAGCAAACTGTCATTATTTTTTCATGCAGAATCACCCCCTGAAGTTTGTCGCACTTATTCACTAACACCCTGTATATTGGATTATTTTATCATACGTTGATAAAAAATACTATATATTCAGTCTCTTAAGTTCTTTAAGGATTATGAAATGATTCACGTGTATAGAAAGCTTAGGAGATTTTTATGTATTAGACCAACTGATTCTAGAATGTATAGAGATGTTACTGTCAGGATTTTCTGATCTTTGAATAACTGCCTACACGAATCTCTTGGCCTTTTTTTGCAAATATACCTCAGAGCTCTATTTTGGAATACGAAATCATTTTTGTGTACCTACGCAGCATGCGCCCCAAAATGCAATCCCGTACCTCAAATGAGATTCTATTAGAGCCAAATACGCAGTTCTAGCTGCGGTTAAACCTGTTTGAGATTACTCGAATTGCATAACATCCAGAAGACAGCTTATTGCAGAGATTGTTGATGTGATAGTACTTGCACTACTTCACCGTACTGATGAGGGCCTAAAGCCCGAAACACGTGTCTACGGTTAACACTTTTCTTTGAGGGCTATGTCCATTGAATTCCTTACGTTTTGTTTTTAACAGTCCCCTCGATAGTCCTCCCTTTTATCTTTATAATCCTGGACTCGGATGTCACGCAGGTAGCTATAGCGGGCTCCGTGGTGACGTTGGTTGTTGCCCTGGAATGCAGGGTCTGCTAACCCAAACCACAAATGTGCGGCTAGCTTCTGTTTGTTGACTCCGTTGATTTGTAGTTTACTACCAAGTGTTGTTCATCCTTGCACTTCTTCACCGTACTGATGGGGGCCTAAAGCCCGAAACACGTGTCTACGGTTAACACTTTTCTTTGAATTCCTTCCATTTTGTTTTCAACAGTCCTTTCGATATTCCCCCCTTTTATTTCAGTTTTATGTCGATATTAATTCCAAGAAATCGTGTTGCTGTTTTGTTAAGAATGTTTTCATTAGCCAATGGTAAGTTTGAAAGTTGTAGACGATGTGGTAACTTTATTACTCTCGTTTCAGACGTCCATCGTCTTGATATATTTGAATGATTTTCACGACGTTTCGAATGCCATGTCTTCAGGTGAATACTGACAAGCTTATTATACAGTGACAGGCAGAAAGTACGTATCATATGGGAATTTTTTTTAATATAATATTTTGACAAATGTTGATACATGCAATCGCTTCTGCATCAAAAGAAACCCCAAAAGATGTTGTACAGTGCCGTTCGTCTTTTCTTGTTTGGCGGGAAATTTAAAAAAATTAAAAATTATGTCTCAAAACACACTTATTTGGGAAAATATTGAAAAATGTTATGTGGAAAAGTTGTTTAGAACGACATTTTATAGCTATGTACAAGTTTGGAAAAAAATCTGAAATGAAAAAATAAAAATCAATTTTTGCCATAAAAAAAATTCAATTTGGAAAAATACATTTCTGTAAAGAAACTCATTAGTAAAGCCCAAGAGTAATATTTTGAATAATATTTTGTGAAGATTCACCAGCTACTTCTATTTTATTCGAAGAAAATTTTAAATCTGTGGATTTGCCATGTGTTCAGCTGCTTCATAAGAGGTCACAGAAATATCTTCAGGACATTATAATCCCGATACTGTTTATTATTGACAAAGAACCATGTATCTACAGAATTTTAATAAGAATAATGAATACATGACAAATCCATAGATTTCAATTTTTTTCCGAATAAAATAGAAGTAGCTTGCGAATATTTACAAAATATCATTTAAAATATTACTGTTGGCCTTACTAATGAGTTTCTTTGTCTAAAATGTATTTATCCAAATTGAAATTTTTATTATAGCAAAAAATTTATTTTTATTTTTTTATCTCAGATTTTTTTCAAAACTTGAACATAGCTATAAAATAACGTTCTGAACAACTTTTTCGAATAACATTTTTCGATATTTTCCCAACTAAGTGTGTTTTGAAACATAATTTTTATTTTTTTTAAATTTCCCTCCAAACACGAAAAGACGAACGGCACTGTACAACGTCTTTTGGGGTTGCTTTTGATGCAGAAGCGATTGCACATATCGATATTCGCCAAAATTTATTAATAAAAGAATTTCCCATATGATGCGTACTTTCTGCCGGTCACTGTATATATAATACTTACTTATTTATATATCTGTCGGTGCAATGATGCTTGTAATTAAGCTATGTGCAGTGGTACGTGTGATTTGGCGCGGTGTGGTGCGCAAAGTTTCGTGCCTCTGCAGTCCTCCATAAAGAGCAATTAGTGGTTTCCATACGTTCTTGATCTCAACGCTTGTTTGACTGAAGACGATTGCAGATACAAGCATTCGAAACGTCGTGAAAAACTATCAAATCCATTAAGACGATGGACGTCCGAAAAGAGAGTAATCAAGTCAATGGTAAATTGAAGATTACAGCGGAATGTGATTGTATTGTTTTTTTGTGTTAATCACTAGGGAATTAGAGTCGCACCATTGTTTTATTTTGATCAACTCTCTTTCGATTTTATTTAAAAGAGGTTGCGATGAAATATGATGCCAAAGGAAAGTTGTGACATCCGCGAAAAGAGTGATCTTGGTAGTGATATTCAGTTGAATGATATCGTTGATATAGAGCAAAACTAGGATGGGTCCAAGTACTGAGCCATGAGGCACTCCCAATTTAATATCAGCCATATTTGAGTCAGTGCTACAGCGCACTATTTGACTGCGGTTGTTCAAGTAGGATCTTATCCATTCTACGCTCGTATTAAAAACATACTAAATAATATTATACAGAGTGGGCCATTGAAAACGAAACAGCGGCTTTGTAGGTCGGCAGAACCGAATTATATAAACACGCTCGGACACATCAACTACATTTTCGAGGGGGAAAATCGTTCGCGATGAATTTCACCCGAAATACATGCCATCCCTCGGAGCTGTGACCGCCACCCCTAAATTTTTAAATGGCAACATATGGCAATCGATACCTCATTTGAAAGGTATTTTCCTTCTTAATATCGAACAACAAAAATAAATTAATTCTATCGATTCGCTTTCGAGATATAGGAACTTGAAGTTGGGAAATCA
This sequence comes from Gonioctena quinquepunctata, assembly GCA_018342105.1. NCBI lineage: Eukaryota > Metazoa > Arthropoda > Insecta > Coleoptera > Chrysomelidae > Gonioctena > Gonioctena quinquepunctata. The sequence continues at coordinate 168,834 of JAFIRS010001482.1, read as the reverse complement.
CTTTTTATTCACTCAATCTAAAAACAATATCGGATAAAGCAACTGTAGCAATAATTATTATTGTCAATGAACTAAATGTTCAAACTGTCTACCACCCATTTCCATACAATAGTACAAGTTCTGTTCAAAACGAGACCTCACATTTCGTAGCATTTCCGGCGTTATTCGACGGCATTCTTCAATAATTCTCCTTCGTAAATCTTCGGTTCGGTTGCAAATATTTCGTTTTTCAAGTGACCCCACAGGAAAAAGTCGAGTGGGGTTAAATCAGGAGATCTGGCTGGCCACTCTATAGAGCATCTTCTTCCAATCCAACTTCCAGGAAACATTCTATCCAAAAACGCCCTAACAGGCTGTGCATAATGTGGAGGTGCCCCGTCTTGTTAAAATATCAAGTGGTCTTCATAGTAACGATCGTCATTTTCAATGATATCTACTAATTGTGGATAAACAAATTCATTCAATAATTCCAAATAAGTTTCTCCTGTCTGGTTACCATCGAGAAATACAGGTCCAATCAAATGGTCCCCAAAAATACCAGCCCAGACATTGAGTTTTTGGGGAGTTTGAGTATGGACTTCGTGGAAAACATGTGGATTGGCATCTGACCAATAACGACAAGTATGACGATTCACAGTCGAATTCAAAAAGAATGTAGACTCATCAGAAAAGCAGATGTTGAAAAGGAAATTCTTATCAGCATCTATTCTCGTAGTCATAATTTCACAAAATTCCTGTCGCCTGTCAAAATCATCTTCATTCAATTGGTCTATCAAATGTATTTTGTAGGGGTGGAATTTATTATGTTTCAGGATTTGGCGGATTCTGGTTCTACTGATATTGGTAACCCTAGCTAATTTCCTTGTGCACAATGTTGAGTCTGCATGAACTTGTCCTAAAAGTGCAACTTCAACAGCTTCATTTCTCAACGGAAATTCACGTTCTGGGTCTCGTTTCTTGTTGGCTACTGATCCAGTTTGACGAAATTTTTGCACTAATTCTAGAACGTATTTTCTAGCAAAGTTTATCTGGATGCGTTTCATTGAACAAATTAGCTGTACGGTTACCGCACTCATCATTCTTAAAAAACATGTTATTATTTCAACTCTTTCCGCGATCGTATACACCATTATTGAGGAAAGATATTCAGCAGCTTTAGTCAAGTAATTCACTCTAATGTCGTTCAATCAAAGATCAGTTTGACACTGATAGACGTCCACAATTGCGATTTGGCGAAAAAAATTATCTCATACATGTTTTTGTTGTACTTGCATTTGAGTCGAATTCGAGAAAACGTCTTTTTATCGATTCTTAAGAACCTTACATTTTTTTCGATCAAGTAAATGAGGATGAAATAAAAATTTGAAACGGAATTGCATGTTATTTGTTGGTAAACAGTTAGATCATTTAATTCCTTGACAATGATAATTATCTTTAAACAGTTGCATTGTTAGATGTTATTTTTATTGATCGATAGAATTAATTTATTTTTGTTGTTTGATATTAAGAAGGAAAATACCTTTCAAATGAGGTATCACTTGCCATATGTTGCCATTTAAAAATTTAGGGGTAGCGGTCACAGCTCCGAGGGATGGAATGTATTTCGGGTGAATTTCATCGCGAACGATGTCCCCCTCGAAAATGTAGTTGACGTGTCCGAATGTTTTTATATAATTCGGTTCTGCCGACTACAGAGCCGCTGTTTCGTTTTCAATGGCCCACTCTGTATAAATGGGAAATACAAAGTAACAATTTCACAAATTAATTGAATAAAATATGGGAGGACTAGTTGAAATATGAACCAAGTGAAACAAGGAAATGGTTAAAAGAAAAAACTAAATGGTTAAAAAGAACTAAGAACATACATATACAGATGAGCTGTAATTTGTGGATATCATTTTATATCTAATAAATTATAGAATGCATGGTAATTATTTATTTCCTACGAGATCATGTGCAATGTTTTTTCTATGTTTATGATAAAAGCCTTGAAGATGTTTTTTGAAAAAATTGTCTAAATTAATGATATTATACATATCGCTTACATATAAACAAACTGAGAGTACAAATTGACTATATCAGTAAATAATGAAATATAATTCTTCGACCCCCATGTGCATCCAACATGTTTACACGAAATTGAATAAAATGAAAAACCATTATCGTCATTATTGTGATTACGAATTAAGCGAGATCGAGGTTTGAACCAATGAAAGGTTTTCAAATAATTTAAAACGAATTAACTGGCCAGACAAGCGGAAATGAGCGGTAATATCAGTCATCATCGCTGTACCACGAACGATTTATAAGAAGTACCGCGTTATTCTCGTTGAAATCGACGATTCGCGCTATTCACGGCATGTGGAAATTCCATTCTACCGTGACATTCAGAAAAATCACCGCAGCGATAATTTTTCTTTTCATTCACACTCTAATTGGCAAGGTACATTGTATATTATACCGATTAGTTTATTCCCTGTTGTGATGGCGAATCAGAAATTGAAAGTTGAAAGGTATACAGGCTGGACAAAAAAACTGAAACATGGAAAGTCCCGAAAAATTTCTTTCAGATGCATACAGGGTCTTTCACGGTGGATGGAACATTATAATTATCTGGAGAACGCAGGCGCGGATCCAGGATTTCGTTCTGGGAGGGGAATTTTTTGTGTGATAACTTATCTTTCAGAAAATTTGTCCTAAAAACATAGAAACCAATAGTGCAGTTGCTGTCGATAAATACAGTTGAATTTGAATAGTGCTGTGTCTTTAGAAGGTAAATGTATAGTAAGTCTGTCATGCTCCCTGAAAATAGCTGAAAGACTTTTCTTACGTGTTTTTACCAGTGTGAAAACAGAAACGGTCGTCGCGCCAGAAACGAAATATTAGTATATGCGCAAGGGTGTCATATGTTATTCCTTCAAAATCTTCCGAAATGAAATAGCAATTGGAATTTTCTACAGTATTATGATGGTGTTCATGATGAATGGAAGTTTACACACAATTATGATAAAAATATGATAATGGTGCTTCTAATAAATCATAAGATCATATTTATCAGTGGCTGTGACAATAACATACAAGATGGGATAAAAAGGGCGTATCTGGAAATTTCTTTTTCACAGTATATTCAGAACGAGCTGAGAAAACATACCTACCCCATTTCGGATTTTGTATCTCAATACTCACCCTGGAAACTACCCCCGTATTCAAAAAAATCTCCAGAACAGACTTAATTCATCGTTTCTGGAAATTTATTTTTCACTATATATCCAAAACGAGCTGAGAAAGCATGCCTACCCCATTTCAGATTTTGTATCTCATACTCACCCTGAAACTACCCCCGTATTCAAAAAATTCCAGAACAGATTAATTCATCGTTTCTGGAAATTTTTTTTCTATATTCGAAACGAGCTGTAAAAGCATACCTACCCCATTTCTGATTTTTTATCTCAATACTCACCCTGGAAACAACCACCGTATTAAATAAAATCTCCAGAACAGAGTTAATTCATCGTTTCTGGAAATTTCCTTTTTACTCTATATTCAAAACGAGCTGAGAAAGCATACCTACCCCATTTCGGATTTTGTATCTCAATACTCACCCTTGAAACTATCTCCGTATTCAAAAAAATCTCCAAAACAGAGTTAATTCATCGTTTCTGGAAATTTATTTTTCACTCTATATTCAAAACGAGCTGAGAAAGCATACCTACCCCATTTCAGAGTATTGACATACAAAATCTGAAATGAGGTAGGCATGCTTTCTCAGCTCGTTTAATATATAGTGAAAATAAAATTTCAGAAACGATGAATAACTCTGTTTTGAGATTTATGAATACGGGGTAGTTTCAGGGCATTGAGATACAAAATCTGAAATGGGTAGATCTTTAACTCGTTTTGAATATAAGTAAAAAGACATTTCCAGAAACGATGAATTAACTGTTCTGAAGTGAATATGGGGTAGTTTCAGGTATATTGAATACAAAATCGAAATGAGGGTAGGTATCTTTCTCACTTTGAATATATAGTGAAAATAAATTCCCAGACACGATGAATTAACTCTGTTTTGGAGATTTTATGAATATGGGGTAGTTTCAAGGTAGTATTGAGATACAAAATCTGAAATGTAGACATATTTTTCAGCTCGTTTTGAATATAAGTAAAAAATAAATTTCCAGAAACGATGAATAACTCTGTTTTGGAGATTTTGATACGGGTAATTCGAGGTGAGTATTGAGATCAAAATCGAAATGGTAGTATGTTTCTCAGCTCGTTCTGAATATACTGTGAAAAAGAAATTCCAGATACCCTTATCCCATCTTGTATGTTATTGTCACGCCACTGATAAATATGATCTTATGATTTATTAGAAGCACCATTATCATATTTTTATCATAATTGTGCGTAAACTTCCATTCATCATCATCACCATCATAATACTGTAGAAAATTCCAATTACTATTTCGTTTCGGAAGATTTTGAAGGAATAACATATGACACCCTTGCGCATATACTAATATTTGTGTTCATGACGAAAATGATTTTATTCCAGAGGGTAGTTTATTAAACATAAGTATGCCTGTATAGACCAGGGCTGAAGCCTTTGAAAATGGTAAAAAGTGAAAAAAAATAATAGTAGGATGAAACCCATTGGAAAAAGAAGATAATATAACAAAAATTTAAGGAAAAATAATTTACGGGCGATCTGAGGTCGGGAAGTGGAAGGGGGTGAGTTTTTAAGGGTAAAAAACGGTTAATCTCGATTTCCGGCAAAACTACAAGTCCTATGGAAAAAAGTTAAATGGCAAAGTTGTAGGTAATAAAAAGATCTACAACTTTTGTATTCACACTTTTTTCACATAACCTCAAAATTTATGTGAAAAATTCGAATAACCAAGTTTTTTGTTTTTTATTTTTATCTTCTACAAAAAAAATATTTTTTTTCACGAAATTTGGTGAAAACCTCCTTTTTATGTTCCAAACACACTGTAATTTTTTTTATTTGAAATATTTATTTTTTCACCTTATTTTGACTTGATATCGAAAAAGCACCCTAATTTTCAATCAAAAATTCTCCCGTCAAAATATCAGCTTTTTTAAAAAAGTCCGTGGGCTTTTTGTTCGTTGAAATCTCTACTTTCTGATGGTATAAAAAAAAGTACATTACTATGGCAGAAAATGCAAAGAAACGAAAAAAACTCGAATCCGAATTTAATAAGACATCTACAATATTTTGAGAAAGTTGTAGAATCTTCTTTAAATTATATGCGTAGATGCCTATTTATTGCTATTTTAAGATAACTTATACAGAGTGGCCACTTTTTTAATGGGATTGTATTGGTAACTTTTAAACCATAAGAGTTAGAAGGTCGGTCAAATGGGGAAAAAGTTGCATGAATAGAAGCATTGTCAAGCAGTTCAAACAAATCGGGATTATCATGGCCGGTTATTGAGATATCATAAGAAAAGTAAATTCTGTCATTTTGATTTTTCTTTTTTTCCCACTTTATTTCGAACATTATCAAAAAATGTCACGAGAGTTTTTTATTCGACACTAAATCATACCCATTTTGACATAAACAGATTTTGTATCCAACGTTTCGTACGCTCTGGGCCACCCTCAACCTCATTTTTTTCAATACAGACCTGCATATTTTATGACCCTTTTTGAAATAACTTTTAACGCTTAATTCAACGATATATCATACAATGTCATTCAAAGTTGATTTTCAGGTGATTTTGACCCTTATCCAAATTTCTTTGGGTCGGATCTGTATTACAATTAGGTACCTTTAGTTTAATTAACAACATGCAATACATTCCGATGAGAAAATCAACTTACTCATCTTCAACTGAATGGAACGTGACAGAATCAAAGCAAGAAACAAGTAGGTAATAATTATTTACAAATTTCAAGAGGTGAAAAACCTAATTCATAATAATTAAACGAAACTATCAATTAATGAAAGAAAAATCAAATGATTATTCGAAAGTAAATGATGAACATTAATGAAGTAAGTGTTCGAAATGTCCACCATTTTGTAAAATGCACTTTGCGGTTCTGGAACCCATACTTCTTATACATTTGCTTATTTCGTCTCCTTGAATACCTTCCAATACATTCTCAATCTTCTCGCGAGGAATCATTATTGTTGGATTTGTCATTTGTTCCGTTGAAACAAATTACAGAATCGAACTTTATTTTGAGATCCTTACGATATAATTTTTGCAAGGCTTGGTATTCAAATTTAAAATCATTGTATTCGGTCTCTTGACTATTTTATTAACATCAGTTTTTGATAAATTGCATTCACTGGCCACAGTTCTCGATTTTTTTTCTGGGTTCAATTGAATTTGGGTCAGAACATTGATATCGTTGATAGACTTGTTTTTTCTCACATACACACAACTCTAGGTTTATTGAATGTATTATTTTCAAGTAGTAGGCCGTGGATAAAAAAGAACATAACAAGAAATGTCATATTATTTGTCACTTCGTTTATTATTGTGTCACAAGAACTTGTCATTAAATACTTTCCTGAGTAATTTCAATTTAACTTATTCGATATGGTAAGATAAACAAATGAAGAGAAGAGAGATATGTACGAAGTGTACATAAAACTAGATAGAAATTTGTTCAAAGCACAACAAAGGTATGGTGAATTCTATCCTGAAAGAACAACACCAAATATTAAAATGTTTCGACGTTTATCTACAACGTTACTTGCACATAATTCATTCATCAAACCTAGAGGTCCTTATGTACGACGAAACGAGCCTATCAATGACATCAATGTTCTGGCCCAAATTCGAATAAATCCAGGAATAGGATCGAGAACTATGGCCAGTGAATGCAATTTATCAAAAAGTGCTGTTAATAAAATACTCAAGAGACATGGATACCATGACTATAAATACCAAGCCGTGCAAAAACTATATCGCAATGATCCTGAGAGAAGATTGCAATTCTGTAATTGGTTTCAACGGAAGGTGCGGAATAACAACAATTTTGCGCACAATATCATTTGGGGAGACGAAACGACATTCACAAATTCTGGCATGTTCAATCGAAGGAACAAACATTTTTATGCCTCAGAAAATCCTCACTTAATTCATGAAGTTAGACATCAATATCGTTTTTCTTAGAACATATGGTAAGGTTTGTTGAATAATAAATTACTGGGACCCTATTTTATTGACGGCAACCTAACCGGAGCAAAATATGTAGAAATTATAGAAGAAATGTTGGATGATCTTCCTATACGGTATCGGCGTATTAGTCCATGAATCCAACAAGACGGATGTGGTCCACACAACTCAAGAATAGTCACAGACTATCTAAATCGAACTTTTCCCGATTCATGGATTGGAACAAGATGTCCAGTAGCATGGCCTGCCAGATCTCCGGATTTGAATCCGCTAGATTTTTATTTGTGGGGATACCTCAAAAATAAAATTTATGATACTACGAACTCGACAATAGAGATTCTTCGCGAGAAGATTGAGAATGTATTGGAAGGTATTCAAGGAGACGAAATAAGCAAAGGTATAAGAAGTATGGGTTCCAGAACCGCAAAGTGCACTTACTTCATTAATGTTCATCATTTATTTTCGAATAATCATTTGATTTTTCTTTCATTGAATGATAGTTTCGTTTAATTATTATGAATTAGGTTTTTCACCTCTTGAAATTTGTAAATAATTATTACTTGTTTCTTGCTTTGATTCTGTTACGTTCCATTCAGTTGAAGATGAGTAAGTTGATTTTTTCATCGAAATGTATTGCATGTTGTTAATTAAACTAAAGGTACCTAAATGTAATACAGATCCGACCCAAAGAAATTTTGATAAGGGTCAAAATCACCTGAAAATCAACTTTGAATGACATTGTATGATATATCGTTGAATTCAGCGTTAAAAGTTATTTCGAAAAGTGTCATAAAATATGCAGGTCCGTATTGAAAAAAATGAGGTTGAGGGTGGCCCAGAGCGTACGAAACGTTGGATACGAAATCTGATCATGTCAAATTGAGGATAATTTACTGTCGAATAAAAAACACCCGTGACATTTTTTGATAATATTCGAAATAAAGTGGGAAAAAAAGAAAAATCAAAATGACAGAATTCACTTTTCTTATGATATCTCAATAACCGGCCCTGATAATCTCGATTTGTTTGAACTGCTTGACAATGCTTTTATGAATGCAACTTTTTCTCCATTTGACCGACCTTCTAACTCTTATGGTTTAAAAGTTACCAATACAATCCCATTAAAAAAGTGGCCACTATGTATACCTGAGTGACCTACGGAAAATTTTAGCCCATCAAAAGGTATTTCATAGAGAAGTGGGGAAGGGGCTAGGAGGATATGGGCCTTACTACCAGTTATTTCTTTGCATTTTCTGAGAACATTTACCATAGTAATGTATTTTTTTTTTTACACCATCAGAAAGTAGAGATTTCAACGAACAAAAAGCCCACCGACTTTTTTAAAAACCTGATATTTTGACGGGAGAATTTCTGATTGAAAATTAGGGTGCTTTTCGATATTAAGTCAAAATAAGGTGCAAAAATAAATATTTTGAATCAAAAAAATTACAGTGTGTTTGGGACATAAAAAGGTAAGTTTTCACTAAATTTCGTGTACATTTTTTTTTGTAAAAGATAAAAATAAAAAACCAAAAACTTGGTTATTTGAATTTTTCACATACATTTTGAGATTATGTAAAAAAAGTGTGAATACCAAAGTTGTAGATCTTTTTATTACCTACTTCTTTGCCTTTTAACTTTTTTCCATAGGACTTGTAGTTTTGCCGGAAATCGAGATAAACTGTTTTTTACCCTTAAAAACTCACCCCCTTCCACTTCCCGATCTCAGATCACCCGTAAATTATTTTTCCTTTCATTTTTGTTATATTCGCTTCCTTTTCCAATGGATTTCATCCTACTTTTTTTTTTATTTCAAAAATTATCGACCCTGGTCTAGTATTATTAGGCGACTTGTATGATATCGAGGTTTTTGTGATGAATGTTTAGACATCTTAGTGATAGGAATATGGAAGCTGTCTTTTATTCTTGTGAATGCCAGAATTTTTCATCAGGTTATCGATTTTTTAAAATATGAATTGGTTTCAAGTATAAATAAACTTGTGAGTGTCAATATACCTAACTCCTTGACAAGATTGCTGCAGCTAAAAGTGCTGGGAACATTAGCAATTGTTCTAATGATTCGCTTTTGAGCGAGAAACACATCATACGAGTTTGAGGACCAACCCCAAAAACGAATCCCATATCTCAACCGCGAGTCAACCTGACCCTGATATATCGTAAGTAATTGATTTGTGGTTAAAACTGTTCTCAAGTTCTTCATCATAAAGTTAAACGAGAGGAGTTTCGATACTAAATATTCACAGTTCAGATTGCAATGGATATTTAGACCCAAAAATTTAATATTGGAGATTTGAGATAGCTGAAGTTCGTCTTCGATAGTGATTTTTATATCATCCCATATTCTTCTACACGTTTTGAATCTCATATATTGTGTTTTAGTCTCGTTTAAGTAAAGAGAGTTTTTTGAGAACCATGAGAGACATCATATAAGGTTTTGTTAGCCTTCTCTTCCAGAATAGTGTTTGATTTGTCAGAAATTATCACAGAGGTGTCGTCGGCACATAAGGTAAAGTGTATATCCTCCAGAGACTTTTCCAGGTCGTTAATATACAACACGGTCCCTGTTAACCAAACCATTAAGTTTTTCGGGAATTTCTCCATTTCATTATATGCATATTGATTAAGGCTGCAAAAGGAAATTATTTTGGAGTCTACAGGGTGGCTCAAAAAAGTGTGACATATCAAAGTTGTGTTTTTTAAATGGAACACCCTGTATTTCTTTACACTTTTGAATAGGCCAGGAAAAAATAATATGATTTCATATAAGGTACTATGTACCTAACTATAACCGTTCTCGAGTTATTGATTTTTTTATGAAAATGCTAGGTACAACTGGAAACTAAATAACATCGAAATGTATAGAAATCATCCCTTCGAATTCTGACCAAGCATAAAAGAGGTTTTGAGCTATTGATTTCGATAAAACCCGTTTTTCAATATTATACAGAATGTTCAAAAATCATTGTCACTTTTTTATAATTTCGGACAAAGATAACTTTGTTATTTCAAATAGAACACCCTGTATTATTTTGGTCTGAACAATATAAAATTCAATTATCTTTCATTTCATATTGGGGTTCCCTATACCTAACCTAAATAGTTTTTCAGATATTGGCTTTTTCAAATAGTAGTTCTTATTTCAATGCATTCTTTGAATCAACATTTATTTGGTATTCTCACAGAATTCCTACTGACATTTGTTATACTTCACTTCATCGAAAATATTTACTGTTCACTAAAATGAAGTTATCATTTACATTCATATTCTGACAGTAGTTCATTAAACAGATTATAAAAAATTTTCAACTGAAACAACAACAAAATATGAAACACAAATGTATTTAATTCAAAGTAGGTGCTCGAAATGACGACCATCCTGTTGAATACAAAGAGCCACTCTCTCTATGAAAGACTTCTTAACATTTAATAACATTTGAGGCGTCACTCTTCGAAAATCAGTCCTTATTCTCTTCTTCATATTTTCTAGTGTGGTTGGAGGAGTGTCGTTAACCTCATTCTTCAAGTATCCCCATAGGAAAAAATCGAGGCAAGTCAAATCTGGTGATCTCGCTAGCCAATTATGTGGTCCTCCCCTAAAAGCACATATTTAAAAACTGTCTGACACTGAATTTGAAATGTGCCGGAGCTCCATCCAACTGTAACCACATCCGTTGTCTGATATTTAGCGGCACATTCTCCAGAAGCTTAGGCAGATCATCTCGTAAAAATTGTAAAAATTTTTGACCATTCAAGTTTCCATAAAAAAAGTATGGTCCTATACTTGTGTACCTATAATTCCTCTCCACACGTTAACAGACCATCTATTCTGGTGATCCAGAGTGCGGAAAAAATGAGGATTCACATCACCATAATAATGGAAGTTGTGTCTGTTCACTAAGCCATTGTTGTGAAAAGTAGATTCGTCAGAAAATAAAATGGAATCAAAAAAATGTTCATCCTCACTAAACTTGTCCAGAACCCATAGACAAAACTCGATCCGTCGATGGAAGCCTATTTCATCTAATTCCTGGTGCATCTGAATACGGTACAGGTGAAATTTGTTTTTTTTATTACCCTAGAAATGCTCCGTCTGCTTATCCCTCTATCTTTCTCGATCTTACGTTGACTCGTATGAGGGTTTTCTATGATTGATCCCATAATAAGAAATTCATTTTCCTCATTTCCAATGATAGGTTTTGGTCTATTTGCCTTTTCATAAGCTACACTTCCAGTCCTACGAAATTGATGTAGCAATCGTTTGAAAACCAACTTGTTTGGATGATTCCGGTCTGGATATTTTTGGGCATACACCCTCGACGCAAAAAGGCAATTCTCGAAACACCCATCAATCGCTAAAATTATATCTATCCGCTCTTGGATGGGATAAGTTTTCATTTTCGACTCTAATAATTCAGTGAATGTTTTGAATAACGTAAAACACAGTCACTGTCAATAAGAATTCTTTCAACAAGTTGAAAAAATGTCGTTTCAAAGCTATCTTGATTCAAAGAATGCATTGAAATGTCGTTTCAAAGCTGTCTTGATTCAAAGAATGCATTAAAATAAGAACTACAATTTGAAAAAGCCAATATCTGAAAAACTATTTAGGTTACGTATAGGGAACCCCAATATGAAATGAAAGATAATTGAATTTTATATTGTTCAGACCAAAAAAATACAGGGTGTTCTATTTGAAATAACAAAGTTATCTTTGTCCGAAATTATAAAAAAGTGACAATGATTTTTGAACATTCTGTATAATATTGAGAAACGGGTATTATCGAAATCAATAGCCCAAAACCACTTTTATGCTTGGTCAGAATTCGAAGGGATGATTTCTATACATTTCGATGTTATTTAGTTTCCAATTGTACCTAGCATTTTCATAAAAAAATCAATAACTCGAGAACGGTTATAGTTAGGTACATAGTACCTTATATGAAATCATATTATTTTTTCCTGACCTATTCAAAAGTGTAACGAAATACAGGGTGTTCCATTTAAAAAAATACAACTTTGATATGTCACACTTTTTTGAGCCACCCTGTAGACTCCAAAATAATTTTCTTTTGCAGCCTTAATCAATATACATATAATGAAATGGAGAAATTCCCGAAAAAATTAATGGTTTGGTTTACAGGGACCGTTTCGTATGGGGTGCCCCACCCTGTATATCAGAAAGAGAATTGGACCTAAGATGGAGCCTTGTGGTACACCAACAGACATCAAGTAAAGAAGATTTTACATTTCTCCGAAGATTGTTCTTATATGTATTATTGATGCTCACATTCTGTTTTCTATGATGAAGAAACGATTCTACCCAACTGAGGGACCTATATGAAGTTAGCGAGACAACTCCGAAAAAGTTAATAACAGATTATTTAAAATTTTTCTATGAAAAAGTCCGTAATTTTTTTTCAGTTCCGATGTATCCATAATTTGCCGCCTTTTGTCGCTAATTAGTTGCGGAGAAAAAAAAATTGTCGCACTATTTATAAAAAAAATATGCGATGTTTTGCTAACTTCATATTAAGTTAGCGAAACAACTTCCGTAATTTAAATTTTTTCACAGTTCCGAAGTATCCATAATTTGCCGCCTTTTTGTCGCTAATTAGTTGCGGAGAAAAAAAAATTGTCGCTCTTTTTTTGAATAAAAATTTGTGATGTTTGGCTAACTTCATATGAGGTTAGCATAACAACTTCCGTAATTTCTATCTGTTCTCAGTTCTTCCTCCCAACCAAAAGTGTTTCAATCGCTTATTTTTTCTGTTTGTTACCATATTTTCAATCGTTAAAGCTTATAAATGTCTTCAAAAATGAGAATATCAAAATTGCCCAACGCATCGCCACTACTACTAATAGTCTCCCCTCTGAAACTTACCAATTGAAACCTTGGAAAAGGATGGAAAAATCAAATGTCGTTTACCAAATTCCCTGTCAGACTTGTGACAAAGCATATATTGGACAAACATCAAGAACTTTGTCTGGACGCCTAACGTCCCATAAAAGTGATAGCAATACAAAGAAATTAACTTTGGCACTGGCTGAGAATGTCATCTCCAGTGAGCACATTTTGGATTACAACCATTTTGAAGTACTTTGCACAGAGAATAACTTACATAAATGGTTATTTAAAGAAATGTTTCCCATCAAGAATGATACCAACAGTATAAACAAAAATACAGACCTGGATAATTTGAGCTATATTTACAATAACATTTTGAAACTAAAACTCTTTCCCCAAAATTCCCACAATATGAACAAAACTCAACATAATCAAAGTTTCAAATTTCCCACTAATTATCAGGTTGGTCATAAATATCCATACAATAGGGTATTCGTGAAAATGACGAATACTTTTCGAACTCAAGGGGAATTTTTACGTGGTTGCGATATTCAGTTTCTGAATCTTTGTAACTTCCATTTCAACAGACAAGAAAAACTTATCATAACAAATTAAATAAATGAAAACGCATATCAGATGCCCCAATTTTCGACACCTGAAAAATATGAATAACCAATCGCCGACATATATGAGGACCAATTGTCGACACTGTGAGAAATCAAAAACGGGCATCAATGCTATGTTTATATTTATATCTATCGTGACTGAAAAGTATGAAAAAGTTATGCTCATATCTATAATAGGTAAAATTCGACAAAACATAAATTATTGAATAAATTTTAAAAAAAATTGATACATAATCAATTTCTAGGAACCACTTTTCCCATTTCGAATACTTCATATACCCCACACAATAATTCTTCTCCCTGTTTCAGTATGGTTTCGAGACATTTTTAAAAAACCTTTTGTGGTGGCGACCATCTTCGATTTGAAATTTTTTCACGAAGTACTATCTTTGTACTGGTTCAGTCCTTTCATTTGATACCCATATTGAGGGAGTTGAACAAAATATGTCATCCGCCATTTTGTGGCGACGGCCATCTTGGATTTACAATGATACTGAATATACATAATTGTATTGTCATCAGAACTAAAGGTGTGTACTAAATTTCAGATTAATAGCTCAACAGGAAAGGAATACAATTTCAATTACTGGATTCAACCCACACAAATAAACAAGACTGTAAGCTGAATAAGACCGTTTAAAATAATAAAAAAAGAAAGAAAAAGAAGTTGTCCCGCTAACTTCATATAAGGTTATCAAAACATTGCAAATTTTTGAAAGAAAGGATAGACGAATATTTTCTTTCCACAACTAATTATCGAAAAAAAGCAGCAATTTGTGTCTAAAATGCGAGAAAAGATAAAAATAACGGGAGTTGTTGAAACATCGTATAATTTTTAAGAAAATAGTTTTTTCTCTCCGCAACTAATTAGCGGCAAAAAAAACGGCAGATTCTTTTAAGAGCGACAATTTTTTTTCTCCGCAACTAATTAGCGACAAATAGGTGGCAAACTATGGATACTTCGGAACTGCGAAAAAATTGAAATTACGGAAGTTGTTTCGCTAACTTCATATGAAGTTAGCGAAACATCACATATTTAAAAAAAAAAAAAGAGCGACAAATTTTTTTTCTTCGCAACTAATTAGCGACAAAAAGGCGGCAAATTATGGAATAATCTGTTATCAACTTTTTCGGAGTTGTCTCGCTAACTTCATATAGGTCCTCAGTTGGGTAGAATCGTTTCTTCATCATAGAAAACAGAATGTGAGCATCAACAATACAGATAAGAACAATCTTCGGAGAAATGTAAAATCTTCTTTACTTGGTGTACCACAAGGCTCCATCTTAGGTCCAATTCTCTTTCTGATATACAGGGTGGGGCACCCCATACGACACGGTCCCTGTAAACCAAACCATTAATTTTTTCGGGAATTTCTCATTTCATTATATGTATATTGATTAAGGCTGCAAAAGGAAATTATTTTGGAGTCTACAGGGTGGCTCAAAAAATTGTGACATATCAAAGTTGTGTTTTTTTAAATGGAACACCCTGTATTTCGTTACACTTTTGAATAGGTCAGGAAAAAATAATATGATTTCATATAAGGTACTATGTACCTAACTATAACCGTTCTCGAATTATTGATTTTTTTATGAAAATGCTAGGTCAATTGGAAACTAAATAACATCGAAATGTATAGAAATCATCCCTTGAATTCTGACCAAGCATAAAAGGTTTTGGGAATGCTAGGTAAATACAAATAAGGACAAAGATAACTTTGTTATTTCAAATAGAACACCCTGTATTTTTTTGGTCTGAACAATATAAAATTCAATTATCTTTCATTTCATATTGGGGTTCCCTATACGTAACCGAAATAGTGTTTCAGATATTGGCTTTTTCAAATTGTAGTTATTTCAATGCATTCTTTGAATCAAGATTGCTTCGAAACGACATTTCAATGCATTCTTTGAATCAAGATAGCTTTGAAACGACATTTATTCAACTTGTTGAAAGAATTCTTATTGACAGTTATTGTGTTTTACGTTATTCAAAACATTCACTGAATTATTAGAGTCGAAAATGAAAACTTATCCCATTGAAGAGCGGATAGATATGATTTTAGCGATTGATGATTGTTTAAAGAATTGCCTTTTGGCGTCGAGGGTGTATGCCTAAAAATATCCAGACCGGAATCATCCAAACGACACATCACATATTTTAAAAAAAAAAGAGCGACAATTTTTTTTTTTTCGCAACTAATTAGCGACAAAAAGGCGGCAAATTATGGAATAATCTGTTATCAACTTTTTCGGAGTTGTCTCGCTAACTTCATATAGGTCAACTGAGGGCCGTGTTGGTAACACCGTAACATTTTAATTTAGAAATGAGAACTAAAATCGCAGAAAATTCCAATAGGGCATTAGCCGGGTAATCCTTTCGTGGAATGAATGGATTTTTATTTCCACAAAACCCGTGTCGGTTTTCAGATATTATATTATATTATATTTATGGAGTATAAATATAAGTCGGCGCCCAAAATAGGAAGATTAAGAGAAAAAAACAAGAAGGAACTCAAAAAGAACAATAAAATTTGTTTAGTTTGGGTTTTGTTCCAAAATTGGAATTTAGTTGTGACGAAGTAGAAGAACCGATAGAAAAAGAACCATCGAAGATTGATTTGTTGAAAATATAAACAGGATGTTCATAAAATCGTGGATTTTTCAATTCACAGAAAAATCTTTCTATCAATATTCAATTGAGAATGTTTCCCTTTTTAACCATCGAAGAGTTATTTAAATTTTGTTATTGTTAGTAACAGGTAGTTTGATCCTTAATATTGGGAATTTGTTCGGCATATTTCATTTCTAAATTAATAAATACTCAATACAAAAGTTTAGTTGGACCGAGAATGAAGAAAAATACTCCCGCACTAACTTGCTAGCATATCATCTCATTGGTACATTTCAGTAATAGTACCTAAGAGTGAACAAAGCGCTCGGCAACTTCAATTTCTACCTATTCAGAAGTTGAACGTTTGATATTTTTTTCTGTTTTATCGGAAATATTTTAAAAATAGTTTTCACTTTGTTATCGCAACTTTCTCAAAAGTCATATGCTAATGAAAATATGGAGCTTTTCTGAACTGTGCCTGATAAAGTATTTACTGAGTTATTATACAGTGCTTCTCAAAAGTCCTCTCCCCCCCTCTTATTTTTGTAACGATTATACATAAACAAGTGAAATTTGGAAACTGAATATTAAAGGTTGTAAACTTCCCTACTAGTGATGATAGATGACGAAATCGTCAAAGATGACGTCACAAGGCCATTGTGACCAATAATTTTAAATGGAACCCTACGGCAAGCGACACCTCTTTAAAAAGGTATCGAAAAAACCTATTCAATGATACTAATTTTGTTTGTGTTTATGGCAGTTTTGGCAACTCGCTTTTAAAAAACGCAAAGCTGTGATGAATTAAATCAGTTAATACTAAAATTCCAAATTCAAGCTCCGCCTCTGGATAGTTGTCAAATAAGCTGACGTTTTTGTTAGTCTCCCTAATTCGACGTTTTTGTAATTGTCCAAGTTTTTGTACATTTAATAATTTGTGTATTGTTGATCGAACGTTTAACTGTTTAGCAGCTTTTGGTACTTTTAATATTTTTGTACATTTTAATAATTTGTTAAACTGTTGTGAGCCGAACGTTTAAGTGCTTCAAGAAGCGGAATGGTACGTGCTTTAGGTGATAAAGTAGCACCGATCCTAATTCTTGTTGGAACTGGACAAAATATTCATGCAGCAGAACGCATTTTTAATGAGAGGTTTCCCGATCGCCCCGTTTCGAGGACTTATTTAAGGGAGCTTCTTCGTAAGTTTGAAACAACGGGTAGTATTAATGATGCGAAACGATCTGGCAGACCACAAATTTCTGATGAGAAAAAAATTGATATACTGGCAGAAGTAATAGTTGATCCTACTTCTTCAACAACTCACGTTGCATCTACCTGTGAAGTCAGTCGAAGTACAGTACACAGGGTGTTGAAAAATGACAAATTTCATCCATACAAATTAAAAATGGTTCATCAACTCTCAGACGACGACCCAGACCAAAGACTAGAATTTTGTGAAAATATGGAAAGTAAAATTAACCAACAGCCAGACTATGTCAAAACAATTTGTTTTAGTGACGAAAGTACTTTCTATCTAAATGGAAATGTAAATACACAGAATGTGAGATATTGGAGTGATGCAAATCCTCACCTGTTTCGTGAAACACATACCCAATTTCCCCAGAAGGTGAATGTTTGGGTAGGTATCCTGGGAAACCACATCGTTGGGCCTCTTTTTTCAAATACTAATTTAACTGGTGAGGTTTATCTGGAGCTGTTGCAAAACGCAATAGAACCGTTAATCCTTGAAATTTTGGAAGATAATCCAGATGAATTTGGCAATTTGGAAATAACATTCCAACAGGATGGTGCCCCTCCACACTATTACGGTGCAGTAAGACGGTATTTGGATGAAGAGTATCGTGGTAGATGGATTGGACGACGAGGTTCAATGGAATGGCCAGCTCGATCACCGGACCTCACACCTTTGGATTTTTTTCTTTGAATCGAAGGTTTACGCCACTGAACCTGACAATATTGACGTTTTAAAACAACGTATAGTTGCAGAATGTGAGGCTGTTTCCGCAGACACATTTGCAAAAGTACGAGAAGAGTTTAAAATAGGATATTTCACTGTCAGGAAGTAAATGGAGGTCACTTCGAGCAATTTCTTTAAGTAGATACTGATTCTTAAATCTGTAATTAATATGATACTGAATGGAATTTAAATTTTAATGTTTACTAATGAGCCATTAAAACTGCCATAAACACAAACAAAATTAGTATCATTGAATAGGTTTTTTCGAAACCTTTCAAAAGAGGTGTCGCTTGCCATAGGGTTCCATTTAAAATTATTGGTCACAATGGCCTTGTGACGTCACCTTTGACGATTTCGTCATCTATCATCACTAGTAGGGAAGTTTACAACCTTTAATATTCAGTTTCCAAATTTCACTTGTTTATGTATAATCGTTCCAAAAATAAGAGGGGGGGGGACTTTTGAGAAGCACTGTATATTATAAGTTCTTGAAAGGGTTTATTGTTGAAAAAGAACCATTATCACCTGAAAAAGAAGAAGGGTGTTTATTCCGGAATCGACGATAGAAAAAATATTTTTAGGATTTCCAGGGTTTTAATAGTGCCAGGGAATGGAAAAGTACTAGTATTATGTAATATGTTATAAAATATTAAAAGAATCATATTTTAGTTTGAAAATATTTCCTTTCCATTTCGAGTATATTCTACGACGGTTTAAAAGGGCCAACAAAAAAATAATTTTCAAAAACCTTTGGATTTGCCACTTTGAACTGACAATTGTCACTTTAAAGTTAATATTCAATGAAAATGATAGTATAAATGGAAAATTAGGTAGGGGCCCGGCTGCATACTCTGCCCCAGGCCCAATGCTGGCTCTCTCCGGCCCTGGGTAGGGGTTATTATTAAAAAAACATACAGACATGTTTTTCTTGTGTACAGTCATTATTTTTTTAGCACCAATAAATATCAATCAGTAGGTTCTTAGTACCGATAGTTTTCCAAGTATATAACGTCATTTTGTTGAAAAAATATGCCAATTTTATTTTCAAAAGTATTGAAGTAATTTCTAAAATTAGTAGGTAAATAATGATATGAAATAAATGAAGAACGTGCCCTTTTTGTGCCAACAATTGGGGGTTTTACCCTGTATCGGTATTTTTATTCGATGATGAACATATCACTCATTTTACTTTGACCTATGACTTTTTTCGGCAAGGCCGGGATAATTAGCATTATATCTATCGTAAAACTGGTAGGTTAATACAAACTCGATTCGTTAATCTCTATGAGATCATAATATGAAACAGCACTAATCGAGCTGAACTTATGAATTGCTAAGCAACATTTCGCCTATCTCAAGATTCTTTTCGAGAGCATCTTCATCCAGAACGAGCAAACCTCTTCCTTCGACGAAACAGTCGTCTCAAAGAACCTGTCATGCACCCGATCCGTTTCCATAACCACGAACAAAAAGTAAGAAGACTTACCACATAAACTAAACACTATTCTGTCAATTGTTCTTCGGAGAAACACAAGATTTCATTGACTGATCGTCCAATGTTTGTAGATTTTGTTGTAACAAACGTCAACTCGGTTGAAGACATACACTCACGACGCCATCTCGCCACCAACTGGTTCGGTTTCTAGTTTCGACGAACGTCGAAGCCTACTCGAGTTTTGTTTGGGTCGACTACACTGTGAGAGACGCTTTAAAGAGAACAACTCTGACAGAACTCGTCTGCTGGGCGCGATCAATATTATATTTGCGGCAAATATAAAATTGATGAGAAAAATATCTTTTCTACACCCGTACTATAATAATACACTTATATGCCCATAATCCGTTTCATAATGAGATCCATTATGATACAGATTTTTCATAACGATACAGATTTTTAATCAATAGAAACCTATAATTTTTCAATCAAGCATGCTATGCATTTGACGTTTGTCCTAGATTCCTATCTAATTGTTTTATTTGTCAAAATCAGTAGGTATTCAATTTTCGTAGAATATAGCTAAACTTCGATAATTATATTATCAAAATGTCTGATATCAGCGATATAGGAGAATTACCATCGACTCCTCCACACATATCGGAGAAAGCAGAAAATGCAGTATAAAATATTTTACCCCAAAAATCTAAGAAAGTGTACGAAAAACTATATCAACGGTTTATGGACTGGAGAAATACAATAGTATATTAAAGTATAAGTGGATAAAAAGGGCTTTAAAACACGCGCGATTTTTCGAGCACGACGGCGCAGCCGGAGTGCTCGAAATAGAGCAAGTGTTTTTAAGACCAGTTATCCACGAATACTTTACGTTATTTTTTTTTATTGGTGCACTTTGAAATCATATATACTGGTATTATTACTACAAAAAATAGAAATAAGAACTAATAATGCAAGAAGGTTGAATTCGTGATGTGACATCAGTATACCTTTCGTTGTCATGGAAATGAGAAAAACATTCATTTGCAATTTGTTACCAAAGATCAATATTTGTTGTCACCAGAGCTCAAAAATGAATGATTCTAATATCGATTTTTTTAATAGTGAGGCAGAATCACGGTTAATACCGCGAAAATCCAGTGATATATATAAAAAAGAATATGAAAAGTTCATCAAATGGATGGAGGAGCACATATAAATGAACGAATTGTGAGTAATATATTATTTGACGTTACAAGGTACTCCTGTCAGATCAATAATAAAAAATTTGTCATTTAGAGTTCGATTTAAACACGCTGAGGCGTGCTTTAAATAGGTAAAAAGGGGCACCAATAAAAAAAAAAATATTTCGACATTCTCCGAAAATGTTTTGATTGCTTATTTTCAAGAATTGATGGAAACTATGAAATCATCTAGTACATGCACACATTATTCAATAATAAAATCGTTGGTAAATATCAACCATAATATAGACATTTCTAAATATAAGAAGCTACAAGCTTTATTAAAGCGGAAGTCCGAAGGATATGTTGGAAAAAAATCAAAAATATTTTCACTTGAACAAACGTTTATCGACGAAGCACCCGATGAAAAGTTTTTATTTATAAAAGTAAGTATCTACCTAACATTGCATTTTTTAAAATTTTGTCATGATTACATTTTCCATTCGACTCATGCATGATATATTTCATTAATGTCGAGAAAACTTGTGGTGAAGTTAACTCGTGGCGAAGCGGGACATACGGAAGATTAAAGGACGATTACAGAAACTCTATCTTATCCTCAAAAAAAAAAAATTGCCTACGAAAATTTCTCACTTGCCTCAAATAACATATCAAGGGATAGCTGGCGAATCGTTAATTTCGAATACAACAAAAAACCTAAAATTAATGACAATTCATATTTCAGTCCTAATTTTTTACAGAAATCTAATTTAAAAAAACAAAAATATGACATCTTAATTACCATCGCCAAAATCAAGTTTTTTCTTAGCCCCAACTACTGCAGAAGAAGTTGTATCAGCCATAAGTAAACTTAAAAAAACCAGCTCAGAAGACGCTTTTGAAATAAATGCTCTACTTATCAAAGAAACATTGGACATTCTGCTCGAACCATTGGTTGCTCTCATAAATACGTGTTTTTTAGATGGCATTTTTCCCGATCTATTTAAAATCTCAAGAGTTATGCCTTTACTCAAAAAAATAACAGTGAAACTCTGGACAACTTTCGTCCAATTTCTATAATCAATACGTTCTCTAAAATTATAGAAATCTTACTGAAAAACAGATTAACATACTATTTTGAATCTAACAACTTCCTTGCCAACACTCAATTTGGTTTCCGCCAAAACAAATCCACAATAAGGGCACTGCTGAAGGTCGTGGAAGATATTGTTGAAGGCCTTGAGAACAGGCAACATTCCATTCTCTCCATGTGTGATTTGTCCAAGGCTTTCGACTGTGTCTCTCACGACCTACTTGTAGAAAAGTTATCATATTACGGGGTTAGAGGAACACCACTCAAACTGATGTCATCGTACTTAACAAACAGACAACAACTGGATAAAATTCAAAATACAACATCTGAACTCAGGATATTGAAACATGGAGTTCCTCAGGGCTCTGTCCTTGGACCCTTACTTTTTATTATTTATATAAACGACATCTGTCAGCACATGCTACAGGACACTACCACCATTCTTTTTGCTGACGATACATCACTTATCAATACTTCTCCAGATTTTTATAGCCTCAAAATTCTAGCTGACAATTCGATTGACTTTGCTAGAAATTGGTTCTCTGCTAATTTCCTACAACTCAATGGTGATAAAACGCAACAGCTGGTTATTTCCAGTAACAATAAGTACACCTCAGGAGCACACTGCAAGCTTCTTGGAATAACAATCGATGACACTCTCAGCTGGTACTATCATACTGAAAAACTGAACAGCGAGCTTTCTAGTGCATTATTCCTCATAAGAAGATTGGGATATGTTGTAGGTTCTGAATTATTGAGGCAAATATATTTTGGTCTGTTTCATTCTCGAATTAGTTATGGAACCATTTTATGGGGAAATTCCAGCCGTGCGGTAATTATCTTCAGATCCCAGAAGAAGGCTATTCGCCTTCTAGCTGGTGTTGGATTCCGTGATCACTGTCGTCCCCTGTTCATTGACATGAACATAATGACGCTGCCATGCATTTATATTTATCAAACCCTCTGTGAAATACACTCAAACAAAGGGAGTTATACTCTTTCGTCTGATATTCACAAATACGAAACCAGATCGGCAAACCAAATAGCTCTTCAACGCTTCAGGCTCACTAAGTCGAAATCTAATTCTCTGAATTTGAAACTATTGTAACGTAAATAAACTTAACTTGGTTTTAATAATTTATTTCACACTTAATCTACAACTTAATTTATATTACTACGCTACTGAATAGCTCGATCGTATGGGCTCGTTCAGACTGTCCCGACTCCACTTGAGGGTCGCCTATTTATCTCCGATACAGCATTCTCGATCTTTCGAATTCCGGCAGTTGGCGATCCAGCATGTTCCAATCGTTTCCAATATCGACCGTTGCTCTCCAGGGAAGAGCGACTGGATGGTTCTCGAATATCTCCGGGGTGATCTCATCCGAGGCCATTCGTCCTGTCTCGATTCCTTACATTGCCCCTTCTTAAAGACATTTCGTCCCGAAATTTCATCCTTGGAGTGTGACGATATCTGCATGACTCCCCATATCTGCACCGTGAAGTTCGATGGAAGTAACACTCCACGGTCTTCATGATCGGTCGTGGAAGAGGGTTACAGCAAACCAAAATCTTGACGCCGCTGGATCTGAATATCGCCTCCAGCATACTTCTTAGGACTCTCCAGTCCAACCCATCAATACCACAGGACAATTTTGGAATTGCTAGATCCACCAGATTCTGGTCCACCATAGTATCTCTTAGTTTGGTGAGACTCTTCCAGACATCTTCATAGGACGGTTTATCTTGGGAATGCCTCTTGGTAACTAGGTAGTAGATGTTTCTCTGGCCTTTCTTCAACTGTAGCACCCACCAACTTCTGGATTCTGCTCCGCAGTGTTTGGAGTTGACCAAATTTCTTGGAGAACACTACGGCGATGCCCTGGACATTCGAAGATCTTCTGCCACACAGTGCGCTAGTGCGTAGTCAGCAGGCACCTCGAAAAGGTCTCGTGACTCCTCTCTAGTAACCCCATGTAGAACTTTCTGCCCGTTTGAATACAAGGACATAAACTTCTCGAACGTCATATCATCCTCCGGTGGCTTGAGGGTGCGAACTTGGTCATGGTTTCCAGCGTAAGGGGCCAACCTGTTGAAATGGACGACCCTTGGTTTCCCTCGGGGTGGCTTATGGATTCGGTACACAAGGTCGTTTATCCTTTTCACGATTTTATACGGGCCTTCCCACGAGTTCCGCAACTTTGGTGATAGTCCACGACGACGTTTGGGGTTGTACAGCCAAACCAGGTCATCAACCTTAAATCCTCCAGCGTCGGCCTTGATGTCATAGGTCTTCTTCATTTTATCGCTGGCACTCTGGATGTTCAACCGGACTCGTTCGTGGATGTCGTCCATTCTCTGCCGAAGTTTGCTGACGTAGTCCTCTCCCGCAGTGTCTTGTCCTGGCGGTATCCCAAACTTCAGGTCACAAGGCAGTCGTAGTTCTCGGCCCATTATAATACTAGCAGGAGTTTGACCGGTTGACTCGTGTACTGCGGATCGATAGGCCATCAGGAACAAATGAAGATACTGGTCCCAGTCTCTTTGATGGTCAGAGACAACCTTGGACAAGTGGCGGTTGATCGTCCTGTTCATCCGTTCCACCATTCCATCGGACTGCGGATGTAGGGCCGTGGTTCTTGTCTTGCGGATGTTCAGCAGT
Organism: Gonioctena quinquepunctata; assembly: GCA_018342105.1. Classification (NCBI taxonomy): domain Eukaryota; kingdom Metazoa; phylum Arthropoda; class Insecta; order Coleoptera; family Chrysomelidae; genus Gonioctena; species Gonioctena quinquepunctata. Next base: position 144,230 of record JAFIRS010001482.1, on the reverse strand, counting down.
AGACATATTTCTTGGAAAAGGTTGGATTCGAAATTTCTGCCTTGATCCGAGTGCAGCTCCATTGGAATACCGAATCGACATATCCACTCTTTCACCAAGACGTCGGCGACGGTGATGGCTTCCTGGTTGGGCGGGGCATAGGCTTCCGCCCACTTACTGAAGTAGTCCATTGCCACAAGGATGTATTTATTCCCGTGGTCGGATACGGGAAACGGGCCGGCGATGTCAATGGCGATTCTCTCGAACGGGCTGCCTACGTTGTACTGACGCATCGGGGCCTTGGGTCGTATTCGAGGTCCATTGCTAGCAGCGCATACAGCGCACTTCCTGCACCAGTCCTGGACGTCAGCTTGACAATTGGCCCAGTAAAACCGTTGCCTCACTTTCTGCAGGGTCTTCGTCACTCCCAGATGTCCTCCGGCGACTCCATCATGGATTTCCCGCAGCACTTCCTCTCTTCTGTTCCTGGGAACAATTATTTGGCGTCTGTCTTCCCCACCAATATCGGCCTCCAACACACGTTTCAGGATCCCATTGTCCAGAATAAAAGAGTTCCATTGTGCCCAATAGGACTTAACAGCCGGCGAGTAACCTGCGACTTCCTGCCATGATGGTCTTCGATTGCCCTTCTTCCAGCTGACGACTAAGCCAAGGTCAGGGTCTCTCTCTTGGTCTTTCTGGATCTTGCTGTCATTCCAGTTGTCATCCATTGCCGCGGTTCTACAAAGTGTTGCTTCTTTCTCTTCTGCTCGTCGGCAATGTGAGCAATCATCTGGACATGGTCTTCGCGACAAGGCATCTGCATTCTTATGGCTAGTTCCGGCTCGATGTTCGATCTCGAAATCGAATTCTTGGAGTCTCTCGATCCAACGTGCTACTTGACCCTCAGGATTTTTGAACTGTAAGAGCCATTTGAGAGCTGCATGGTCAGTTCTCAACAGGAATCTTCTTCCATACACGTACTTGTAGAAGTGTTCCACTCCCTTTACAACAGCTAACAGCTCTCGCCTGGTGACACAGTAATTGCGCTCTGGTTTTGCTAAGCGTCTTGCTGAAATAACCAATGACCTTCTCCTGTCCCTCCTGGATCTGAGATAGGACAGCTCAAGTCCCACGTTGCTGGCGTCCGTATCCAAAATGAATTTCCCTTTGGGTAGGGGATAGCTCAGTATAGGTGCGTTGATCAAAGCTCCTTTCGGCTTCCTGAATGAGTCTTGACATTCTTCGGACCACTGGAACTTTGTTTGGCCTTCCGTGAGCTTGGTCAGTGGTTTAGCGATGTTGGCGAATCTCAGCACATATCGGCGATAGTATGTGCATAAACCAAGGAAACTTCGAAGTTGGTGAATGTCTTTTGGGATGGGCCAATCCTTAACAGCTTTGATCTTCTGGTCGTCCACTGCTACTCCTTCCCCAGAGACAACGTGGCCGAGGTATCGTACTTCTTTTGGAACAGATGGCATTTCTTAGGGCTCAGTTTCAATCCGGAGTTCCTCAGTCGCAGGAATACTTCCTCCAAGTTTTCAGGTGGTCCTCAAACGATCTGCCGACCGCAATTATGTCGTCGAGATACACTAGTCACGTGTTCCATGAGCGTCCCTTCAGTACTGTTTCCATCAATCTTTCGAATGTGGCGGGAGCATTACAGAGCCCGAATGGCATAACGGTGAACTGCCACAATCCTGAGCCGATGGTAAAAGCAGTCTTTTCTCGATCTTCCTGAGCCAGTTCTACTTGCCGGTATCCACTCTTCAGATCAAGGGTCAGAAAATCGTGGAACCAGCCAACGTGTCTAGGGTGTCATCTATTCTCGGGAGAGGGTAACTGTCCTTCTTCGTGACATTATTAAGTTGGCGATAGTCTACACAAAAGCGTGTCGATCCATCCTTTTTCTTCACCAGTACGACTGGAGGGACCAGGGACTGTCAGATGGTTCGATAACTCCTTCTTTTCCCATATCGCTGACTATTTTGTCAGCCTCTTCCTTCTTGGCAGAGGAAGTCTTCTTGCTGATTGCCGGATCGGTCGGGCACCCCAGTATCAATCTTGTGCTGGACCACTTAGTTCGACCTCCTTTTCCTTGTCCGGTATCGAAGATGTCTTGGTACTTCTTAACTAAATCTCTTAGTTTGGGCTGTTGAGCTGGTTTTATATCTTTGGAAGAGATGGCAACTAATTTTTCTAGTTCTGTGGGCAAGTTGTTAGGTTGGCTAATCGTACCTCGTACCTCCGGATCACTGAGGAAACTGGCGAGCAGTGCCCCAATATTGTTCCTTTCTTCAAGGTCACTGGAAAATAATTGACATTCATGACCCTTACGGGCACAAATTGGTCAGCACGCAACAAGGTCTTCCCTAGTGCAATCCCTCGTCAATTTTCTCATCATGAAGTTTGGGCTCGAACATCACCACGTTTCCACTGCTCGTACTCCCGTCCAAGCGAGCCTCCAGAATGGTTTCAGCCCTCTCAGGTACGCTTACATCTTCAGCCAACAACACACGGATCAACCCCTCACTTCTCCCATGAAGCACCAGCTCTTCTCCGTTGACACGTAGGACGCCGTCTTTGAAATCAAATTCAAACCCTCTGGAATTCATGATGTCCATTCCGATGATTGCATCGTCTTCGATGTCCGCTACAAGTGCCTGATGTTTCACTTTAGTGCTGCCCAAAATTATTTCAATCGGTAGCTCGCCATATACAGTAGCTGGCTCCCTGTTGCTGTGCGTAGCTTCAAGTTGTCGGTTGAATCCGTTCCGGTGTTCTGGCAAAGGAAGGCCGAGAATTGTCCTAGTCGCACCTGTATCTAGCAGCATGGTGCAAGGCTCGTTATTGATGAGACCGTCTACGAAGACACCTTTGTTCTGTCGTTGAAGGATAGCGACATATGCGTTGTTAACCGAGGCTTGCCGGACACATGCCGACGATTGCCTTCTCGTCGACCTTTTTAGTTTTCCTGCATCGGAGTCGATGAATGTTGGACATTTGCTACGCACATGTCCAATTTTACCTAATTCCGGCATCTTATCTGTCTTTTCTCAGGCAACACTTCCTTCATCACTTTTCTTATGGCAGCTTCAAGTTAGCAGGCTCCGGTGAGTCTTCCTCAATCGTTTGAACTTTACTTTGGGTTTTGCAGCATTGTTTTGCTGCTTCGAATTCAAAGCTCGTGCCAGTGCGTCTACAAGATGTGTTGGACGAGCTAATATCAACGCTTGTCTGGTTTCTTGGTCACGGAGTCCATCCAAGAATGCCTGAACCGCTAATCGCTCCATTACATTTTCCGGTATGGCTGGATATGCGAGACGAACCAAGCGTGCAATGTCAGTTTCAAATTCTTGTAAGGATTCGCCCGATTTCTGACAGCGATTTTTCAGCTGGGAGTGGTATACGTGTTCCAAATGGGCGTGGCCATATCGTAATTCTAGATGTTTAATCAGCTGATCATAGTCCTCCTGTTCTTGGGCGGTGAGAGTTTGTAGAATATTTGTCGCTTCTCCACGTAATGCAAGTGTCAGTGCTACAGCTCTTTCCCCTGCATTCCATCCGTTTGCTTTGGCCGCTGCTTCAAACTGCCGGCGGTAATTTGCCCATGGAGTTTTCCGTCGAACTGAGGCGGCTTCATGGAAAGCTTCCCTATTTCTGAAATGACCTTGACATCTTTTATACCCTCTTGAACTTTCTCCACGTTCAAACTCAAGTCCAGCATTGCATTTTCGTTAACCATCTCTGTGGAGGACGCACTATTTATATTTTTTTCCAGCTTACTGATCGTTTCCTTTATTTTGTCCATTTCTGCCTCGATTCCGTCTTTGATTCCATCGCTGATTATTTCCTTCATCTTGTCCATCTCTGCCTCGACCCCATCTTTGATTTTATCTACCTCCGTGTTCATTTGCTCCCTAATTTTATCTATCTCTGTCTCAACGGTTCCCATTCTTTCTTCTAGGAAATTAGCCACACCACACAATTCTTTTTTTAGGCCTTCTGTGTTTTCCAGGAACTTCTCTTCCAGGCTTCTTGAATTTTCTAGAAGCTTCTCTTCCAGATTTCTAGAATTTTCTTCCAGGCTTCTTGAATTTTCTAGAAGCTTCTCTTCCAGATTTCTAGAATTTTCTTGAAGCTTCTCTTCCAGATTTCTAGAAAGCTTCTCTTCCAGATTTATAGAATTTTCCTGAAGTTTCTCTTCCAGATTTCTAACATTTTCTTCCAAAGTCCTCGAATTTTGTTGCAGTTCTTCTTTCACGGATTTAGTAGTTTCTTCGAGTTTATTCATTACCAAACTCAAATCACCTCCGGGAACTTCGAATAAAAATGTTTCGGGGTCCTCACCTTCTTGTATAAGTCCTTCTGCAAGTCTTTCCTGGAGTACTTGCTTTTTACCCGTTGTTTCCAGTTCCCTTTCCTCCAATTCCTGTTTCAATTCCGCTACCTTCAAGTCCGCAAGGCGCACTTTTCTTGAACACATTTTGTCTTTGACGAGGTATCAGTCTGTTTCACACGAAAAAGTTTATCAGTTTGTTAAAAATTCACTTCGCGAATTCTTTTCCACGGGCCACCAGTCTATTGTCTGTTTCACGCGAAGAGTGTATCAGTTTATATTCCCACGCACAATTGTCCACTTCGCGAAAACCGGGCCACTGTCTATTTTCTGTTTCACGCGAACAGTGTATCAGTTTATATTCCCACGCACAATTGTCCACTTCGCGAAAACCGGGCCACTGTCTATTTTGGGCGTACAAAAAGGTCTATCAATTTATTTTTCTGACTATCCACTCCACGATCACTTGTTTATTTTCAAAATCTCACTTCCGACACCAATTGTAACGTAAATAAACTTAACTTGGTTTTAATAATTTATTTCACACTTAATCTACAACTTAATTTATATTACTACGCGACTGAATAGCTCGATCGTATGGGCTCGTTCAGACTGTCCCGACTCCACTTGAGGGTCGCCTATTTATCTCCGATACAGCATTCTCGATCTTTCGAATTCCGGCAGTTGGCGATCCAGCATGTTCCAATCGTTTCCAATATCGACCGTTGCTCTCCAGGGAAGAGCGACTGGATGGTTCTCGAATATCTCCGGGGATGATCTCATCGCTGTCGACGGCAACACGCGAGGCGACAGGTCCGGCCTAGGTTCGTTACACTATATAACAAGTTGAGCTTAGAAGTTCGCGCCTTGAATGAAAATTGTTTTAAGATTAACGTGAAAAGTTACCTCATAAATAAATGTTTTTATAGTGTAGAAGAATTTCTGAATGAATGAAAAATTTTTACATGACTTTCACCATTTATATATTTATTTGTTTTTTTTTTACAACAAAATATTTTTAAATGTTATTTTTAAACACATGTATATGTCGATAAAATGAATGTTTTTACATCTTATATATTTTACATATTATCTTCCATAGATAATATTTCTGTACAAACTGACGTGCTATAAACCGATGTGTAAACTAGCCAAATAAAGTCTATCTATCTCTCTATCTATGTAAGGCGCTACATTTGAACTATAGACTTACAGTATGAGACGCGGGTTCGAAGCTAGCCTAGGCCATCCTGCTTTTTATTTCATTTTTTCTTTTTTTTCTTTTCTTTATTTCTTATTGTTGTATTTTTTTAATTTATCTTTTTGTTTTAGGTAGCAATGATTTTTGGAAAATGGAGCATGTCGAAGGCATGAACTGCATTACCTAAAATGTGAAAATGTCAAAGATGTGAATGGAATCTTAATTGTTGATGTGGTAGAAACTAAAACAAAAGTACAACGAACATTTACAATTACTGGCAAATACTACGAAATTAGTAAAAAATATATGAATCTACGGCCGAAAATTTGCCCCACCCCTTCTTTTTTCGTTAATTATTTTAATGGAAAATGCACGATTCAAAACATTGGTATTAATAGATTTGATAATTTAGGGAAGCAAATAGCAACATATTTAAATCTGCCCGATCCGAATTTATATACAGGGCATTGTTTTCGAAGGACATCTGCAACCGTATTAGTTGATGCCGGTGGTGATATTACTGTATTAAAACGTCATGGTGGCTGGAAATCCAATTCAGTGGCGGAAGGCTACATTGAAAATTCGGTTCAGAATAAAATCAACATTTCCAATACAATATTGAACTCTATTGAGACTAGCAATAATGAAATAAATGTAAATATTCCTTCCACTTCCAGATCAGTGGGACCTGGAATAAACTTTTCAAACTGCACAATAAATAATCTTAATATTTTTAAGAAATCAGATTAATTACAATTATCATGTTCAATATAAGTATAAATAGAATGTTTATAGTTTTCCTATATTCATGGTAATACCCGAGGTAATACCATTAATTACAATTTTGTAGAATTTTTTATAGAAATATGAGTTATTACTGTTATTGTGTTCAATACAAATATAAATATAATATTTATAGTTCTTCATTATTTATCGGGTGTAGAAAAAATAGCGTATGCAACTCTCATGTAATGGTTATTAATACACTCGCATACACAATCCCGGTTAATGCTCGTGTATTAATAACCATCATTACATGATCGTTGCATAATATACTAATAAATCATTAAAGGTTTATATTTTTACTAGCTGACCCAGCCAAAATGTCTTACTGTGATAAATATTTCGATAATCCTCAAGGGATAGCAAATGCTTTCGGCAAATATTTTGAAAGTGTATACATAATAGGGGAACCAGATTTGATAAACATACAACTAAATGACAATTATAACTCAGTAGATATCAGCTGTGAACCAATAACCGAAATCGAAATTATTAATGCTGGTGGAAAACTAAAAAATAAATTCACCTCAGGTTCTGAAAAAAATTCCATCCTTCATCATCAAGGATTGTCTTACTGCATTAATATGTCCATTGCTTACAATCTTTAATTTAATTCCTAAATCATCGGTTTTTCCTGATATATGGAAAATTTCGAAAATTTGTCCAGTACATAAGTCTCTAGACCGCGTATTGTTAACAATTATAGACCAATTTCGATCTTAAATAACCCTGCAAAGGTCTTGGAGATCATATTGTGTAATCGCATTTATCCTGCAACCAAACACATCATCTCTGAATCTCGACATGGATTCACGAATTCAAGATCCACAATTAGTATTCTATCCATTTTTAGTCAATACTTATGTGAATCATTAGACCAAAGAGGGCAGGTTGATGTGGTTTATACTGATTTCTCCAAGGCCTTTGACAAAATTAATCACGAAATACTATTGAAGAAAACTACTCGTCTAGGATTTAATAGTATTTTTTTGGACCTTTTGAAATCATACTTGAAAAACAGAGTGCAGTTTGTCTCTCCCAATTTATATTCCTCAAATAACTTCATTGCAACCAGTGGAGTCCCTCAGGGATCCAACCTGGGGCCACTGTTGTTTTTGATAATTATCAATGATCTTTGTGAGTCGCTTGAGTGCAACAAACTAATGTTTGCGGATGATCTGAAATTATATGTTACTATTTCTAACTTAGACGATTGCCTAATTCTACAGGAACAAATCAATTACTTATATGATTGGTGTTTGAAAAACCATTTTTTTCTCAATATCTCGAAATGTAAAGTACCACCACCAGAAAACCAAATACTATCAATTACCCATACTCAATTAATACTACAATTCTAGAACATGTAAATAATATCAGGAGTGTACTTTGACAATCAGCTTACATTCAACTCTCACATAAATTAGATTACTAAATCAGCATATCGTATATACGGTTTCGTTTTCAGAAATTGTTGAAGCTTTAATGATATTTCTGCACTCTCATCTCTTTTCTTCAGTCTGGTAAGATCGAAGCTAGAATATGGATCATTAATATGGAATCCTATTTATGTACAATTTTCAAGTATAATCGAGAAAGTACATATTTTTTTTTAAGTTTCTGTGCTTCAAGGTCGATGGATCATATTTTTCAAGAGGATGTGATTATACGAATTTACTACATAGATTTGATTTTATATCTTTAGAAAAATGCAGACATCAAGCATCCATTATGTTCTTGCACAAGCTATTAATAGGTGAAGTGGACTCACCAGCACTATTATCTCAAATTGATTTCCATGTGCCAAGAATCAGATCAAATACCACCTTTAAGTGCGAAAGTGCTCAAACAAATATTATGTCTAAAGCTCCGATCAATGTAATGTGTTGTAATGCAAATAAGCTATCAAATATATGTGATATTTTTAACTGCAGTAAGTCGGAATTAAGTGCATACTTATAAGAGATTTAGGATTAAACCATGCATGTACTATTTTGTTAATCGACGAAACCAAAAAGGAGGAGGTTCTCTATTCGACGCGTATATTTTTTTTTATGTTTGACCACGCATAACTTTTTACTGAGACGTCCGATTCCGATCATTATTTTTTCAGTGGGTAGGGTGTACTTTGAAGTTGGTCCCATTTGATTTTGAAAGATGAAATCCACCCCTAAAGGTAGCAAAATGAATTCTGGTCCGTTAACCGATTCTATCAGGCATAACTTTGTACTGGGTTCGTCGATTTGGATGATTATTTTTTAATTAGATAGGGTATACCTCATAGTCGATCATTTTTGGATTTCGAATGGAATTATCCATTCTTACGGGTAGAAAAATAGGGGATAATTGATTTTTCACTTGTGAACATTGGCACACATATGACACACACACACATTGACAGATCGCTAATGTCATTATTTTTGTTCTCCTACATCCGTCACAATCATTACATTCTATGAGAGGATGGAATGATATACAAAGTAATGAAATAAACTAACCAGAACAACAAAAATAATTTATATTACAACAAATAGTAAAAGTAAGGTGGGTAAGTAAGTATTTTGGAAGTAATCAAAAAACAAGTAGGTAGTAATTAGTAGATTCCAGCCACAAAAAATTGAAAAATAAAAACTTTTCAACAAAAAATTAAACCGACGAAATACGGAACTGACAAGTAAAAAATAAAATAAACCTTCTTAGTCTCAATAACTAAGATCCTAAACTAATGTAAGTAACTAATTTTGAGCCGGCGCCAAACGAACAATCAACGAAGGTCATTAAATTACTTCAAAAAAATTATCAGAATGTCACCGCGCAACTCGATACCATAATTTTTCGCCTTACCTAATTCATTTGCTTGTTTGTTTGTCGCCGATTCAAAATTAGTTACTTACATTAGTTCAGGAGCTTAGTTATAGAGACTAAGAAGGTTTATTTTATTTTTTACTTTTCACTTCCGTATTACGTCGGTTTAATTTTTTGTTAAAAAGTTTTTGTCTCATACCTTATGTCAGAATAATGGCAAATGCTAAATATGATGACCATTGTAAACCCTTCTTCAAAAATCTCCATATATTAACTCTGCGATCTTGCTTCATATATGAATGTTTGTGTTATGTCAAAAATTTAAAAGGTGAAAATAAATTGACCAAGCAGGAAGACATACACTACCTTGATACTAGGGCTAAAACAAATTCAAGGCCACCCAAATATAGATTAAGTAAATCGCAAAACTCTTATTTATATCAATCTTTAAAAAAAATGAATGTGTTACCTAATGAGTTTCAGACTCTTGACATGAGTGTAAACACTTTTAAAGTAAAAATTAAAAATATACTTTTACAAAATGCCTTTTACACATTTGAAGAATATTTTAATTATTATTTCTAATTCGTAGTCTGTCTAATAATTATATATTTTTGTATTATTATGTTCTGCATTTATGTGATGTTATTGACTATATATTTACCATATATTGTGTTTTAATATTTACTACTATGTGTTACCATTGACTTGACGTATGCAAACATTATCTATGTATATACTGCATCAATAAATCCTATTCTATTCTACACTGATACTAATACTATCTTGTAAATTATTATCTATAATATTCAATTGCCTTGTAAATGGTTCCTGTTGGGCAATAAATGCTTCATTTATTTATTTATGTCACAAAAATGCATAGATTAAGTACTTTTTTTAACGTGTGTATCTGTGTGTCTGTCTGTGGCATCCAAACGGATGAACCGATTTCGATTTAGTTTTTTACCCTATTTCAATACACCAAAACTCAAAATGGGAGTAATTTACAAAAATGGTATTATCTGAATTATATATGTACGGTCCTGAATGCGGTCCTGCTATTTCAGTTCTTAGATTTCGATCACGCACTAACGGCAAGCATTTGTTTTGATGGTATTTGTCTTTAAATTGAATTGACTATAGAATGGTGAACTTCAAAAATAAAGGCACTATCCATCAGATACCATGCACTATTAGTTGAAGAACAGTTTAATTTTATAGATATTTGGTATTCTATTAATAATATCAGAATTGAGAAATTTGGTTCCACACAACTAGTAAAATCAATGATTTTATTCTGGCAAGGTGTGATACGAAATAGGAGAAAATGTATCTAACAACTCAACAAAAAATAACATATTGGTTGGTTAGGTGGAATAAGGTTAGAAAACAAAAACTTTTTAACAAAAAATTAAACCGACGAAATACGGAACTGAAAAGTAAAAAATAAAAACTTTTTAACAAAAAATTAAACCGACGAAAAAATCAACTGAAAAGCAAAAAATAAAATAAACCTTCTTAGTCTAAATGATAATTGAGCTCCTAAACTAATGTAAGTAACTGATTTTGAGTCGGCGCCAAACAAACAATTATCTATGAAAGAAGTCATCAAAACGCAGCCGTGCATCTCGCTGCCATCATTTTACGCTTCACCTAATTCAATTGCTAGTTTGTTTGGCGCCGACTCAAAATCAGTTACTTACATTAGTTTAGGAGCTCAATTATCATTTAGACTAAGAAGGTTTATTTTATTTCTGCTTTCAGTTGATTTTAGTCGGTTTAATTTGTTAAAAAGTTTTATTTTACTTTCAGTTCCGTATTTCGTCGGTTTAATTTTGTTAAAAGTTTTATTTTCAATTTTTTGTGGCTAAAATCTACCAATTACTACCTACTTGTTTTTTGATTACTTCCAAAATACTTACTTACCCACCTTACTTCAACTATTACCAGTTAAATAATATGATTATCTACTTTTACTATTTGTTGTAATATAAATTATTTTCGTTGTTCTGGTTAGTTTATTTCATTACTTTGTATATCATTCCATCCTCTCATAAAATATACTGATTTTGACGGAACAAGAATAATGTCAGTAGCGATCTGTCATTGTCAACTACGTATGTGTGTGCTAATGTTCACTAGTGAAAAATCAATTATCCCCTATTTTTCTACCCGTAAGGGTGGCTAATTCCTTTCGAAATCCAAATATAAGGTATACCCTATCTATTAAAAAAAGAATCATCCAAATCGAAGAACCCAGTACAAAGTTATGCCTGATAGAATCGGTTAACGGACCAGAATTCAGAGGGTGAGTGATCAATATCCTTCATTTCGCTACCCTTAGGGGTGGATTTCATCTTTTAAATTCAAATGGGACCAAATTCGAAGTACACCCTATCCACTGAAAAAATAATTATCGGAATCGGACGCCTCAGTAAAAAGTTATGCGTAGAATAGAATAGAATAGAATATCCTTTATTCACCATAAGAAATACAATAGTATTATAAGGTTTTGTCAAGAGTATATAAATAAAAACACTAAATAAATAACTAAATAAACAAATGAGAGGTGAACAATTACAATATAAATATCACTGTTTCACTAGAATATACATAACTATAATTTATTTTTTTGTGTCTACGTAGATTGTAACTTCGAAATATATTAGTTGGTGTTGAAGTCAAATGATAATAATTCGTCGATACTATAAAAAGCGTTTTCCAAGCAGATATTCCTCATGTAATTTGAAAACGAAGCTGTATTTAAGTTTTTTATATCTTCTGGTAGTTTATTAAATAAAATAGGACCATAATAATTTTTCGAAAAACGGCAGTGATTTAGTCTTGTAAATTCAATTTTAATTTGTTGTGATTGTCTGGTGTTATGTGAATGAAAATCGTTTTGATTTAGATATAAGTGAGGATTTTTTTTTACATAATTTATGCACGAATAGACGTAAAGAGAAGGTAGTGTAAACATTTTATTATTAATAAATGTTGTTTTAACGTCTTCTTGATAACCCAGTTTGAAGATAACTCGCAAAACTTTTCTTTGCAGTCCAAACACTCTTTTTGCATGAGGTGAGTGCCCCCAAAGTACTAGACCATAAGAGATATGGGACATAAAAAGTGAATGATAAGCAGTGATAATGGTTTCAATAGATGAAATGTCCATTAAACTTCTTATAACATAAATGCTCTTTGCCAATTTTTTGCAAATAAAATCTACATGTTTTTCCCAAGAGAGCTTTGGATCCATTTGGAATCCAAGAAATTTGATCGATTCATTTTGATCTACAGGCAGTTGTTTGTGTGTAAACAAGTAATGTTGCGTTTTATTTGTATTCAGTTTTAATTTATTATTTGTCAACCATTTATCAGCATTCGATTCTGCTACTTTCATTTCATTAACTATAGCCTCGTAGTTTGTATTTTGGAGCGTTAAGGATGTGTCGTCAGCAAATTGCGTAATCTCAGAGTCATCATCAGTTTTGAAATCAATCACATAAATTAAGTATAGAATTGGTCCCAAAACCGAACCTTGGTAAACTCCGTTTTTTATTTCTGATCATACATAAAAAAATATGATGGAAAAACATCAAATATACGGGTCGAATAGAGAACCTCCTCTTTTTTGGTTTCGTCGGTTAAAAAGTACTATATATTATTATTATTTTTTCTGGTAAAAGATTCAACAGCAAAAGAAAGGAAAATATTCGATTGTGAATATCAAACAAAATTGAAATAATTGAATTCCTTATTGACACATTGAACAATTTTATCGTGCAGAAATGAAATTTTGGCAGGCATTTTTATTGAAACGTTGAATATATATATCCAACCTACCATTGTTATGTGTGAACTTTTCTTCTAATCTTTACGGTCCTGGCGTACGGAACAGTAAACTTGATGAATTTCAAAACTTACTCTTGAGAAGTCTCGTATCACTCAAAGATACAAAAAATAGCAATGAACTAAAAATCAGTGAACATACTCTCATGCTGACTCAGGAGAATGATGCAGTTTTTCGTTTCGAAACTTTTATACTATGATTATAAATGAAATGTTGGCTTATTGATTCATGGATTTGTAAATCAATACTTCCAATTTATTTTTGGATTTAACGATCTATTCCGTCTTTTCATGAAATGAAACGACATTGTAGACTACACTCTGGGTTTTGGGTGATCACACACCAATTTCAATAAAATCCAGTCTTCCACGGACGCTCCGGCATAGCCATGAAAATATGAACAGGGTTCAAAAAATCAGATGTGGATTCATCGGCAACTGAAAGATAAACTTTATAAAATACCTATTTAAAGACAAGCATTTATTCAAATGCACTAAAAAGTAAAAAAAAATAATTGCTTTGGATGTGTGACGTAGGTTATTCCGTGAGTTATAGATTCAAAAGCTTGTCGCTTTTGTATTCGAACTGAAAATTTTGCGCGACAGTGCCGGATTCATACTCACTTACGCCGGGCTAATTCTTACGATGCCGCCGCCAATTAGTATTAATTGTAGTTTCAAAGTACCTATTTATTGTTTTTTTTTTCATAACATATGACTATAAATAAAATTATTACATATAAATAAACAAATTCTATTCACTTCACAAACTAAAACCGAACAACAAATAGTTTTTTTTTTATATAAATACTCATCAAAGGCATCATCAAAATTCAGCTATAATAACGAGTCACTGTTGATATTCAAAATCGATGGGCTATTCATATCATATCATCTACCAACGGATTCCTAAGGTAATTTTTTTCTCTTTTTAAAGTTGAGAATGGCATTACTAATCATAAGGGATGGTTGATTGGTTGAAAGCTGACGAGCCAGAGACAGGGTTGGCATAGCTTCCCTTGACACTGCGACCAGCTGGGGTCTATTGTATCACTCTGTCGTTAATTGTTCCTCATTCAAACAGGTTTGTGCCTTTAATTAGGTTTAGTAGCCTTTTGATAAGGTTCTTCGGATTCATGCCTGTTTCCAGGTTGATCTCTCCAAAGGTTCTGTGTCGCCTTCTACTCAGGGCGTCGCAGTCGAAGATAATATGAGAGGATGTTTCCTCCTCTTCATCACATAGCCTACACTCCACGGTTTCCCTGCGTACTCCCATGGTGTTTAGGTGTTTTCTTAGGCCGCAGTGTCCAGTCAATAGACCTACTATTATACGTGCCTTCGTTCTGTTCAGGTTCAGAAGGTCAGCCGTCAGGGTCCGGTTTGGGTGCCCTACCATGACTTTGCTGTGTATTTGCCCGACAGTTTGATCCCAATATTGTTGCTGTCTTCTTTTTATCCACTCGTCGATCAGGGTCCTGCATCGGTTTTTGCTAATCCCATGCACAGGTTCTGGCCCTGTGAATAGCGTTTCAGATGCTTGTCTAGCTAGCTGGTCCGCTTTTACGTTGCCTTCAATGCTTCTATGACCTGGCACCCACATCAAGGTAACCTTGTTGTGTTTTGCCAGCTCGATGAGGTTCTGGAGGCAGTCCCAGACCAGTTTAGACTTTATCTGTATAGAGTTTTATAGCACTTTGACAGTCAGATAGAATGTAGATGTGTTTTTTCCTATAACCACTTTCTAGATTCTTGTGAATGCATACCATAATTGCATGTGTTTCAGCTTGGAACATCGTGGAGCATTTGCCAAGTGGTATTATGTAGTCCCTTCTTGGCCTTACCCCATGTATTCCTGCTCCCGTTCCTTCAACTGTCTTTGAACCGTCTGTATACCAGACTATGTCCGCAGTTGATTGTGATTCTATACTCGGAGACCATCCAGATGCGTCAAAATTATAAGGGATAGGAATATTATCAAAGCTTCTTCTACGATGCAAAAAGTATCTTTCATTTTACAAGAAAAAATATATCTTGAATAGGAGTACTGAAAATATCACTCACCTCCAAGCTTGTCTTGAACAGGAGACTTTTCAGTCTATTTACGAAAGTTTTGACAATATTAACTCTGCATACGAGTCATTATCTAATATACTTGATTATTTCATTGAAGTAACATGCCCCACTGTAAAGAAATCTCTTGTCCTGGAAATGAAACAAAACAAGCAATGTGTTACACAAGAAATAATCTCTATGGGAAACAATCTGACACAACTATTTTGGCTAAACACCAATGTAGAAAACAGCAACCTCCAAGAGCATTATGAGACCTCAAAAAAATTATATAGGCTTAAACTACATGAAACCAAATACATGTTTCACCAGCGTTGTCTTCAAAATAAAACCCCAAAACAAAAACGAAAAAAATCTGAAACTTAGTCGGGCAAAAAACAGGTAAATCTAAACAAAATATGGATACTGAGATCTTACTTAATGAGGAATATATCAGATATAAAAACCAAATTGTAAACGCTTTTGGAGATTATTTTTCAACCATAGCACCTGATGCTATAAATACACATTTCGGGTCTACATCTTTCAACAATTTCACAACTATGTATGTGCCTCAAACTTTCTTTTTCACTCTTATTCATCCAAGTGATACTTGTAAATAATTTTATTACTAAAAAATACAAATTCTGTGGGACTAGATTGCATACCAACAAAACTTGTGAAAAAGATTAGAACTCTCATAAATCAACCACTGCCATTCATATTAAATAGATCTGTAGAAATGGGAGAATTCCCAGACAAACTGAAGATTGGTAACACCACTCCATAAGTAGGATGAGCCAACTTTAATCAGAAACTATAGGCCAATAACAGTACCCACAATGATATATAAAATCTTTGAAAGAGGTGTTTATTTGAAAATGCTCTAATTTTTTGATCAATTCAACATCATATCTCAAGCTCAACACGGATTCTGCCCAGGTAGGTCGACGGAAAGTGCATCCTCTGTCTTTTTCGATTATGTATATGATGATCCTTTGATAAAGGGAAATACGTTGGTGCGCTTTTCTTCGACGTATCGAATGCATTTGATATCATTGATCCCAAAATAATTCAGAGTAAACTCTACTCAATCGGTTTCAGAGGCAACTTTCTTTCGTGGTCATATTTGTCTCACAGAAAAATACGCGTAAAATTGGAAGATTGTCAATCTTCTCCATTTAGCATGGATCTAGGTGTCCCACAGGGATCCATTTTGGGTCCACTTATTTTCTCGCTCTTCATCAACGATATGCCAAAACATGTGACTACAGATCATATTGTTTTATATGCAGACGATACTACACTAGCCGCTGATTCTGACAGTTATGTGGAACTACAAGAAAAGCTAAATCTGCTGTCACATGAATTTACGACCTGGTGTTGCAAAAACTCTCTGATCGTGAACTCTAGTAAAACCGTTCTCATGCAGTTTTTGTTCAGAAATGAAAAAAAAATTAATCATTTTCGAGTGAAGGTTGGCAATGAATATGTCGAATCGTCAAATAGCACCAGATTCCTAGATACCTAAATTGATAATAAAATGATTTTCGAATCTAGCATAAGCCAGATAAGTAAAAAAGTCAATAGTGGATATTACGCGATAAGACAATTAAAATCAACTCTGAGTGCAGATCAACTCCTCAACGTGTACTATGCAACTGTCCACTCTCATATATCATACAACGTAGCTCTGTGGGGTTGCTGTACTAATATAAATAAAATATTTATTACACAAAGAAGGGTAATTCGCCTGATATTCAACCTGAGCTAAAGGGACTCTTGTAAACAACATTTTATAGAATACGGAATCATGTCCCTGCCCTGTATTCACATTTACAAATGTGTATTTTTGCTGAAAAAAAATATAAACAAGTATGATCGAAACTCAGATATGCATACTTATCCCACCGGACATGGGAAAATTGTAAGAGCCCAAAAACATAAAACCAAATCGTTTGAGAATTGTCCATCACATGCACATGCATCTTCAATAACCTTCCTGGAGATATAAGAAATGAGACAATAGAAAAACGTTTCAAAACCAAACTAAAGAAATTTCTACTTCAGAACTGCTTTTACAGTGTTGGTGAATATCTTGGTAGGTGAGGCCACCCAAATTCTAATTTCTCAACTGATTGTCATAAACTGTTAGATATTAATGTTTTATTTTTAAATTTATTGTATTATGTTTGTAACAATGTTTCATGAAATGTGATCGTTGTCTGTTAGTGTGGATGAAATGTTTATACATATTTATTTCTCATTATTGAATAACTTATTTTCATTATTGAGTCATTCTAATCTTTTTTTTTTGCTGACGTATCCTATATCATTAAGTGATCTAAAAGGATTTAATAGAGATTTTATTTATTATTATATTTGTGCAAAAGCGCCATTAATGATCTTGCAGTGAATGTTGTAGCACTTACGTTCTCGACAATATAATTTTCTATCAATATCTGTATCTGTTTTGCTTGCTCATCTCTCATCTTCTCATTTACTACTGCAATGACTTCGAAGATGGGCAAACTAACCCCGACCATAGGGTAGGTATATACCGATATGTGAGCAGGCACTGTAACGTTTGTAAGTTTCCTATTTTTAATTACAAATCATTTCAATTATCTAGTACTTATAGAAAAACGTATAAGGAACTTGGAAATATATCATAACGAAAAAAAAAGTAATAATATGCTCTCTACCAAACATTTTGTAAAATGTTGGCCTACTAGCCCCGGTCTCCCCTAATGGTTGTACTAAACTGAATAGAGGAGGTATTCCGTCAGGTCCGGAACCTTTTTTGACATCAAGTTCGTTTAGGGCATCTTTTATTTGAAATTTATATAGAGTATTATCTGATATTCTCTGATCGACTAAACATGGGGTTGCTCTCAAAAACGCTTCCAAAGTATTCTGAGAATACAGGGTGTTTCATAATTGAATGCTGATCCTAAAGATCCTTGGATGATTTTAAAAAAATTCTTCATAGGTACGCAACCGCTTTATTTCTTAGATACAGGATATTGAATTTCAACAAAAAAATCAGTTCTTTCCCAATATCTCTGAAACTGCTGTGGCGTTTTCTTTCAATTTTGGCACATGCAAAGTACCCATAAAAATAATTTTTTTCCATGATAAAGGATTTCTTAATTTTCATCAGTGGCGTTCCTGTTAACATGCCCTGTCATATTTTTGATCAAAATAATGATACGCTACTGTCTTTTTTCCAAATAAATATTATTTTTGTCATTGTCCTCTATCTTCTCATAAAAATGATCCTCTTGCCTTTTTTTCGTCTGGCGGACGGTTTTCGATTTAGAAAAAAGGGTAAAAGATTAATAATCGTTCATATAGATAGTTCAGATTAAGGGTTTGTGGAAAGAGGATTTTTGTATCAAAACTAACCGGTGACTATCACGAAGATATAAATGGTGACGTTTTGAAGAATGGTTTGAACAAATGATCGATTTTATTCCGCAGGGACACGAGAGAAAAATTTAAAAAATCAAATTTTCGAAAAAAGCCTTGACCCCCCAAATATCTTCATAAAACCAAAGTGGTCCTATCGATCTCCGGTTTAAACCAAAATGTTGGAAATTTCTCGTAGAAATATAGCATATGTGGTATCTCAATCCAACGGATTCATCGTGAATCTTAATAAAAACTAGAGAAATCATAGATGGCGCACCCGTCGACTTTAACATGTGTCAAGGAAAAAATCCACACGAACGTTTTCTGAAAGTAACTTTTTCTTACATAAAAAAGTCCGCCGAATTGAAAAAAGTGACCATCTCGTCGATAGGAGACGAAATGGGGAAGCTACTACTATCTTTTCCGCCATCGCACCGACGTTTCGAGACTTTGCGACATCATAGCTTCCTTAGCTGCGATCCGATCGACGAGATCGTGACTATTTTAGATTGAGCGGACTTTTTTACGTCGGAAAAAGTCATTTTCCAGAAAGCTTCGTCTTTATTTCGATTTTCAAACGTCAACATCGGCAGGGGCGTCGTCAAAAATGCGTTTTATCATGCTGCTGCCTTGCATACTTCTCTTCGAAAAATCGCAAAAAAATCAGGAACGCTGATATCGCGTCGAAACTCCAGCTTCTTATAGAAAAAAGAATTTCCTTTCGAATGGTGAGTAGGACGAAAAAGTGATTTTTGCGGAGGCACCGGTACAGACCGGTTAGAAGAACCGTAAAAAGATCAGGGACATAGCGATCGGTGTGAAATTCTAGACACTTATGCAAAAAACTAGGAAAAATCGATTTTGGGGGATTTTTTCCGGAAATAATATTCTTTCCGGGCATTTTTCCGGAAGTCCGAATGTTTTTTCTAACACGGGAACGGTAAAAGATATAGCAATTCTGCGAACGCCAATCGATTCAGAATGGCCGAATCAGTCTAGAAATGGAATTTTGTTTCGATACGAGAGGAAAATTTGAAAAGTCAAATTTTCGAACAAGGCCTTGACCCCAAAATATCTTCCTAAAACCAAAGTGGTCCTATCGATCTCCGGTTTGAACCGAAATGTTTGAAATGTCGCGTAGATTCCGAAAATATAGCATATGTGGTATCTCAATCCAACGGATTCATCGTGAATCCCAATAAAAACGATAAACGATTTATTCTATTCAATTGCAGAAGTAAGATCTGCTCTACAATAATGAGTGTTTAGAGTGGGAAAAGTCCAAAAGTTAATCTCTAAATTTATATGCTTCTGAACCTAAAGCATCCAGCTAGAAGTTTCTGAAACCGGACCAGATAGAAATTTATAAACACGTATGTAATATCCATCTATATAAACATAACAAAATCAATAAACCAAGGATTAATCCGCTTTTTATCAGTATAAAAAGTGCCTATGCTAATGACCACCTAAAAAAACCCAGAGGAAAGTAAACTGATAATAAAATAAACCCGTACCAGCTACATATATCAATGCAAGCTACAGGGGCGGACTGAGACTTTTTTTCTCGAGGGCCACATAAGTCAGGAACATTAACAAAAATTGACAAATGGCCAATTTTGAGTGCTGCAAAACAAAACCTTTCCCAGCTTCCTATTACATATGTATCAATTGTTTCAAGATATACCACAGGAGCTGTGCCCAAAAAAACAAAAATTCTTTCGCCTTTGTCCAAAATTTTCAAATAACTTGCTGTGATAAACAGGATCAATCCGAATTTGAGGAAAAAAATATTTTGGAGAGAACTGTATGCGAACTAGAAGAAAGCAATGAGATGAAAGATGCAAATAATTTATCTTTACAAAATGATCTATTCCACAAAAGAGCTAACCATATGAAGATCTTAGAATGCAATAACATCCTGAGACGAACAAACTACGAAAGAAATGGACTCCAAATAAGTAGCTTCGGGAAATTGTTCCTAAGTAGAGCAATTCTTAATCTCATCGAAAGCAACCCCCAATGTTGCAACGCAACTATACCTTATTGTACCTTAAAAAAAAACATACAAATGTCAATAAAGTTGATAAAAAAAAATCGATGATAATTCAGAGTTCAGGAAGAGCTGATGAAGAAAGGACGAACAGCAGCACTGATGGGGAATTTGATATGACGAATCAAGAGGAAAACAGTGATAACAATGATGTTAGAGGTGATGTCAGTAGTGATGAAGATAGTGAAAGTGCAAATTTTCTTATAGAAGCCAGGCCACCACCGACAATATGATATCCATTCTCTCCCTTAACATCCAGTCTGTCCGTAACAAAGCAGATGAATTATATATATTACTCGAACAGCAAGGTTATCCAAAATTGGTACTGCTTTCGGAACACTGGCTTAAACCTGACGAGCCTATTCACATACCTGACTACAGCATTGTATCTAGTTATAGTAGAACTAACTCACTCCATGGCGGAACAGCTATTCTTGTCCACAACTCATTCCTAGATATGTCGTTCAATAAGGCTGAGATGTACTGTGATATGCGTGAAGAAAAACAATTTGAAATAACCTTGGTATTCTCAAAAAAACTGAATCTTTATGTCGCATGTATCTACAGAACACCTACATCGAATGCCCATATATTCTTAGATAAATTAGAAGATCTTCTTTCAAAAATCCCTCTCCGATCAAAAATCATCTTAGCTGGTGATTTCAATATTAATTTTCAGGACAAAAATGACAAAACCACTCAAGAGATTAACAAATATGCTCGATTCATTCAACATCTCAAATTATGTTACATCTCCTACTCGCATATCACAGTACTCATCAACCATGATTGACTATGTTTGTTCAAATATTGACGATTCTACTACCTCATGTATAGTTTTACCATCCGGTTTGTCAGACCACGAAGCTATATATACCACAATCACTCTGACTCATAGAAATACCAAAAAACATAACTATGGAAGAATTTATAGTACAAAGAATTATCATAGGTTTTATCACAAATGCTCAGAAATCACATGGTCTAACCTACTGCTAGCAGAAGATCTCTTCAAAACCTTCTACGAAGAAATTGTAAATAAATTTCAAATAGCATTTCCTAAAATCAGAATAAATAAGAAAAACTCAAACCTTGGATCACAAAAGGCATAAAAATCTCGTCTAGAAACCTTAGGTCACTTCATCATATCAGAAAATTCACTGATGATATCTTTTTCCATAATTATTTCAATAATTATAGGAGAATATACAGGAAAATCATCAGAGCTATGAAGAACGCATATTTTAATAAAAGAATAGACGATTCTGACAACAAAGCTAAAGAAAGCTGGGCAATAATTAATGAACTTAGGGGAAAAGAGGTTAAAGCAACTCCAACTGATCTGAACTTAAAGCCGGAAACCTTAAACAATTTTTATTGTTCCATAGCCGCAAAACTTAATGATCTCATCACTCCAACTCATGACCCATTAATTTACCTAGAAAGTGTCAATATAAAAAATTCCTTTTCTTTGAACAGCACTAATCTAACTGAATTGAAAGAGGTAATCCGAGACATAAAAAACAAAAAGGCCTCTGGTTTAGATGACATCTCAATAAAAATATTTGAAAACCTTCCTGACGATGCACTTAATGTCCTGGTCGAACTTAATAATAGATCATTCACAGAGGGAATTTTTCCGCATTTCCTCAAAACCTCGGTAGTGATCCCGATCCACAAAGGTGGCAATAAAGATGAACCGGCGAACTTCAGACCAATATCCCTTATCCCAACATTAGCTAAAATAATTGAAAAATTAGTAAAACGGAGAATCATGGAATTTGTAGACAACAACAATATACTGAGTGCAAGTCAGTATGGCTTCCAAAAAAACAAAAATACATCCGATGCCATATTTGCTCTCTTGCAGACAGTTTATAATGAAATCAACAACGCGGAAACAACTGCAGCGGTTCTATGTGACTTCTCTAAGGCATTTGACTGTGTCAACCATGATATACTACTGCAAAAACTTAGCAGATACGGTTTTAGGGACAACAGTCATGCTTGGATAAGATCATATCTCACTGCAAGAAAGCAAATTGTAAGGACGTCTTCGGATTCGAATATCAGTGATGTGAAATATGGCGTACCGCAAGGCTCTGTTCTGGGTCCCGTCCTGTTTCTCCTATACATCAACGATCTGACTAACATCTCAATTACAGGAAAACTCACCATCTTTGCCGACGATACTACATTAATATGGCATGACAAAGACAAAGACAGGCTGCATACCAGAATGAGTGCAGATATGATTAAAGTAAAAGATTGGTGCGACTCTAATTTCCTAACACTTAACACCAAAAAAACCAATGTAATTGCATTCAAATGTACATTTTCAGATATTTCTTTAGGAACAAACACTATCGAAAACAGCACCACATCGAAATTTCTAGGAGTCCATCTAGATAAAAATCTAAAATTTGACGAACACATCAGACAGCTCAATAAAAAATTAGCATCTGGATGTTACGCGCTAAGAAATGTTGTGAAAGAGTTAGATTTTCCCAACGCTAAGGCTGTGTACAACGCATTGATAGATTCCCAACTGCGGTATGGTATAGCCTTCTGGGGAGGTTGCTGTAACACACTTATGCAGTCAGTCTTTGTCTTACAGAAAAGAGCCATCAGATATCTTTGTAAGGCCAAGAGGCAAGATTCATGTAAACCCCTCTTTCTTGAGCATAAAATACTAACAATCATTTCAATATATACAATGGAAACAGTGACCATAATCCACAAGAACAGAGCTAATTATGAAGTCACAAACACTGCATATTCAACCCGTCAAGCTAACCAACTCAGGCTTCCAATACCCAATTCAACTTTGACGCATAACTCACTTATATATAATGGTATTAAGATGTACAATAAACTCCCGCTAGAAATTAAAAAAACAACATCGCTAAAACTATTTAAAAAAAAACAAAAAGCATATTGAGTGATAAAGCCTACTATAATCTACAAGATTACTTTAATGACACACTGTGATATCCTAGTTCATTAAGTATACCAATCTTTTAATTTTTTTATATTATCTGTTTAATCTATATTATTTATGTTCTTTTATTGTATTATATTACATTTTATTAATGTTATTGTGAAAACTTATCTATTTACAATAAGCTAATGTCTGTTATAATTTTAAAATAAGCTGTACAAATTTTTTAAATTGACTGATTATCGATAATCTTAATGTATAACATTGTGTTTGTTAACAAGAGATAACTCTTATCAACAATAAACATATTCTCTCTCTCTCTATAATGGCGACTTTAACATGTGTCCAGGAAAAAATCCACACGAACGCTTTCTGAAAGTAACTTTTTCTCACATAAAAAAGTTCGCCGAATTAAAAAAAGTGAGCATCTCGACGATAGGACACGAAATGCAGAAGCTATTACTATCTTTTCCGCCATCGCACCGACGTTTCGAGACTTTGCGACATCATAGCTTCCTTAGCTGCGATCCGATCGACGAGATCGTTACTATTTTAGATTGAGCGGACTTTTTTACGTCGGAAAAAGTCATTTTCCAGAAAGCTTCGTCTTTATTTCGATTTTCATACGTCAACATCGACAGGGGCGTCGTCAAAAATGCGTTTTATCATGCTGCTGCCTTGCATACTTCTCTTCGAAAAATCGCAAAAAAATCAGGAACGCTGATATCGCTTCGACACTCCAGCTTCCTATAGAAAAAAGAATTTCCTTTCGAATGGTGGAGAGCACGATGGAATCGGAGTACGGAAAATATGTTTTTTCCGCTTCAAAGTGGAAAAAAGTGATTTTTGCGGAGGCACCGGTACAGACCGGTTAGAAGAATCGTAAAAAGATTAGGGACATAACGATCGGTGTGAAATTCTAGACACCTATGCAAAAAACTATGGAAAAAACTATTTAGGGGTTTTTTTCCGGAAATAATATTATTTCCGGACATTTTTCCGGAAGTCCGGAATTTTTTTCTAACTCGGGAACGGTAAAAGATAGAGCAATTCTGTGAACTCTAATCAATTCAGAATGGCCGAATTAGTCTAGAAACGGAATTTCGTTTCGATACGGAAACAAAATTTGAAAGGTCAAGTTTTCGAACAACGCCTAGACCCTTGAATATCTTCGAAAAACCAAAGTGGTCGTATCGATCTTCGGTTTAAACCAAAATGTGGGAAATGCCGCGTAGATTCCGAAAATATATGTGGTATCTCAATGCGACAGATTCACCGTGAATCCTGAAAAATCGAGATAACGGCGAGAGTAATCATAGGTCATCGATTCAGAATGGCCGAATTAGTCTAGAAACGGAATTTCGTTTCGATACGAGAGAAAAATTTTAAAAGTCAAATTTTCGAAAAACGCCTTCACCCCCAAATATCTTCAAAAAACCAATGTGGTATCTCAATCCAACGGATTCATAGTGAATCTTAATAAAAACGACAGAAATCATACATGGCGCACCCGTCGACTTTAACATATGTCAAGGAAACAATCCACACGAACGTTTTCTTACATAAAAGAGTCCGCCGAATTAAAAAAAGTGACCATACTATCTTTTCCGCCACCACACCGACGTTTCGAGACTTTGCGAAATCATAGCATCCTTAGCTGCGATCCGATCGACGAGATCGTCACTATTTTAGATTAAGCGGACTTTTTTACGTCAGAAAAAGTTATTTTCCAGAAAGATTCGTCTTTATTTAGATTTTCAAACGTCAACTTCGACAGGGTCGTCGTCAAAAATGCGTTTTATCATGCTGCTGCCTTGCATACTTCTTTAAAAATATCGTAAAAAAATCAGGAACGCTGATATCTCTTCGAAACTCCAGATTCTTATAGAAAAAATAATTTCATTTCGAATAGTGAAGAGCACAATGGAATCGAAGTACGGGAAATATGTTTTTTCCGCTCCAAAGTGATTTTTGCGGAGGCACCGGTGCAGACCGATTAGAAGAATCGTAAAAAGATCAGGGATATAGCGATCGGTGTGAAATTCTAGACGCTTATGCAAAAAACTATGAAAAAAACTATTTTGGGGGATTTTTTACCGAAATAATATTATTTCCGGGCATTTTTCCGGAAGTCCGGATTTTTTTCTATCTCGGGAACGGTAAAAGATAGAGCAATTCTGCGAACGCCAATCGATTTAGATCGCCACTATTTTAGATTAAGCGGACCTTTTTACGTCAGGAAAAGTTATTTTCCAGAAAGCTTCGCTTTTTTGCCTCTTGAGCAAAGTTACCTCCGGTGAGCAAAGCAACCCCACTATAACGTATGTAAAAAAAAACGATGCTCTTGGAGAATGAGCTCAAAGGTAATTCTTGTTTTATAATAATAATAATAAAAGGAACTTTATTGAACCGAACAAATATTCAATTCAATAGGCTATCGACCGAAGTCCTTCTGCCTATTGGTACAATTTTATAAAAAATATATATATAAAAAAAAAAAAAAAGTTATGCATATTTAATCATGTTCCTGTTGGATTCTTTCCCAGGTAGTCGCCTGAGGGTGTCGATGTATTGCTTGAATTTGTGGGTCTCTTATGAGGGTATATGTGTTGAGGAGCTCTATGTTTATGGGCTTCAGACAAAATCGGTGGAGTAGATGTTTCAGACGATCCTCAATCGGCATAACGTTGGTGAGCTCATATAAGAGTTTGTTTGGCGGGTTGTGTAGTGGGTTGTTTGGGTGACGAATTTTTGTGATAGTCCTTAGTGCAGTTGTTTCCGCAACTTGCAATTTTCTTCTAGTTGTTGGCTTGCAATTGAGAAAAACAGTGTGTCCATACTCAATCATTGGTCTGCAGATGAGTTGGTAGATTCTGCTGGCTGTTGGAATATTAATGCTTTATTTTGGTATGTGAACAACTGAAATGTTGGCCTGGATATATTTGTTTTTTTTCCTCTAGTGTGTGTTGAAGGTAAGTTTGCTGTCCAATTTGATCCCTAAATATTTGGTAGTCCTCACTGGATTGAGTTGTTGTTGTTGAATATTGATAGTCGGTGATGTTGGTCGTAGTTTGTGATTGAATATCATTAGATGGGATTTGCTGGGATTAGGTTTCAATCGCCATTTATTAAACCACCGGCAGGTAGAGTCGGCGAGATGTTGGAGGGAGTCCATCATTCCTTCTAGGGATTTGTCATGTGTGATCAATGCTGTGTCGTCCGCAAACTGGAGAATATAGTTAGAGTGCGAGAAGTGATTTTGTTCGGGAAAATTGTGGTAGTAGATATCTGCACAATATAGGTTATAGAGGAGGGGAGAGAGGTGATCCTTGCGGTAATCCTTGATGTGGGGAATAAACAAGAGCTTGGTTCAACACTTTCACTCTTGAGTCTTCTGTCCGATAACAGGGAGTTCACTAGGAATAGTAAGTACCTGGGACATCCCATCAAATGCAGTTTGTAAACCTAGGCCTTTATGCCAGACACTATCAAAGGCTTTGTTAATGTCCATAAAATGGCAGCAGATTTGTTCCTGTTAAGTTTGGCTGTTTCAATATTGTTTGTGAGTATTGTGAGTGGTAGAAGGGTTGAGCAGTTGTTCTTGAAGCCAAACTGGTAGTCGGGTATTCTGTTTCCTAGAGCTGATTGTATCCTATTTTTAATTATTTTCTAGGTTTTGCCCAGAACAGGTAGCAGAGTGATAGGTCTATAGCTGCTAGTTTTGGTGTGATCCAATCCCTGTTTAGGTATCGTATGATAGTGCCGGTCTTCCATTCGATGGGAAAGAAGTGTCTACTTAGGCAGAATTCATATATCCTGATGATGTATTGGTGAATTTGGTCATCGAAATTTCTTAATATTTTTTTGGAGAGGTAGTCGTGTCCTTGAGTTGTATTTTTGCCTGAATTCACAATTTCATAGTACTCATCTTCATCTATTAACCTGTTCTCTGGAGGAGGTGTGTCATCCATATTAGCAGTGTACCATTCTGATACAGTGTTGTAGGTCTCAGCATCAAAATCATCATCCACAGACTCCTCAAAAACCCCTTGGAAATGTCTTGCAAATATGTCAGCTTTTTCTGAAGGTGACTCATATTTGATTCCATTCTCTTCAATTATTTGGCTACTGTAGTTTTTCTTGTTATACTTAGAGAGTTTTTTGATATCTTGCCAATATGTTTTTCCCCTTTTCTCGTTGATTTCCTCACATGTTCTAAGCCATTTGTGTGTTCTGAACTGTTGTATGAGGGTTTGTATGTGTTTGTTTAATTGATTTAGTTCTGCTTTTGCTTGTGGGTCTCTAGTTATGCGGTACTCTCTACAAATTTTCCTTTTTTTCTAGATCAGGCATAAGATGAATGGTGGTAACTGGTGGGTGTAAAAGTTATAGGTGCATTTAGGGGTATGTCTCAAAATTGCATTGGTGATGTTCTGATTGAATCTGGAAATGGTCCCTGGGGAGATCTCTTGTCCTTCAGTGGTTGGTTGCAAGGTAATCTAAGATATCTTTGTTGACTTCGTCCAAGTTAGTTTTATGAAAGTTATACCGCTCCACAATGGTCTCTTGTAGTGGTTTTTCTAGATCTATTGTTATTTGGAGTCCCAAGTGGTCGGAGCCCAAGTCAGGCATTACTTCTATATTAAGGATGTTTGGTGCAATATTGGATGTATGAATAATGATGTCTGGATACTATCTGTTATTGGGCATAAGGAAGGTGGGAGCAGTGTCTCTCTTAATGAAGTTGGTATTTTGTAGAAAAGTGTTCAGTTGCCTTTTTTTCACTCTGTTATTTATGTTGAAGTCACATATAATCAGCGAATACTTGCAGAGACTGGCTTTAGTGAAAATGTTTTCCTCAATTCTGGAGGAGGGGTGAATGTAAACCAAAAACACATGAATCTTTTCCTTTAAGAAGGGTATTGTAAAGTGAATACATTCATTAAGTGGGCAATTCAGGGTGGGCGGATTTGCTTTACCAATTTTCATCCTGGGGTGAGCTTGAACCAACGCTCCTCCCCTGGCTTTATTGTGGATGGGATTGCCGTTATGTTGAATAATAGCCCAGTCTCTATAGGAGGTGTCAGTGTCTGACTTGGTCTTGGATTCCACAAATAAACTGCAATCAATGTCGTTATTTTCCATATAATTATTGATGATATACTTTCTGTGGAGATAGCTGTTTATGTTACAGTATATAAGTTTCGCCTTGGATCTAGTGAACATATTGAACATTATTGGCACTGTCTAGCGGTTCAGTAGGAGAAGTCGCTCAACTGTTTCAAGATCAAAAATCAAGATGTAAACCCGCTTCCTGAAAATACCGCTGTGGAGTCCACGCTTGAGTTATCAATGAATCTCTTTCTGAGTTTCTGCAAAAGTTCTGCTCGGTTGTTGTTTTTAGGTTCATTTAGTTCGTTGACATAAGTATTAATAATATGATCATGTATAGTTAAAGGATTGTGGATACGAGCTTCCTTCTTTTCTGTAGCTACCTGATGAGACTTCTTATTGAGGGATTTGATTTCTATATTTGGGATGCCTGCAATGGGTGCTATTGGTCGTTTTGGGCATTTAAATGACCAGGCTTGGTGGTCCTCTGCTCCGCATCCTGTGCATTTTGGGGGAAGTGTTGAAGTGCATTTGTTTAGTGAGTGTGGGCCAAAACATTTCGGGCATTTGGGCGGTGTGTTGCAGAATTCGGTTGCGTGTGAAAAGGATAAACATTTATTGCATGGTTTGGGAGAAGGTGATGGAGGTTTGCTAGGATATACAGGATAGTGTCTGAATTTGTGAAAGAACCCATTTTTCAGAAGAAATTCGGACATGAGGGGAGATCCGCTAATGATTCTGATAAGAGTAGTTGGTTGTTTGGTAGCCTGTGATATAATTCTTTTGCAGTAGCGGTGTTCTAGTTTAAGTTAAGTTTAAGGTTTTTTTGTGCTGTCTGGGTAGAAGGATTTGATATAGTAGGTGGGCTCTAACCCAAAATAATATAATTGATATCCTCTTGGGAGAGATTACTTCTTTTAGCAGAGTTGGACAAGTTGTTTCTTGATTTTCGTTTTTTCCTAACCCTAATCCATTTGCCATCATCATCAACAATCTCCATTTCCGAATATTGGGCTTCACCATCACTATCACTAGACATCTCAACTAAGAAGTGGTATAATACTCTGTACTAATACACTAGAAATCACGTCCTCTCTGAAAGACTGTTTCTACTTGAATGCTTGTTTTATATTATACATAAGACAGCCAAAGTATGAAGGAGTCGTATTCTATACCGATGCAGCGTCGCAAACTGTCCGCCATACCCAATTAAAAGTGTAATTTTTTTAATGCTCCCTTGAAATACGAGCTCAAAGCTATTTTTTTACCCAATGATAGAAAAAAATGTCTCATCACCAATTATGACCATGCCATACTGTTTCGGTGTCGCTTAGTACCCGCCATACTGATTTAAAAAAAAGCACTAACCATGTATCATAGGCACAAGTATGGCGGTCCGTTTTTATGACCCCCGTGGTCCATTTTGATGAACAGAAGCAATGCCATACTGATAGGAGGTCGTTAAATGGCCGCCATGCTGAAAAACTATATTTTCAAAAAGTTTTAGTTTTGAGCTAATCATACATGTTTTTTTTTGCTGGCTCTTGGTCTATGGGTATCATTCAGGTTCTGTTTTCAAGAACCCAAAAATCAATAGCTTCCTGAGATATCGTTTCAATCAATATCTTTATTCCTTCTAATGATTAGATCATATAGCATGGGTTGTTTATTGGTTACATAGAGTGTCACAGTTCATATTATAAGCTGGTGTTCGTCCCAATTAAAATGCAGTGGCCTAGTGGATTCGTAATAACGCACTCCCCTCTAATTTTGATCATCCTGATCGAAAGTAATTTTTCTGGCCTTTTGAGAAGGAAAAAATATTCGTATTTTTGGACTGTATATTAGAATTAATATCAAAATGTATTTGAATAATTTTATTTGCACCTAAACATCATATGGCATTTTTTTAAATATGACGTTGGTGTGACCACTACCAATGAATTGTTTTTTCTCCGTTTTTGTGTGAACATGAATCTGAGCCATAACAAAATTCATGATTTACACAGAAAACAGCTTGCACTAAAATGTTCAGAACAAAAAAAAAATAACAGGCACATGACAATTACAAATTCAAATTTATTGATATACAACTAAAACAATTTTGCCTATAGTAATTTAAATTGACACAAAATTATTTAAAATTCGTTCTCTAACGGTGCATAGCATATTGGAGACACTACTTTTGCTGAACATCCTCTCTTCTTCCTCTTTGGATAAAATTCCACCTGAATCGAAACCTGAAAATTTAAATTGACAATTGCAAAAATATATAAAAAGACATTATAATGGATTTTCCATGATTGAAATTAAGCCATCTGAAATAAAGATGCATTTGACAAGAAACCCAGTGTAGTATGAAGTTGACAATCAATAAAATTTGAAATTACTATAAGCCAACAAAGATGACAATATTCATGGCCAAAAGTAATCATGATATTGACATTAGATCAATAAATATTTGACTTTGAGTTATAATTAAAAAGCAAATCAAACCTGGACTATAAAATATGAGAAGAAATACAAAAGATGCACTTTCTATATAGAGATTACAATTAATGTATAACTTAGCTAAAAATAGCATTGTATAATAAATTTATTCCCACTTAATTACCATAAGATAGTTTTACAAGATTACCGATCCTTGCTAATCATATATGTATTAAGTACCAATATTGATAATAAAGACAGCAAATGTGAAGCCAAAACAAATGAAGCATGACGATCGCTCAGACTCTTTCTAATCGGCAACGTTGAATGGATGCGCGAAAATGGAGGCATGACATGTATTGGTTAATGTTCGGTTGCCATAACTACACGCTGCCAATATGAGAAGGGACTCCTCTTACACCAATTTTATGTAGTCTGTCAAGCAGTGATTCGGGCAGTACCATATCGAATGCTGTCCTTAGGTCCAAGAAAATACCAATGACTTTTTTGCCTTGATATATATTTTTTAGGATAGTTTCTGTTACTATGTTGTTTTCTATATATGGATTGTGTTAATCTGCCATGATATACTCCTTTCATATTAATAAGAAGACAAATGGAAAAGCTTTTCGTGAATTTCCCAGATAATTGAAGATTTGATAGGAAATAGAAAAATGACTTACTAATAATTTTCCTTGTATCTTTATCTACAATCACTTTGATTGGCGCCATATCACTTGAAAATCCGAATTTGACGTGAGCTTCTATTGAGGAATCTGATATATCTTTGACTTCTATATCCATATCAAAATGAGTTCTGAACATCTGTAGTGCCTTTTGGTATGCTATTTTCTTATGCTTATAATCTGTCACCAACTGAGATTCTTCTAGAAATGAAAAAGATGTATAGATGCAACCATAGGAAACTTTTGGGAGTATTTATTTTTTTTTTACTACTTTTCAACACAGACTCGAATTTTCTAACTCAGTTGGTTAGCAAAAAATGGTGTACAACTCAAGTCTCAATACGGCTCAGCCGTTTCAAAAATGTTCAATAACAATATAAAAAGTTTGAATTCAAATGGCGTTTCAAAGACGAAATTCCCATGCCAAGCCAAAAGTGTTCTTGAAAAAACCCAAGATATTTTTACGTCAAAATCATGGCTATAGCTAAATTATATTCTATGTAGAAATTGCGCTAAAAACCACTGTAAAATTTCATTTGATTTGCGGAATTAAACAAACAACAGAATCCTTGTTAAGTTAGTATACCATACATGATAATTGAAATAGAAAGAAAGGGATAATTAAAAGTCCATTGAAAATTTCCAGCTGTTCTAACTGCAGACCAGTCCTGATAAAAAATATTAATTTTACATTGACATGTAAATGTAGGCTGTAGGGGTGTCGATATGGCTCTCCAGCCTCTCCGTTCCTCGATCTATGAATCTTTTGTACATTACCCTTCATCTATTCAAGATCCGGGACTCCAAGACTTCTTGCGAAGTGTATTAGTTTGATGGGAGCTAAGTTCCTGATATCTGGAGGCATTAATGAAACCCTATCACCCACATCAGGTAGCCAGTTGACTTAGGGAGAGTTTGCAGTCCCAAGTCAGTCTAGACTCGCAAGTGTGTGACTTTAGAGCTTTTAATGCTGTCTGATAAGATATAGATATTTGCCCCCTTGGAGCCTCTTGCAAGGCATTCCTGAGCGCAAATTTCTATAGCATGGATTTTTGCTTGAAAAACTGTTGGTGCTTTGCCTGATGAAACGGCTGTGCCAGCAGTCTTAAGCAAACACCCTAACACAATACCATTTCTTCACAAAACTCTGAATGAAAACTGTTCTATTTTCATTTCCACTCCCAAGTCATACTTCTTTCAGGGAACTCAAGTAATTACTCATCGACAAGCACTCAGAAACTTTTTCATTTTAATTTCAATTCTCCAGTCATACCTTTTTCCAACTCTTCAATAGTTTTCTGGATGCACTGATCTTCCGAGGTCAATAATCCTATATCTCCATTTAGTTCTTTGATTTGACGTTTAAGTTCACTAGCCTCTGTTAAAATTTCCTGCTTTTCGGCACTTAACATTCGGAAATCTGCTTGAAGATCTTCTAGATCATTTATGTTGACCCTTCCTGAAATTACATATAACAATATACACACAGCTATCATTGTAAAATCAAATTGTATGAATAGTTCCTCAATAAATCAAGACCCTATATAATATTAATTCACCATTTTTTTATACACAGAGTATTTGAAGGATATAATAAATAAGGTATGGAACCAGCATTTTATTATATTTCTGCACAGCAGGAAGCAATATAAATAATTTAACAAGGTTTTATGCAAAATGTAGCAAATATGCTACATCATGCAAGATTACGTTATTGTTTTTAATTATAGAATGAAAAAAAAACTACATTTTCAAAAACCTTTGACACAAGCGGAGCTAGAAAAGTTGGCCGAAAATTTTCTTGAAAGTGATGATGACTTTTAAGAGTCTGATGAGGAAAATGGTAGTGAAAATGTGGATGCTTTACCAGGATTGGCAGCTCAAAAGTTTCAGAATTCGATATTGCTAAATTACCAATTGTTTTTGGTTACCAGCTTGAGGAAGCAGATTTAGAAGAGGTGAATGAAAATAATTTTACCAATGTAAATGACAACGGAGCTTACCGATGAAATTTTGCATGAAATTGGGGATACATGCGATGCCCTGCAAAATTTATTTAAATTCGATTGTAACTAATTTTCACCAGTTTACTCAAGGGTTAAGAATATCTGGAAAGTAGCCTAGTGAGTGATTTGTTCATCAGATGGGTTAGTGGTTCAAAGACAAGCACACAAAGGCAAGACAATCATCTGATGATACATTCTATATACAAATTCACATAAATCTTTGGATCAGACCTTCAGGTACTGCGATTTGTTCAGCTTTTGATCTCATGTTCTGTAGAAATTCTGTGGCAAATTGTTTTCTCGTAGCCAGTTCATCTTCAAAGGAAAATATATCCCAATCACACTGCAAATTACTCCAAGAATCATCATGTGAAGTATTATTGGTAAATGTGGTGCTGAGTGTTGTATTATCTGAAAAATAATTATTTCACTTCAGCTAATGTGTGGTTTAGCAAGTTTATACGCACTGTTTACGTTCATAGCACTGTTGATCAATACTTGAAATTTAAAGTGTAAACTAAAAGCTAGAATTCGTTAGGTTTTGAGTTGAATGCTAGCTTAAGGTGCATCCACAATACGCAATCGTCGGTAGTTGGTCATTGGCAGTCAGCTGCTTAGGCGGGTTGTATCCCCTCTGGTCATCTCTGGTTTTGCTAACTGCATATTCTCTCTGTTTATTGCCATCATCTAGAAAGAGAGGAAACCTACAGTTAACCTTTACCAAAGGATGACCAGCTTTGTACAACCCGCCCTTAGGGAGACCCATCCACAATCGGTCGTCAGCGAACTGCAGCCAAAGTGGAGAAATATTTTGTAGTTTGATATTTAATCTATCATCTATATTAGGAATTCTTTCAGATAATGCGGAATACAAATGTCTAATTAAATTTTCTGGTCAATCTAACATACTGTCGAAGAATAGAAATGACATCATTGGCTCAAATAATTGAATTTGACGTTTCCGGACTTCGCATTCCTCATTGTCCAAGTACTTTGCCACAGAATAGAAACACGAAACACAGAGGAGAAGGCTACGAAATTAAAGAGAGATGGATTCATATGTCGAGTTAAATGCCTGGAAGAACTGTCAGAATTAGTTAACCTCAACAAGTCATCGATTTAATGAAGAAGAAGGATGGGACAAGACAATTTATGTGTTGGACCAAAGTTGTGGAATAAGAAGGACCGAGAGTCCGACTACCGTGTTCCACGGACGAAGGATTCCGATTAGTAAAATAGTCGGGTCGAATCTGAGTGGATGGTTATAAAACCGAGATCAAAAAAAGAAGAAGAAGAAGTGACGCGCTTCTTGACCTTCATGAAGGTTATTTTAAATATACAACTGTTACGGCATAGAATTGTAATTATAATATACTGACTATTATAATTACAATTCTATGGGTTACGGCGAGACCTCCATTTTGAATGATGACGTCTTTATGGCCCAGAATTGCCAACATCACAAAATCTCAAAATTAAATAAGAAATTCGAAGAAATAAACGATATTATTCTACATACCACAACTTAAAACTCAAGCATTCAACACTACAAATGATTTCAAAAGCAAATTTTCTATCAATTATTAATTTTTCATTAATTTTTTCTACCTTATCACTTATGTTGGCCATATTGTCTTGATTCCAAATGAAACATCATTTAAATCTCGAGTTAGAGGCCCGACAATGAAGCGGCAAACCAATCATCAAAAGAAATGGGCGGAGCTTCGTATCTGTGTGTATAATCTGTGACTTTGCTGTGCTTTGGTCGTGTAGTGGGTGGCCTAACCTCTGATCTAACTAGAAATAAAAATAGTTCGGAAGATGAATATGATGTTGAAGCATTTGGGGCGGCTTTTCTTTTTTTACTGACTGGGGTTTATTACTTATGACACCTTGAAAAATAAGGTAGAATAAGATATTGAAGGCATCCCTCGCTAGTCTGGGAGCAAGGAGTGTATACTTTATTTCAAAGACTAGGGGCAAACTTCGGAAAATGTCCCAGTTATTGGTCATTGGCAACAATGGCAACACATTAACACAGTGATTGGTCAGAATCATGTGGTCGGTAGAGCAATTGGCCGAGGAAGATGGATTTAGCGACTGCCGACTACAGGCGACCGACTGCAAACGGCCGACTGCCAACCATGCGCATAATTCCATTATAATTTTTCTTTGCTTCAGTTTGGTCATCAAAAAGTACAATTGGTGAAATAATTTCTCAAATCCCAAGATTTTGTTGAAATTTTCAAATTTAAAAGTGCTCCTCAATTCAAACTAGATGTGACCTTGATTTGAATAACTTCCCCCAATATTTACCAATTGAAAATACTATGATAATAAAAATATTAGTACAACATATAAACAAAGACAGATGACAGTTCGAAGCAACTAGCGGTCAAAGTTTGAACTGTGTGAAGTAATGATGCATACGTCCATCAGAGGCGCTAGGAGTACGTTTTTGAATGTATGAATAAATTGGCGTTTTCAAATTCGAATTATGAGAAACATTAAACATTTTTTAAATTTCTAAGGCCCGATTTCACCACAAGACAGATAAAAGGCGTTTTCATGAACTCCGTTCTCACTAAACTCGGATTTTAATCTTGATAAACCTCGATCCAGTTTCACCGACACAAACAGACGAAAGCTAAACCGAGTTTATTGAAACTTAGTTTAAGGACAGTCAAAAGCTGGCAACATAGTAAAATATGTACGTTTCTGTCATTTTTGCATAGATTCCGTTGTTTTGTAGAGGAGCCAAAGCCAAGTGACAATATAACCTAAAAATTTAAAAAACTTGATTCGACTTTCTGGTGTCGTGGGAGATGGAAGTCTACCACGCGGCAGAAAGTCAGGTTAATGTAAGTTTTTGTACAGCCGTTCCACGTGCATCGCAAAGTTATTAATTATTGTTGTGAAAGTTTTGGGCATTCGTGGTATCATTTCGAGTGAGACAATCCCGTTTGCCCACTGAAGGGGGGTCGAATTTGTGGCTATAGCCCCCGTTTACTGGTATATTATCCAGTATTTTGGATAAACCGTAAAAAACAAGCAAGCAAGCAAACCGATAACTTTCGTGTTTGGCTCATGTTTTGTGATATTTTTGTGGGTGTTCGGTGTTCAAAGTTTAGTTTTTGAAGAAACTTGATAAAAGTGACCATATCTTCTACAATGAATTTCAAGTTGAAATGTGAAAATATAATTCATCAAATAAATTCCTTCTTTGGACTTCATTCGGCACCCAGCTTATTGAATAAATTGGTACAACATATTTCCTTCACCAGAGTGAAAATGTCTGGAACAAACTCTACCATATTTCGTTAACTTATCAGACCAGTCTTTTCGTTTGATGGCATGTATCTATGCTGCTTGCCTTCTCTGGGAGATTTCACAATGTTTTCTATTTCTTACAACAGCAGATGGAATTCTGATAACAGGGTCAAAAATACCAACATGTACAATTTACCTGAAAAATCGTATTTGGCCGTCTTCTGATGCATTTTCATTGCATTTCACAACAGAACAATATGAAGGCATGATCATCTACGAATTAAACAATAACACATGTAATCCAACTACTGAATTCTTTCTGAAATAGTTAAAAATGTTCAATTCTCCAACATAAACAAATCGGAAAAGTAAGGTTGTTTTACCTCCACTGTCAACCATCTGTCAAATTCTGGCCAAATTCAGCCCGTTTTTTAAGTGGAAACGCCGTTTAGAACTAAACGCGGTTTATAGTTCCTGGTGAAATCCAATATGACGTGTAGAAAGCTTAATCTAAGTTTAATTTGAACAAAACTCGTTTAAAGAGGTTGGTGAAATCGGGCCTAAGTTTGTTGCTTCCTAGGTGGTATTCTTCATGCGCAAATCAAAATGTTTTAGAAAAGGGGCACATGCCCTATTCTTTAACTTTGGTTGTATGGAAAATCGCAAATTTGATATAGTAATTCAATTATTTTTGGTCATGAAGAAGTATATTTCGTATATCAAATGTGTCATCCGTAGAGATTTTTTGTCTGAAAATCTGAACAGTTGGTAGTGCAAAACAATAACAACAGAGTTTTTGTAAAATTCTCGTTCTGTGTCTACTGATAAAGAAGAAAACTTTTGAAACCCCCACACTTAAGGCATCTCTTGAACTGAAAGATCTTCCAAGGACACTCCATCCTGGAGAAATGCTCCAGGAATTTCTTTAGGGAGTAAAATCAACATATTTTGTGAAAAAAAGATTGAATAAAAGAATATACAACATAATAACAACTGATAACAACGGAAGTCAGGCATTCTTTGGTGTTGAAGTTTTTTATTGCTTTATTTAACGTCGGCCTATTTCTGCGACCAGGGCTAAACACCGGCGCCGGTGAGCACACTCCTCTCCCCAACCGGAAATTTTGCCGAATCCTCTGTTGTTTTTAGAGGTAGGGTTCTTTAACGAGCTCAACATCTATGAACTCGGGACCGCCAACCTAACGTCCCCTCCGAAGGACGGCATATCTATATCGTCTTATCTCGTGCTCATTGATAAGACGCCTGCAGCTGTAATATTATATTACGCCACAGTTGTTAGAACATTTTAACGCGCACTTTCCGTGTCAGGTGGTTACCCATACAAGTACTAAATGCGCCCGATGTTGTTTGGCTCAGATATCGATAAGATTCTCGTTAACCTGACCAGCCTATTCAAGTTGTGATTCTCTACACAACCCTAATGAAATTATTACAATTGGAGCGGTAGAAGTATATGAGGGTTTTTCAAAGTTGGTTGGGAACTCCCCTTTAAATTTGAACATTTCGACAAAATTTTGAGCTTTAAGAAATTATTATCACAAAATGTAATTTTTGGAGACCGAACTGATGCAAAGAGAAGATGAAATAAAATCATCCGTGTTGCCTCTACTGTAGGTTTTTTTTTAATTTCAAATTATTTTCATCTTGGTATATGTTTTTTTTTCTGGACTACGTTGAATGAATTTATTCAATATAATAATTCGTCTTAACTTTACAAAAGTCTAAATGGAGTGTATCAATCATTATGAAGGGACTGCAGCCTCCGCCACTGTACACAAATAGTGGAATTGGTAGACAGTCACATACGCTCCCATAAGTAACACCTTATCTTCCATCTCTTTCTGCCGGTATCCCCAGTCCCCCTTTCCTTATGGAGATTGGGGACTTTTTGTCAGATAAAGTTAAATCTCTTTGGATCTATAATTAAAAGAACGAGTGCGAATTAAGGGAATAGGCTCCTTTCTAAATCGATTTTATAATTACATATTCAAATGGGCGGAAACGTCTAAATGAGCGTGTTTATTTCTAATAAATATTGATTTCGGTTAAGTCTCAGTAAAATAAAATCACAATGATATTCGCTTGTGAATAATAAGACATATCAATGCAACTATTTTCGTTTCGAATCAAACGGTTCAAAACCGTAAACGATTATTCAAATTTTGGCGGTTGCTGACCTGTCGAAGTTAGCTGCATCACGTGACCCACGCTCGCCGCCATTTCTCCGTATAAACAACGACCGGAAGGTTCTTCCGCGCTTTGTTACCGTTTATTCCCTGTAATTTGTGAAATTAAGAAGTAAAAATGTCTGAAGTTGAATCAGTGAATACCAATAATTCCGTGAATGAAGAAAATAGCCAAGTAAGTTTGTTAGTTTTATCACAATTAATATTATTTATTTGAAGAACTATGCAATGTGCACGTAATAACGTAGTGATCTTAGAATGTGAACTGAAACGGTTAAACCCTCCCATTGCAGATAGGGATAGCCTAGGTTGGCAAGTCACAGTCTAAAGGTAGCAAATATTCTTCAAGGAAAATGGGAGATAAAACGTGTTTTTCAGATTATTCGAGTGCATTCCACGTCGCACGCTTCCATTTTCCGTCAATTAGGATATTTTGTGTATGTTTCTCGAGCGATTCCACATAATTTTTTTGTAGAAGTAACATTTCTGGTATGTACGCCGTGATTATTTCTATTAATGATGCACGTACGTTTAGCGTGGTGTCGCTCATTTTCAAATTGCCATATATTGCGAGTCATGTCGTAGCTTTATGGCGTAGAATTGGAGGGAAAATTCAAGTTTCGATAAATATATAGTTTATAGTCCACCCATGGTCCCTGAAAATAGCTGAAAGCCTTTTCGTACGTGTCTTTTCCTCCTGGACACGAATCCTGGACCGTTTCCGAGTTATAACCATTTTTTCCTTCTTCGTTAAGTGATTTTTATGCATAAACTACGAACACTAACTCATTTTCGGCACAAAATTAGCCGGTTCTATCGAAGAATCCTCCTTCAACACGTACATCTTAACCTCTTCTCGCATCATCAACAAGCAACAATGTAACTTCAATCTGAGCCAGATGTTAGAGGTTAGGATGTATGTGTTTTTGTTGAAGGAGGATTTTTTTTAGATAGGACTGACTGTATTTTGTGCTAAATTTAGTTAAAAACGAATTATTTAGTGTTCGTAGTTTATGCTGTAAGGTATTTTGAGTGATTTTTGCGAGAGGAAATGCTGATTGAAAATTACCTGTTTTAGAACAGAAAAGGGGCATTAACTCCGAAATGATATGAGACCATCGCGTTTTTCCTCCGGATTCACATTCAGGAGGCAAAAATACGTAAGAAAAGTCTAACAGATATTTTCAGGGAGCATGAGTGGACGAACTATACATTTACCTCAATTTCACTTCATTTAACGTTTACAGAATGAAAAAGCAGCTAAGGGTAAAAAATCAAAATCACCTAGGCTCTCCACCATTGAAAGAGCCAGAGAAGAAAGCGAGGCCTTAACTAAGGTTTGTTAATTTTTCTGTTGTAATTATTTTTCTAGTGCTCATTCTGTTTTAGGGCTTAGGGCCTGAAGTTGAGGGCAGGCGTCGTACACGATCGGCTGCCAAAGGCGTTCCCGCAACTCCACCACCTCCTGCTAAAAAGGAACGAAAGAGTTCTAGTACCGGGAAATGTAAGTAATCGAGTTAAAAATATAAATACACTAGCTAGCTTTGGGTTCATACAAAAATCCCATAGAAAAAATAACTTTCCTGAATTCTCCAATTTGCTAGGAAACTTTAACATTTTTTCTTTAGATAAAAACCTTCCTCAGACTATTCGAATATTAAAAAAATGTAGCCAAACCGGTGCAGCCGTTCTAAAGTGGTGCGCTTAGAAACACAATTTGACATTCATTTTTATTATATAGATTATAAACAAACATTGATTTATAAAAAAATTCCAGCACGCGGCAGGCCGAAGAAAAATGAGGAAACCAGTGATTCGCAAGATGAGAAATCTGAAACCTCTGTGACTGAGAATGAGGACCAACCTAAAAGTAATGATGAGGCCAAGAGTGAAGCGGAACCTGAAACAAACTCGCATGACGAGAAAGAAGAGTCTGGCAATAACAATGCTGAAGCTCCCAAAGTGAGTTGATGTTTTCTGTAATATGTGCTTCTGATATTTATTTTGATTTAAAAATATTCCATGTCAAAAATCATTAACAAACATTTTTGAGAAATCTAAGAACAAGTGTGCATTGTAAAATTTTTAATATTTCCATGGATTTCAAGTAGGGTACTATATATGTATAAGCAGGGCAGAGGCATAATTCCAAAACTGATGAAAATTGGGCGACAGTGTTCAATATAGCTTGCGTTAGCTATGATCCTGATTACCTTTTTTTGTTTCTTGAAAATATTAGCTGCACCAGATGAATTTCCCCATAATATTACTCCATAACTGAGTTGTGAGTGGAAAAGTGAAAAGTATATTGCACCAGTCAGGTTCACGTCAAAGAAATAGGGACCCAGAATTCTTCAGACGACTATGCCACACCATACATTCACTTTCTGTGGATTTTGAGTGTGATACTCCATCATCCATCGGGGATTTTCGGTAGAACAATAACGGCAATTTTGCCTATTGAGGTTGAAAAAAAAAAATTTGGAAAGTTACCCGCAAATTGGAAAATTCAAGAAATTTGGCCAACAAAAGGAATATCGGCTAAGCTCTTAGTAAAGGTCCAAGTAGCTCAGTGGTTAGAGCGTGTGCTTTGTAACTCCAAGGGCCCAGGTTCAATCCCCGGGCGTGTCCACACAAAAATCTTTTTTATTTTATATCAGCACTAAAATCAAACAAAACATTTTTTGTTAAATGTTTTAAAGAACAAAAAAAAAGGTTTTTTAGAAAAGTTATTGAATTCGGGAAAAATTTAAAGTGCTTTTTTCTATGGGATTTTTGAAGATTCGAGAGATGGACAAGCGCAATTCTTTGGTCGTGAAAAAGTTTTCAGGAATATATAATATACAGGGTGTAATCTTGCAAACCCGTGAATGATGAGTGTATAATGCCAATTTATAATGAATTACACTGGTTAAAAATCTGAAAACATGTTTTGTTCTTTGTAAAATTCAACGAAATTTTGGGTTGCGCCACCCGTCTAATTTCAGGTATCCTGCTCAGAGGAAAACTTCGGCAATTGCCGAATGCAATAAACATTTAACTCGACATTTGAATAAGGTAGAATGTTGAACTGTGTGGTAAATGTATACATTGCAGGCTGCCTGAGATAGATATTCAATTTCAAAGTGAAGAAAACATCTAACCTTGTTATATCCAAACTGGCGAAAAAGTCAGAACTAGTTGACTTCATACTCTGCTTTGATGTACTTATCATAATTATCAGTCACTAGTGTTTTCTACTTATTCACCAGCCCATCAGAAAACAGTACGCGATGTGCAGGAGAATTAATTTGAACATTATTGTCTTTTGCTGGCTCTTAGAACTAAACACCGAGCTGTTCCGTGCGTATTTTGAAGAGTAGAAGACAAGATGAATCACTCGTCCCATTTATGAATTAAGTAGTAAATTTACATTTTAGTTGGAGTCGCCAGTCATTGTGCGGACGTTTTCGTACTTGATATCTAGTGAACGCCCGCACAGTGATTGGCGACTCCGGAATCCAACCAGAATTGATATTCGACAAGTGATTCATCTTGGCTTCTATTGGTTGTAAATTACGTTCTTTTATTCACCAGCCAATCAAAAAACACTAGTAGAATGTAACAAACTTTTGGCCATGATGCAATTGCGAATGTTCCCCTTTTCAATACTGTTTATGTCGTTTGTTTCGTACAAGTGACTGAGATAATTATGATAAGTGCGTCAAAGCAGAGTATGAAGTCAACTAGTTCTGACTTTATCACCAGTTTGGATATAACAAGGTTAGATGTTTTCTTCACTTTGAAATTGAATATCTATCTCGGTGTAAAGTATAATGTAGATGGAACAACACAAAGAAAATCAGTAAAAAAATTCTAGGGTATAAAATAAGTTTATGTTTTGAATCATATAAGAAAATTTGTTGGCTATAAAATTTGTTATTAAATTGATACATGTTCTGCTTTTAAACTGGGTCTGATAACTATTCAAACAGTTATGAAAATTAATGTTATCTTCAAAAAGTAAGTTTCTAACAACTCTGATGAGGTCCTCAGGAGGAATACTAGGAAACAAATTGACAATATCCAAAGAAACAGGGATAGAGCTTGAAGGAATTTATTGTGTTTTTTAGGAAGCACCAGAGGCCACTGAAAATGGGGCCAAAGAAGACAGTGTTGAAGCACCCGCCTCCTCTGAAGATGAAAAGAAGGCAGAAGATAGTAAAAGCACTGCTGACGAATCGGAATCGGCAAGTCCCGAAGAGGCGGCGACAGATGCAGAAAAACCGGCCGAATAAGTACATTTTCTTATAACGTTTGATTTTTTTCTATTGAATACTGTAGGTTAAACAATCCAAAAAAATTCATTTGTAATATCATCCTGAAAACAACACAAAAAATCACTACTTGGAAAAAAATTATTTGTGATTTATTGTACTAGATTTCTAATGATTTTCGAGGTTAGGTTGAATGCGCGGTGAGGTCATGCGAGATTGCTGCAAGATAATTACTGTTAATAATAATAATATATGATATAGGTTAGGCGTCATTCTTTTGTATATTTCCTGTTTTTTTTTGTTTTTTGTTTTAACGGTAATTATTGTACAATGGTCATTTTTATTACCCTACAGACAAGTTGGAAAAAATATTTTATCGGCAATGGAAAAGTAGCATAGTACATATGAACATGAGAGTATGTACCTGAATATCTCCCTCTGGTTGGATGTTTCGTTTAGCTCAAATCGGATCGCTCCAGTGGTAGTTGCGATACAAAACGTCAATGATTGATGTTTTAACAGGTTTTGGTACGGCAGTGGTTTCGGTGCGCCGTGCTGTCCATATTTTTCAGCTCTTGCTGAATTGTCAACACTTTTTATTATGTCGAGACCCATTGACAAATGACATTAGAACTGGAACTCG
Source organism: Gonioctena quinquepunctata (assembly GCA_018342105.1). NCBI lineage: Eukaryota > Metazoa > Arthropoda > Insecta > Coleoptera > Chrysomelidae > Gonioctena > Gonioctena quinquepunctata. The sequence continues at coordinate 100,201 of JAFIRS010001482.1, read as the reverse complement.
ACTGTGTTCATACTACACCTGCCCCCACTAGCACATGCTAGCACCACCGCTGCTTGAAATCAAGTCGGTGATGAAAGGCAATTACATTTTCGTGGGAGGAACTTGGCAAATGTTGTGCCTGTCCATTACGTATGCGGATGCGTTTGACTACCGTCTAACTGCTGTCTCTTGCCCCCCCTGTGTATTTATCTGGGTCCCGGTAGGAGGCCTTTCTTCGTATGTGAAATCGCGTAAGTAGTTAGACAAATTTGCAAAGGTGAAGTTGGATTTACAGATTGAAACGCAGTTGCGGTTGTCGTTCGAAGTTGAAGGTGCAGTCGTTCATGTGTGCATTTATGAATTCTTAGCCGATATCGCTGCCGTCCGAAGATGTCCAACTTTATCTCCTGCGGCAGCGACAACGGACGAACGACACGAAACTTAACATTCTGGAGCAGACATGTTTAATTTCTGCGAATTTTGTGTAAATGGTAGATTAAAAGTGATGAGGTAGTTACGGTTAATTTATTGAGTATTCCCAGTATACCTGACAAATGTTTTGACATTTCAAATTTCATACTTATACAACATACTCTTGCTCTCTACGCCAAAAGTATAAATTGATATAAAATTTCTCGCTTGATGCGGTGACAACAACCGCAGCGTCAGCAGCTACGTTTCAATCTATAAATCCAGCTTGATGGTTTCAGAAACCATGGGAAAAAGTCCAGTACTTAAAAGTAGGGAATAAATTTAAAACATGTTTTATATAAGATTTTTATAAGACTGTTTTCTCGTTTTGTTCTTGCAGCTGCTCCGTTTCTGAGGATTTATCGTTTCACAATTTTTGTTTTTATCGAGAATAAGAATAGTAGTATAAGAGTTAATATCTACGATGGCGTATTGGCGCCATCCTACCAGTATTTTTTTTATTAAATCTGAAAATTTTGACTTTTTTCAAAATTTCGAGATTTTTTCTCAAAATTTTGACTTTTTTCTAAAAATTTTGAGATTTTTTCTCAAAATTTCGACTTTTAGTCCCAAAATTTTGGGATTTTTTCTCAAAATTTTGATTTTTTTTATAAAAATTTCACCTTTTTTCTCAAAATTTCTACTTTTTTTTTTTCAAAATTTTGACTTTTTTTCTCAAAATTTTTAGTTTTTTTCTCAAAATTTTGGGACTTTTTTTCTCAAAATTTTGATTTTTTTTCTCAAAATTTTTAGCTTTTTTCTCAAAATTTTGATTTTTTTCAAAATTTTGACTTTTTTCTCAGAAATTTTGAGATTTTTTCTCAAAATTTCGACTTTTATTTTCAAAATTTTGACTTTTTTCTCAAAATTTACTTTTTTTTTAAATTTTTACTTTTTCTCAAAATTTTGACTTTTATTCTCAAAATTTTGAGATTTTTTTTGACAAAATTTCTGATTTTTTTCTTGAAATTTCAACTTTTTTCTCAAAATTTCAACTTTTTTTTATTTTCAAAATTTTGATTTTCAAAATTTAGAATAAAAAAGTTGAAATTTTGAGAAAAAAATCAAAATTTTGAGATAAAAAGTCAGAAAATTTGAAAATAAAAGTTGTAAATTTGAGAAAAAAAGTTGAAATTTTGAGAAAAAAAGTCAAAATTTTGAGAACAAGTCGAAATTTTGAGAAAAATTCTCAAAATGTTGAGAAAAAAGTCAAAATTTTAAGAAATAATCTCAAAATTTTGGGAAGAAAAAGGTCAAAATTTTGAGAAAAAAAGTCAAATTTTTTTAGAATTCAATAAAAAAATATACTGGTACAAAATGCAAAAATGGTTCCACTACATGGATTTCAATAAAATTCCAAGAGAATACTTCCCAAACTGTTTTCAAAATCTGCAAAAAGTTGATTCCTTCAATAATTGACATCACATAATCTTTTCGGGAAGAAAAATATGGGAATCGGTTCGATTTTATCAAATATAACAGCCGGTTGTCATGAATGTTTTTACTTGAAAATTGTTAGTTGGAATGGGAAATCCTCACGATGGGTTTTAGCTGAACGAAACATTCCGCCCTTTCTCCTCTTGATCATCACGCAGTGCTGGTTACAGAAGATTACAAATGAAGTTGTTTTTGTTCCCGCACTCCGTTACATAGACAGTAATTCTTATATCCTGTAGCAACTATATCATTCATTGTTTCATAGAAATATGTAGTAATATATTTTTGATTTTATTTTACGTGAATTACTTGTCCTGATTTTATATTTATGTAAACTGTATGGTTGAATATAAATGTGAAATAAATTTTCGATTAGACAATTATATAAAAATGCGCTTTGTTTTGTTTACCTTCACGATTTTTCCACCAAGTTTGAAGCAATGAAATCGATTGGAATCATCCGGTCATTGATGGTGATTTTATAAAAGTGTTGAACCATGCTGAACGAAATAAGTTTATGGTTGCAACGAATATTTCTGATGGTTCAGTGCGAGCAGACACAGGGCGTTCTCGAAGGTGAGTTTTTTTTTTAACAGGATATAGAACTAGTCAAAATGGGTGGTTTCCTAAAAAATCACCTATATGAAAGTCTTATAATAACGGAGATAAAATTCGAGTTGGTTCAATCTTGGTGTATTCATAATAAACTTAACCAGAATGCAAAGAAATGTAAGGTCGTAAGCGTCACTAGGAAAATTTCAGTTATCCACTTCCCCTACATCATTGAGCAATCCAATATGGCCAGATGCGAATCTATAAGAGATTTAGGGGTTATCTTCGATTCGAAGTTAACTTTCAAGGATCACATCTGTCTAAAGTTATCTGAAGCAATGAAAACCTAGGCTTTATCGTTAGAAATTGCAGAAATTTTACAAATATTTGCGCACTGAAAACCGTATATTATTCATTTGTTCGTTCTAAATTAGAGTATGCATCTATAATTTGGCCTCCATATTACAGTATTCATATTAACTTTGTTGAAAGAGTACAATGCAAATTTCTTATGCGGCTATCATTCAAAATTAATGGAGTTTTTACAGATAGAGGCATTGAATGTAACTTATGTGATGGGTTACAATTCTCCAGCCTTGAATCACGAAGAAAATGCACATCCATTGTTTTTACACGCTTTATATTAGCTTCACTTGTATGTTTGTAACCGACTCCTTTGGACTGGATTTTCACCCACTTCCAGACGTCCGAATGATTTGAAATTTGGCAGGTGTACATAATTCCAGTGACAATGCATTAAGAAATTTTTGTGTGAAAAAAAAACAAAATGGCGGCTCCAATATGGCGTACGAGTTTTGTGATTATGGTCCGATTCGCTTCAAAATTGGTATCTAAGGGTTTTCGTGGTCGGAGATTATGATTCTTTTGTCAAAATTGAAAATTTCAAGATGGTGGCTCCAAAATGGTGGACGAGTTTTGTGATTATGGTCCGATTCTATTCAAAATTGGTATGTGGGGGTTTTTGGAGTCGAATATTATGATTCTTTCGTGAAAATTGAAAAATTCAAGATAGCGGCTCTAAAATGGTGGACGAGGTTTGTGATTATGGTCCGATTCTATTCAAAATTGGTATGTGGGGGTTTTTGGAGTCGAATATTATGATTCTTTCGTGAAAATTGTAAAATTCAAGGTGGCGGCTCACTGTATATATTGACAACGTTAAAATCTTTGAATGACTTCTAAAATCGAGATTTGACTATTAATACAGCTGTACATATTAATGATTTGGAAAATAATTACAGTTACTAATAGTAATCACGGAATTAATAGTAGATTAAAACAAATAATAGTTTAAACAAAATTAAAAAACACGCTTTTATAAATTAACCAAACTATAAAGTAGAAAATAAATAATAGTTTAAAAAAACTAAAAAACGCGCTTTTTATAAAAAACCAATCCAAAATAATAGAAAATAAATTTTAATTAAGAATAGTGTAAAAAAATTCAATAAATATAAATTAATAATAATGTAAATAAGAAAAAAAATATTTTATTTAAAAAAAAGCGTGGGGTGCTTAATCTGAATCTTAAAAAGCACCCACGCTTTTTTTAAAATAAAATACTTTTTTTTCTTATTTGCATTATTATTAATTTATATTTATTAATTTTTTTTACACTATTCTTGATTCAAATTTATTAAAATTTTTTTAATTTTTTTTTTGGTTTTAAAATTTTTAATTTTTAAACTTTATTTATTTATTTTTTAACACAAGGTTAATAGTACTGAAATACTTGAACAAATAAACTTCAATGTACCAACTTTTCATACAAGACATATGGAGACTTTTAGTCCTTTGTTTTGTACTGGTGTGATGTGTTTGCAGTGGTTATGAACATGGATGATGACGATCTTTTGTATTTAATGGAAAATTATTACCTGAAGAGATGACACATAATTGGTGTGCACGAAATTAATCAAGAAAGAGGACGGCATGGTGAATTTCATACCTTGTACCATAGTTTGAGATAACATCGTTCAAGGTTTGTCGGATACACTAGAATGTCTGTCAACTGTTTTGATTTTTTACAGGATTCAATAAGAAGAAAAATTACAAAACGAAACACAAATTTTCATAAAAGTTCCAACGTATTTTGGCACCTGTACTTTAACCATTTTCAATATATAATTGTAGTTGTTTTTCTTTTCATTGGACTACACAGTGATAGATTAAAAAATAATTTTGGAATTTTTCATTAATGTATCATTCCAAAGAGGGGAGTATTGTGACCCTGTACTATACCTTCTCATCAATGTTTCATTTATTTTTTGGGATCATTGGGTAGTTGATTATGTTAATATCAGACTAGACAGCCATAGACAAAAAAAAAATGGAATTTTTCATTAATATGAACGGAGGAAGTATTTTGGCACCTATACAATAACTTTTTCATTAATTTGATTACTATCGTTTCGGACGTCCATCGTCCTCAGGTGGATACTGACAGGTTTAGGCCCGGTTGTTCAATGCGAGTTTAAACCGTTGATTATCTAAACTCGGATTATTAATTAACTATGGATTAGAACGTTATGCATTTTTCAATTAAAAACTAATCCTGGATTCCTTAACTCATTGTTTTCATATGTTGGCAACACATTTTTCCGCTTGTACGTTCATTCGGACCGTTCAGAAACATCAACATTGAATCAAACTTAACCTAAGAATTCGTAGTTTTGTCAAAAGTATACAGAAAAATTGATCGAAAACAGCCAAGTGTATTGTATAAATTGTTAGGCGTCTCTTAAGAAAAAAATTACTCATAATTTCACTCGTAAAAAAATTCCAAGATATTGTAGAATGTAAAAAACGGACGCAGTTACTAATTCGCAAAAATTGAAGTTTGAGCTATAATAAGTAATTAATACAATACCATCTGCGGAGGTCCCAAAAAAAAGGAATAGCATCTTAACAATAAAAGACAAAATTTCTACTTGGGCTCTGTCCAAAGCAGATTTTGTAGATTTACAAAAACGGTCATTCGAAGAACACAAGTTGAAATTAATACACATGAAAGAAAAAACCAACTTTCCTTGGAACTACAAAGGGAGGAGTAGAATCTAGAGAAAACCCATATGATTGAGATATATAAACAAACATTATCTTTGAAACATAACTCATCAACCATCAATAAATCAACGCTTGAGATTCCTGAGAACAGATCATGTAGTTTTTCATTTTGCATTTGTGATGATTTAATTTTAGTTTTTTATGTCAAACGTTTTTGGTATGAAAAATCAAGATTTGATTTTTATTTTTTGTTACGATTTTGCCTTTGTAGTGAGGGGTGATTTTTTGTATTTCTGTTAGTTGCGGACGATTTCTTTAGGCAAGCGAAATGTATTCAAAAATTATTTTTCTGTCCATTCTTCCAAATGGTTTCTAGGTACCTACCGTAATTTTGGGTGACTTTGGCTTACTTGAATTCAAAGAATGTCTACTATTAATTTGTAAAAATAAATTGGTATTATTATATACCAAAATATTGATCTTTGACCACTCTTTCAAATTAGCTATTTCAAATTGTGATTAAGACTTTGTATGTGGATATATAAAAAAACATGGTGTGCAAAGTCACCCGCATATTGAGGGCTGGCTTTGACCCATTGCTTAAATTTTGGGTGATTTAAAAGTCATCCGACGGATAAAATAAGCAAAATAAATTTGCCCATAAAAACGTTATTTCATTTTTAATCATCATAAATGAGTAAAAAACCATATTGCTAGTTGCAGACAAATTTTATGCAAGTTGAATTTGGTTGAAAATGACTCCTAAATGGAATACAGTGTTACAGGTATATATACAATAGAATTACGAAAAATCAATCCGATAAAATAATAGGCTTAAATTTTTTATAATTGATAATGTCTATTTCTGAAAATGAGCCAGTCACCCAGCTGGGTTAAAGTCACCTGAAATTCCGGTACATTGTCTGAATATCTGTTATATCTACGAACATCTTTGCAGTCGGGTATGAAACAAAAATATTCACACAATAATAATTTTCAGAATAGTCAATGTCTATTGAAATGTCAAACAATCAAATAGGTTAGAATCGGCAAATTATCTCCTTCATGAGATTAACTTAAACCATGGTTAAACTAGGTTTATCTCCTAAACCCGTATTGAACAACTGAAACAAAATTGGTAATCCTGGTTTAAGCCAAATCACTTGGTCATCCTCGATTGAACAACCGGGCCTTAGGTGCTACTTACCAATTTATATGACTGCCGGTGCAATGATGCGTGTAATCCCGCCATGTGCAGTGGTGCGTGTAATTTCGCGCGGTGTGGTGGTGCGTGAAGTTTCGCGCCTCTGTAGCCCGCCAGAAAGAGCAATCAGGGGTTTCCATACGTTCTTGATCTCAACGCTTGGTTGACTAAGGGCCGGTATTATAAATATGTTTTGGAGTTAACTTTAATTTTATCAGTCAAGTTAACTTGAGCTTCAAAATGTCAGTTTTATAAAGGTACCATTTTTTAAATAAAAAGAAGAAGAAGGCAAAAAGGTAACCTACAATTTTTCACTTGGCAAAACGATCCCGTTGTACTGGAATAAGTTTTCATCATTTTCCATGAGAAAATTAACGTAATGTTCTGGTGCAGAATAATCTAGGATTGAGCGCGTTTTTAGACAGACGATGGGCTCTTGAAGAAGAATCCAGTCCCTTCCCAAAATCCTCCTGTATCGTCTGTGGGCAATATAAAAGTGAAAAAGAGAACCTTCATAGAGAGTTGTGAGGAAAGAAAATAGAGTTAAGAAGAGAAAAAGGGATATATTCAACATACCAAAAATTATTCATACAGTATGGAAAAAGAGTGGCTATAAATGTATGTTATATCCAAAAATCCAGGCATTCTACGCAGTAATTCCACAACGCAGTTGCAACATTGTTGCAAGAGCAAATAGGACAAAGCCAAGTCAGCATTTATCCACCTGGGCTCCAGAAGCCGTAAACAAGGCGCAGTTCTGAGTCAGCACCACCGCATCTATAAGAGGATCCCAAGAACCAAAGAGCGTCACTTCTATCTCAAACTTCCATTTTGCACTTCGAATAGTTGTCATATTTAAAATCATTTTTTGTAACCAAAGTATAAAATAAAGTTTATTTTTAAAAAGTCATTTTAGTGAATATCACTACATGTATATCTAGGTGATGACACATTGTTTACTTTTCGAAACATTAATGTTTATATGATTTTAGCCATTGTACACTTAAAACTTGTCGAATCTCTTGTGATTGTTGACATTCAATGAAATTCTGGTTTACCTGGTGAATATTATGTTGACTAATGTGTGTGTGGCCAAGAAAAAACGTGAAAAAGAGAACCTTTGAAGAGAGTTGAGAAGAAAAAAAAAGAGACTCAAGAAGAGAAAAAAGAGATATTATTCGACATACCGAAGATTATTCATACAGTATGGAAAAAGAGTGACTATATATGTTTATCTAGGTGATAAGGACACATTTTCACACCATCTTGTTTGCTTTAAATGAAATAAAAAAACTGTTTTAGTTAGTTTTATTTTTAATTCGAACATTCACAAATAATAATGTGTAACATTTCTTCAAAATAATTCCCGATGACTTCACTAAGCTGTACAGAAACTCCGAAAAAGATTATTTGCAAGCAATTTAGAGCATACTTTGTGTACTTCAAAGAGAATTTTCGCAAATGATATTGTCTTAAGATTTAAATACACCACAATAACACTACACAAAAAGTCTCTGGCATTTTTATGTAAATAGACGATAACAATGCAATTTCCCCTGTGACCTTTCTAATAACACTGCTAGCAGTTGACTTGTGAATACCTCCAAAATCTCCAGCAACTACCAAGAATGAACCAGTTGCATAAAATCTGAGTGTAATCTGGCGATAGAGGATGATTTCTAAAAATATGTATAATTCTACAATAATTAAAATAGGTACTAGAAATGCTGACCTATTAGTTGGTCTTTGTAAATTTGCTTCAATGTGCCCCATTAACAAGCGTACAGACTCTCTTGATAGTCGAAATCGGTTTTTAAATTCTGTTTGCTTCCACAAGGTGAAATGGTCTAACCGATTCCTAAATATCCTTTGTCGCCGAGGGGCTTCAACAATATTCACAGCATCTTCTTCATCATCGGTCAAAAGTTCCTCAAAAATAACGTGGATATCGTTTGCTAACATTTTGCGAAAACGAAAAATCAAAACAATAAAATTGAGGTTATATGACTCATATTGCAATATTGACAGGAGCAGGAGAATTGTCGACGATAGAAAACCACCATTTTCTACAAAGTTAACTTTAACCGACACCCGTTCCACCCGATAAAGTTAACTGCTACATTTTGAAGTTAACTTTGACATGTGACGTCATCCACAAGTTAACTTCTAGTTATCTGTCGAAATAGTTTTATAATACCCACCCTAAAGGCGTTATTGGCTTTGATGTAGGCGGCCTCTTTGAACTTTCGTTTGAACCAATGCTCCTCTCTATGTGGAACACTTGCGTCGTCCCATAGAACTCGATGGTGCTCAGTCCAGGCGTGGTCAGCGATTCCCGATTTTGACGTTTCTCCACGTTGAGTCCATTTCTTGTGCTCATCCAATCTTACCGATAACGGCCTCTTTGTCTCTCCAATGTAGGAATCTCCGCATTCACATGGAACTTCATAAATGCAATTCTTACTTATTTCATTTTTGTTGTCAGGTTTTGTTGTCATTTTTGTTGTCAGGTTTGGCCTTTTAAATACATTAAGACGATGGACGTCCGAAACGATAGTAATCAAGTTACCACATCGTCTACAACCTTCAAACAAACGTTTTTCATTAATGTTTCATTTCTTTTTTTTTTGTGATATTGGGTAGTGTTTGTCAGACTAGGCTGACAAAAAAAAAATTAATATAAAAATCCAACGGGGGGAAGTATTTTGGCACCTGTACTTTATAACCTTTTTTTAATGTATCATCAGACTAGTCAGTAATAGATTAAAAAATAATTTTGGAATTTTTTATTAATGTATCATTCTAAAGAGGGGAGTTCTTCAATCACAAGAAGTTTTTTTCAGTTTATGTACTGATTTGCATATCTCTCTCCAATTTATAGTGTGAATTGTTTTGATTTTTATTCTATAGATTAATTTATACTATATCTAATGTATTTTTTGTACTGTTGATTTTTCCCATCCTGTAATTGGCTTCGGCTGTTGGATGGTGTATGAATAAAATAAATAAAAAATTAAATAAATTATCTAGGTGATAAGGACACATTTGTTTACTTTTCGAAACATTAATGTTTACATGATTTTAGCCATTGTACACTTAAAACTTGTCGAATCTCTGTGATTGTTGACATTCAATGAAATTCTGGTTTACCTGGTGAATATTCTGTTGACTACTGTCCTCGAGTGAAAAAATGAGTGATTCTAGTTCAAATCATTATTGTTGTGTACCTCAATGTGACTCTTGGGCAAAACGATTCCGTTGTACTGGAATAAGTTTTTATCATTTTCCGTGAGAAAATGAATGTAACATACTGGTGCAGACTAATCTAGGATTGAGTGAGTCTATAGACAGACGACGTCCTCTTGGGATCTAGAAGAAGAATACAGTTTCTTCCCAAAATGTTCCTGTATCGTGTGTGACCAAGAAAAAAAGTGAAAAAGAACCTTCAAAGAGTTGAGAAGGAAAAAAAGAGAGTTAAGAAGTTGAAAAATCGATATTATTCAACATTCCGAAGATTATTCATATAGTATGGAAAAAAGTGACTATTCATGTATATCTAGGTGATAAGGACACATTTTCACACCATCTTGTTGGTTTTAGATGAAATAAAAACTGTTTTGTTAGTTTTATTTTCAATTCGAACATTCACGAATAATAATGTGTAACATTTCATCAAAATTATTCATAACAATAAATCCCGATGATTTTACTAAGCTGTCCAGAAACTTCGAAAAATATTTTTTTGCAAGTAATTTAGAATTTGTCTTCAAAGTGAGTTTTCGCAAATTATATTGTCTTAAGATTTAAATACATCACTTCACTAGAGTCTTGAAATTAATAATACTACACAAAAAAACTGGAAAATAATATTAAATGGAAATATTTTAAGAGAAACTCCAAACACAAGTGTATAACCATTGTATATAGACTAACTATATACAATGGTATAACTATAACCTCTGAGAAAACAGACAATGTACATATGTCTGGTTTGAATTTTCGCCACTCTGGCCAAAGAGGGAAATATTGTGACACCTTTACTATCTTCATCAATGTTTCATTTATTTTTGGTATCATTGGGTAGTTGATTATATTTATATCAGAGTAGACAGTCATAGAAAAACAAAATTGGTATTTTTCATTAGTATGAACGGGGGAAGTTTTTTGGCACCAGTACAATATAACTTTTTTATCTATGTTTCATTTGTTTTTTTTTTTGTGATTATTGGGTAGTGTTAGACTAGACAGTGATAGAAAAAAAAATTGTTTAATATAAAAATCTAACGGAGGAAGTATTTTGGCACCTTTCTCAATGAACCATCAGACTAGACTTTATAACCTTTCTCAATGAACCATCAGACTAGACAGTGATAGATTAAAAAATAATTTTGGAATTTTTCATTAATGTATCATTCCAAAGAGGGGAGTGTTGTGACACCTGTACTTTACCCTCTTCATCAATGTTTCATTTATTTTTTGGGATCATTGGGTAGTTGATTATGTTTATATCAAACTAAATTTTGGACAGTATTTAAAGATAAAAAAATTTTTTACTTTAATAAATAAAGGGGGAAGTATTCATCTGTAGATACCTTTTTCAATTATTATGTTTGTCAGACTAGACAGTGATAGAAAAAAAAAAACTTTGATATATAAATACAACTGGGGAAGTATTTTGGCACCTGTACTTCAACCTTTTTCAATGTATAATTGATCCCGGTCAGCAAAGTTCTTCTAAAAATCTCAAGTATAAAACTACCGGGACTTATTGCAATTTTTTTATGGTGGCACAAATAATATGTTGTATGCAATAATTTTCCACCGTTTCAATGAAATATATTCACCGGAAACCCTCGATCAACAAATTCTCGAAAAATCTAAACCACACTGGGACTGATTTGAATTTTTTTATGGTGACCCAAAAAATATGTTTTGTGCAATCTACGTTTCAATGGAATATCTTAGCTGGAAATCCCCGATCAGCAGAGTTTTTAGAAAAATCACAAGTACAAACTACCCCTAAACGGGGGTGGATTGCAATTTTTAATATGGTGGCATGAAGGCATTCCTTCATAGATGTCAATTTTCAATTCTAATAAAAACGCTTATTACATGACAAGAAATAGAAAGTTTCGATCACACCCTGTATCAACTAATGCAATTACCATGATGGTCGCGTAGAATTAATCTAAAATACATTAGGTGTAAGGGCCAATTTATACAACATTGTCATAGTCACAATGTCACAATCATTGTCTCAATCATAGTCTCAGTCGTCTTTAGAAATTTTTATATTTATGCATCACAGTCTTTAGCATTATTCTAGCAATTGTTTTCCACGAATCCCCCATGGCGATTTTGCCTTGGAAAAATAAATCTTTCTCATCTCAAAGATGGAAAATTTTTCAATCATTTCAGTGAGCCAAAATGAATAATTTTTAATGCCATTTGTCAAATAGGTATCTTTGCACATGCGCGTTCTATATGTCGTCTTAATCATAAGCATAAATATTGAAATTTGCCAACTTTGAAGGTCATCATCATCATATTCTCATTGCGAATTTACACGATCCAATAAATTTCACATATCCTACCCTAACCGCGAGAAAAGTGATTGTTGCGGAAAAAAATATAATTTACGTTGCATTTCATTCTCAACAATGTTCATTGCTGAATATAAAAGAAAAAAATGTAGAAGATGGTGGATTACGAAGAATTTCTGAGTGCAGATTCTGATCAATTCAAACTATATTTAGAATAGATCAGTCAATTCAAGAAGCTATTGAATAATATTCGGAATTTTTCCTGTAGTTGAACCATTTTTGTCAGTATGTTGGTATTCCTGAGTAAAAACAGTTGCCAAAATTGACCAATAAATTGTCAGGTGTAAATATAACCCATATTGGTAAATTTTATTGGATTGTGTAAATTTGCATAAAGCATAAATGCTCCCATTGAAATGTTCAGATTCAACTCGATTCTACGATTGAGACAGAGACTGTGACTAGGACTATGCTAGTGATATTGTTGCATAAATTGGCCCTAACATACTAAAATTTCAGCAAATTCTACCTATTATTTTGAAAAAAACAATTTTTTGTACCTTTAATCGCTTCTAAAGTGGAATACTTGAATTTTTTATCAGGGGTCTGGAACTGAATAACATATATCAATATCATTTCTATCCCACCTTTTTTAAGGCGGAGGTCTTCTTTATTCCCCATTGACTGGATTAATAGGCAACCTGTTGAACACCCGCGAGGCGACGACTTTTTTCATTTAGTTCCTCACCTGTCCACCAGTCGCGCCACGTTACCTGAAAACACAGGTAACATAATTAGAGAGCTAACAGTACATGAGAGTGGACTGTTTTCCGACGGTGATTCGGGTACTAGAAAACGTTGTACAAAAATTGGGTGTATTCGTGAGTGAAGTGAAAATCGGTCCACCGGCCATGACTTGGATTAACTGAAGGAGTTTTCGAATTTTCAACCCAGGTGAGCGACTTTATCAACATGTATCACAATAATATTACACGTCCGCAGCCGTGTTTTGCATTTCTTCTTTCTTCACGGTCTGACACTCTACGCTCTACCTCCGAAGAGTTATCATTCATTTGAATTTCGTATTTATTTCGAATGTTTCTTGGCTGGCGCAACTAGGAGGTCAGGTACCCTCGGGTATGTCCTGATAACATTCCTGCCAGGTACCAATACCGGTACCTTTCAGCAATAACTCTGCAGGTGATTGTATCCGCTACTTTACGATATCATACTTTGTACTGTTATCTGGCTTTATCTTTGAGCAATTGCATATATTTAATTAACTGTTTCCACATACCTTCACCTGATTCATGGTTCGTAAATGTGTGTAAATATTTACCAAAAGTCGCTGGGCGAAATTATTATACCGATGAATATTAATCTAGAGTACGCTTCATTGCCATGGATATAAAAATTACCAGTACTTAAGTGAATTGGTATAATTTGGTTTATTGAATGGTTGTACTTAATGAATGTTTACGCAAGAAGTGCAAACTTCATGGGCAAACTGAAACGACGATTACATCATATTTTGTAATACCTAATGTCTTTCCAATAAAATATGACACAAGTCGCCCTCATACAAATTTGAATTTGTGATTTACTTCCAGTCTATAACTTGTCCAGTCTATAACATACAAGAGAGGAGAGAGGATCATCAAAATCTTCGAACTTGTAATAAATCCCGCCCCCTATTCTGAAATAGACTAAAAATTCAAGATGATTGGACCATTATAAATGAAAGTTGCATCTAACAATGCAGGAACTGGTGTTCCATTAAATGAAAAAATGACCGGAAATTCACTGAATAATAGATTGAGAGAACATAAGATATGTAAAACGATATACTTAATACTTACATGACTAGATTACATCGAAAATAACTCTAAAGAAAATGATGTCAACCAGTGGGCCAGTTAAAAATTATATATCATTCTTTGGTTGAATCACGTCTTCAATATGCAAACCTCAGTTGGGGAAGGCATAAATCACAATTACATATAAGTAGGTATGTGAAAAAGTTAAAAACTTTTTGAAAATCTTATACAACAAAAAATATACTTACGATCCAGAGTTCTTCAAATAATCCAAAGTTCTTGATATCAGACAACTATATACAGGGTGACCCAGGGGTACGTGTAAACTCCATAACTTTTTAAAAGCTTTTATTTAGTTTCACCTGTCCTGGTGTCTGTCTGTATGTAATCAAATCTTGCAAGTTAAGTTTGACCCATTTCTAGTTGCCAGATTAACATGAAATTTGACAGGTGTTCATAGTTCCAGCGACAATGCATTATGGAATTTTTGTTAGAGAAAAAAACAAAATGGCGGCTTTAAGATGGCGGACGAGATTTGTGTTTTTGGTCCGATTCGACTCAAAATTGGTATATGGGGTTTTCGGAGTCTGAGATTATTAATTTTTTGTCGAAATTCATAAAATCAAAATGGTTACTCCAAGATGGCGGACGTACTCTGTGATTATATGATCCGATTCTATTCAAAATTGGTATGTGGAGGTTTTCGGGGTCGGAGATTATGAATTTATTGTCAAAATTCATATATTCGAAATGGTGGACAAGTTTTGTGATAATGGACTGTTTCTATTCAAAATTGGTATGTCGGGGTTTTTGGAGTCAGAAATTATGAATTTAGTAGAAGATTATTGATTTTTTCTCAGAATTCATCAATTGAAATTGGCAGCTCCAGCATGGCGGACGAGTTAATCTTTAAATGGTCTCCTCATTGAAGAACTAGATAGCTCAGAACTCACACGAAAAAGGCCTCATAATGACGAATTCATTAACGAAAATGCATAGAGTATAAGGCGTACTTACTAAAAAGCACAAAATAAAATAATAAAAAAGATATTTTAAAGACGATTTTTTAAAATGACAAATTATAAATGGCTATAACTCGAATTTTCAAATGCAACACCCTATATTTTATTGCATCATTGAATGCCATTTTTCCAGAAATTTTTGCCTAAATAGGGCTCACTCTGTAAAATTTGTGAGATTTATTGCAAAATAAGAAATGTTGATGATTTCGAAAATAATAAAAAATCGTGTAGGCCGCTATCGTAAAATGTGACACATCCATACAATTCTAAAAAGAATATATTTCTATATATAATATGTTTATTGTTTATTGTTTTAAGAATAGAATTCTTGTTACAAACACAATGTCATAAATAATAATACTAATATAAACATGAAATATAAAATGTGACAATAATTGAATTAAAATATATATACATATATATAATATATATACACATATATACATATACAAAGGTTACAGGACAAGAACTAGACTAACGATTAGAATTATGTTTTTCACACAGTACAATCGCAAATACTACACATTATAAATTACAGGGCATCATCAAAATATTCTTGTAGGTCATAATAGGCTTTATCACTTAATAGTTTTTTACATTTATTTCTGAATATGATAAAAGAAGTCTCTTTGATTTCATTGGGAAGTTTATTGTACATCCTGATTCCATTATATATCAACGAGTTTTGAACAAAACATGTTTTTGGAATTGGTACATTCAGTTCATTTGACCGCCTTGTGTGGTATGTGGCTGTGGATTCATAGTTCTCCCTATTTTTATGTATAATCGATACGGTTTCCAAAATGAATATTGAAATAACCGTAAGGATTCTATGTTCTCGAAAAAGGGGTTTACATGAATCCCGCCATTTCGCTTTACATAAGTACCTAATAGCCCTTTTCTGCAAGACAAAAACCGATTGCATAAGTTGTTTACTGCAGACACCCCAAAAGGGTATACCATACCTTAGGTGAGAGTCTATTAAGGCATAGTACATCACATTCGCTGCAGCAAACCCCAGTTCCTTAGAGACGTTACTCATTGCGTAACAGCCTAATGCCAATTTTTTGTTGATGTGTGCAATATGCTGAGAGAATTTTAAATTTTCGTCTAAATAGACTCCCAAGAATTTCAAAGTGGAGTTATTTTTTATTATGTTATTGTCGAGGGGGATATCAGGTATATTACACTTGAATGCTAATATATTTGTTTTGCTGGTATTCAATGATAAAAGATTTGAGTCACACCAGTTCTTCATTTTTTGTATGTCTTGGCACATTCTGTTATGCAATCTGTTTTTGTCCTTGTCATGCCACAATAATGTGGTGTCGTCAGCAAATAAGGTAAAGCTTCCTGAAATCGATATGTTGGTCAAGTCATTAATATATAATAGAAACAGAATAGGACCTAATACAGAGCCTTGAGGTACTCCACAATTTACCTCTCCAACGTCCGACTTAGACGACATCCTTACGAATTGTTTTCTATCAGGAAGGTATGATCTAATCCAAATATTACTGTTGTCCCTAAAACCATATCTTGTGAGTTTCCGAAGCAAAATACTGTGATTGACACAGTCGAAAGCTTTGGATAAGTCACAAAGCACTGCTGCAGTGGCTTCCCCACTGTTGATTTCATTATACACCATTTGCAATACTGTTGATATAGCGTCGCTTGTACTCTTAAAATTTTGAAAGCCATACTGATGTGCACTCAATATCCTGTTTCTGTTCAAAAATTCCATCATTCTTTTTTTTTACCAGTTTCTCAATTATTTTTGCTAAGGTTGGAATGAGCGATATAGGCCTAAAGTTTGCCGGATCTTCTTTGTTGCCACCTTTATGGAGAGGAATAACAACCGAGGTTTTGAGAAACGATGGAAATGTTCCTTGTGCAAAGGAGTTGTTTATCAGTTTAACAACAAAATAAAATTGATTGTAGTAGAAACAGGAGTACATCACAAATGAAACAATTCTAGTAATCTTTAGAAGGAAACAATGTAAACATTTTGAGGAAAGGCTACTTATAAATGCTCAAATAGGTCGTCACCATCATGTTCCACACAAGCTTCTAGTCTTCTAGTAAATAAGCCTTGAATTCTAGCATCAGTTGAACAGAAGGCTTCTGTGATCCTGTTTTTCATATCATTTGCCATTGTTGGATGATCTCTGAAAACCATTTTCCCACGTACCCCCCAAAGAAAAAAATCTATAGGAGTAAGTTCTGCACTGCAGCACCATCGTGTTGCAATCACATGGTTCTTCTGGTGTTCCATTTCCACTTCTAACATTCTGGGAAGACGTTCGCAAGCGACCATGGCTATTGGTGATTAACAGTCCTTAAAGATTGGAAAAGATTGGCGCACATTTTTTTTCTAAGGGGTAGAGAAAAAAATTCAACTAGAATACATGGTATTATTCAATTCAATCATCGTTCTCAACTTTGGTTTTTGCTTTAAGTTCGAAATTTCCACGACAAATGTGTTTTAATCTCGGTTCATTAGCTTCACCTATGTATGTATGCAAGGAAATTTTTGAAATTAATTTTCACTCACTTCCAAACGTCCGAATTATTTGAAATTTTGCACGCGTGACAATACAATAATATGACCTGGTACTCTCACCGAGATCGTCAGAAAAAAATAATTTACATTCATTGGTATATATGGTGAACGCGCTGGTTGCTCCACATTCACCAAAATTTAGTAAAAACTTCCATTCCATGTTAAAAATAAAATTATAGTTTGAAAAAACACGATTATATAGCAAAAACTTTTTAGTCCTTATTGCTATACCGGGTGGTCCACTTACGACTATCCACCCTCGATAACTCCCAGAAAAATTTACAAAAAATCGCCGAGACACGTCGATTTTTGTTTGGAGGAGGACACCATTTGACGAGAAGAAGATATGTTATACTTCAACTCCCTACTCCCCAGAGCAACCCCCTCTATAATTCTCTTAGGGAATAAGGGTCGTGTCATACATCATTGTGAAGGTAATTCAATTCTGATGCTAGCAGTGCAAAATTTTCTGAATTTGAATGAGGCGTTCTCGATATATTCGAGTTCAAATGTTCAAAATTATCTTCATTATTGTCTCCCAGACATTAGTACAGTTCAATCGTAATTATCCACGATTGTCTAATTTTATTTGCTCACCGAGTACACGTTTCAGTTTTTTGTTGTCAACATGATTGTCAAAGAAGAAATACTAATCTCTGAGAACCATTTTTTTGTGAAATGGTGATAGTGTAGAATCGAAAAGTGACCACGTATTCCAACAATTCTACTTGTATCGCGATGGTTTACACAAAGACGAGAAAGTTGAAATTATTTTTATTTTTGCTGCTCAAAATGAGTGCACGAGCAACAGCTCGGACCTTCAATGAGAGATATGAAAACAGAAACGTAACTCACAAGTGAGTATTAGAAAAAATGGTTATAGAAAAAGGTTTTGGTATTTTTTGATCATTCTAGATATATCTCGGATCTTGTGGTGAAATTCCGTGAGACTGGATCAGTCGCCAATAAAAAAAAAGAATAGGATGGCGTCTGTTATAAACGAGATCAATCAAATCGGAGTTTTAAGACAAGTTGCAGTTGACCCAACTTTGTCTACACGGCAACTCAGTAGCATAACAGGCATATCGGGAACTTCCATAATGAGGGTGCTAAAATTGCACAAATTTCATCCGTATAAGTTGCATCTTCACCATGAACTGAATGAGGATGACTACGACAGACGATCTGAATTTTGCGAAAATGTAACAAGAATGATACAGAGGAACCACGGATTCATTAAGCATATTTGCTTCAGTGATGAGTGTTCATTTTTTTTAACGGGTTAGTGAACAGACACAACTCTCGCTATTGGAGTCAGAACAACCCCCACCTACTTAGAGAAGAGCACACACAATGGCCTCAAAAGTTGAATGTGTGGGCAGGGATTCTGCGTAATAAAATCATTGGCCCAATATTTATCCAAGGCGATTTAAATGGTGCGGTTTATTTGGATATGCTGCAGAATCTGATTGAACCATTTATTTTGGATGCTGTTAACACGGACCTTGATGATGATGGTAATCAAAATCTATTGGCAGATAACATTTATTTCCAGCAAGATGGGGCACCACCTCATTTCCTATTACAGGTGAAACTTTTCCAAACAAATGGATAGGTCGTCGAGGTCCAATAGAATGGCCAGCACGCTTGCCGGACTTGGCACCCAATAATTTTTTCCTTTGGGGTCATTTGAAATCCGTAATTTATAAAACTCAACCTACTGACCTGAACGATTTGGAAAGAAGAATTATAACTGAATGCCAGGCAATTACCAGAGAAATGGCAGTCATTTTGAACATTTTTTGTGAATAATTGTTTGATAATCTATTTCGTATAATTTATTTACTCACAATTCACCAATGTACCATTTGAACTCGAATATCTCGTGCACGCCTTTTTCAAATTCAGAAAATCTTGCACTGCTAGTATCAGAATTGAATTACTTTCACAATGATGTATGACACTCATTCCCTATTAAAATTATAGAGGGGGTTGCTCTGGGGAGTAGGGGGTTGAAGTATAACATATCTTCTTCTCGTCAAATGGTGCCCCCCTCTACACAAAAATCGACGTGTCTCGGCGATTTTGTGTAAAATAATTTTTCTGGGAGTTATTGAGGGTGGATAGTCGTAAGTGGACCACCCGATATAAGCAAGCTTTTTTTAGTTTTTTGAACTATAATTTTAATTTTAAGTTATTTAAATGACAGAGTGCACTGCTGAAAAAATGGAATTATCGAATTATTCATAATTCACAAAGAGGTGTTTTTCCGCTTCAGAAAATTCAAAATTTGCACGATAATTCCGTTTTGGTCATTCGACTATTCTTAAGTGAGTATTTGGACGTAAGAAAAGATGTTCAACATACAGTGAGCATTGTTGAAAAAATTTAATTTTAGAATTAATCATTGTTTAAAAGAACTTCTGAAAAATTGAATAAAAAATTGTGGGACCAATATATTTCGTCTATCCATGTGAAATACATAAATTAAATATACTTGTTGTTGCCAAGAACTTGCGATATATTATAATAAAAAAATAATTAATAAAAAACCTTTTTAGAGACAAGTTTTTATTCAAATGCACTAAAAAGTAAAAAATAATTGCTTTGGATGTGTGACGTAGGTTATCCCGTGAGTTATAGATTCAAAAGCTTGTCGTGCAAAGTTTTCAGTTCGAATACCCCCACATAACAATTTTGAATCGAATCGGACCATAATCACAAAACTTGTCCGTCATCTTGGAGCCGCCCTTTTGTTATTTCTCTAACAAAAATTCCATAATGCATTTTCACGGGAACTATGAACACCTGCCAAATTTCACGTTAATCGGGCAACTAGAAGTGGATCAAATTTATCTTGCAAGATTTGATTACAGACACACCGGGACAGGTGAAACTAAATGAAAGCTTGTAAAAAAAAGAAGGTGGTGCATTCTGGAAGATAAATAAACAGAAGTTGAATAAAGTTATCGAGAAATGCGCTAAAATACATTCTTTTTTTCTCAATTCGAATGAGAATGAGAAAAATCGTCTCCGGGAACTTCGCGTTCTCAAGAAGTGAATGCTGTGAAGTAAATAAAATTGTATTTATTTATTTATTTTATTTATTTATTTCAACGGATAACTCCAATTGTATACAATACTTATTATAATACACATATATTAAAAATGGTAATATTAAACATAAAAATAAAAACATCGCAAAGTTAATATTAAAAACATCGCAAAGTTATGTGACAGGACAAAAAGAATAAAATGAGATCAAAATATATACAGGGTGTCCCTGGACTTCCTCTTTTCCTCTCGGGAATGTATAGATGGGGTCAAAATATCACCAGTACTTCATATAACTTTTGTTCCTAAAAGCCTTCGTTACCAAGTTACGGGCCCTCAAAGTTACAAAATGAAAAATGTTTTTCTTTGATAACTTTCAAAGTGAATATTCAAATTCATCTAAATTTTGGTGATTGACTGAACAAATGAATTCGTTGGATGAGCTTTAATGCAGGAGTCAGTTGTTTTGCTACAAAGTCAGGAACGGACTACCCCCGATGGTCCACACCCCAAAACTTTGAAATGACTGGGATTTGTCAGTATGTTTTAACAAAACAAGGTTACCTGGACAATTTCCTGAATAAAAGTACTCGTGTGGAAAATCGATCGGAGCAACGACTTTTGATAAAAATGCATTTTTGTTTGACGACATCCAACCTGAGATGTCTACCATTATTCGAAAAGATTAATTTGTAATTAACATAGAACTGATAGGTACAATGTTCATAACGAATTTTTATCATTCAAATACGTTTACCTTACGAAACTCATGGTGTAAATAATCAATCGCAAGCCTCAAGAGGAAACAGAAATGCAAAATCCGCTACAAAAACTGCTCGATATGACCCCCGTCTCCCTCATTACATTTTCTTAGTCGGCGCAAACACCCTCTCTGCACTTGAAATAGCACGCCAGGGTCGTTTCGTATGGCTTCACAATGTAATGTAATTTTATTCAACAAGGCATCTCTGGTGTGAATAGGTGTAGCGTTAACGAGGCTTTTCAGATGCCCCCACAGAAAAAAATCCAATGGATTTGAATCCGGAGACCGCGGTGGCCATGAATATGGCCCACCTCTACCAATCCATCTATTGGGGAAAATCTGTTTCAGATGGTCCCGCACAATCAAACTAAAATGAGGAGGAGCGCCATCATGCATAAACCACATATCTCTTCGGGTTTGCAATGGAACATGTTCCAAAAGTCCATTCAAATCGTTCTGAATGAACTCCAAATAACGTTCTCCATTCAATCGGTCATGTAGAACGAATGGTCCTATAAGATGGTTTCCTATGATACCAGCCCAAACATTCACGTTGAATTTCCGTTGGGGTTTGGTTTGCAATATCCCATGGGGATTTTCTTCGGCCCATATGTGGAGATTATGAGAGTTGATTACTCCATCTCTACTGAAACCTGCTTCATCAGTGAATAAAACTCGAGTAATAAAAGTCATATCCTCTCTTTGCTTATCCAGGAACCAATTGGCATATTCCAGTCGTGCTGAAAAATCCTCAGGTGTCATGGCATGTACCTCCTGGATGTGATATGGGTGGAGCAGTTGTACCCCAATTATTCTATGAATAGTGGACTTGGATGTATGGAACTGTTATTATAGGTTTCTGATGCTCATTGAAGGATCATCAGCGACAGCTTCCAAAATATTTTCCTCCAATACAACGGCACGCACAACCTTAGGAGCCCCCTCACCACCTCGTTTTGGCAAAATTTAACCTACAATAATATCGAAATAAAACAACAGGCTCCAATTAATTATCCATTAGACATACCTGTCTCCCTCGAACTGCGATCGACACGCTCGAACGTTTCTCTTGCCGGTAACGTTCGATTGGGAAAATGTTCGGCATACAGACGACGGGCTTCTGCAGCATTACCAAATGCTCGTCCATACAATGCATGCATATCTGCATATTCGTTGAATGTAAACTGTTCGGCCATATCAAAACACTCCAAACTGTCCTATTAGAATATTGACAATACAATGACAACGCACCACTCAACAAAACAAAATCGCATTCCAGTTGTCATTTTTTATCTACAATAATTTTATTTTTTCCTACAAGGTGTTTTTGTCAACATCTGTGGAAGAAATGGAACATAAATTTATTCACCGGATATTTTTCACCTATTCATGTGCAGCCGTTTTTGTAGTTTATTCGTTTGCTTTTTATTAGTTATGTCTTCCGATGTTCGTTTTTTCAGCTAAATTTATCTTCGGCTTAAAGTTTTTCTCCCATGAAATTATACTTATCAGTGAAACTCCTCAACATTTAAGCTGTGAATACGAATTTGCAACATCCAAATGTTGAGTTTCACCAGATTCAGATAACACAACACGAAACGTGCTTATTCCACGCGTACATACAAAATATGGACTGAATTCGATACTTCATAGTGGAGTAGCTTGTTAGTTCAAAAACACCACGAATCTACATAACTTGATACTTCATTTGAAAAAATATCTACATTGTGAATGAAACTTTCAACTAGGTACTGTACTTTTTGTTTAAGACTTTATTTTAGCATATTTTGTATTATCCCTGTTATAAATGTTGTTGAATTAACGTTAGCATTAGTATTTCTACTGTGAAAATTTTTCATTTCAAATAATGGTGGACGATCGGGTTTGATGTCGTCGAGTAAAACTGCATTTTTATTAAGAATCGTTGCTTCGATCGACTTCCCACACGAGTACTTTTATTCAGAAAATTATCTACGTAACCTTATTTTGTTGAAAACTATTGAAAAATTATCTGTCATTTCAAAGTTTTGGGGTGTGGACCATCGGGGGTAGTCCGTTCCTGACTTTGTAGCAAAACAACTGACTCCTGCATGAAAGCTCATCGAAGGAATTCATTTGTTTAGTCAATCACCAAAATTTAGATGATTTTGAATATTTACTTTGAAAGTTATCAAAGAAAAACATTTTTCATTTTGTAACTTTGAGGGCCCGTAACTTGGTAACGAAGGCTTCTAGGAACAAAAGTTATATGAAGTACTGGTGATATTTTGACCCCATCTATACATTCTCGAAAGGAAAAGAGGAAGTCCAGGGACACCCTGTATAGTAATTATTATAGGTAATAATTTTGTTATAGTCATTTATGAAAAAAACAATACCTAGCAATGGAATCGGAATCTCTGTAGGTACCAGCTGCCTACCGAATTGTTGCCGAGGTCTCATTTTGAACAGAATTTGTATTATTGTATGGAAACCGGTGGTAGACAGTTTGAACATTTAATTCATTGGCAATAATAATTATTCAACAGTTGCATTGTCAGCTCTGGTGTCTATTGATTGAATAAACGAAGAGTGATTTTCCAACTTTAACTTTGTATATCTCGAAAATGAATCAACACACTTCGATTTATTACACGCTTTATATTAGCTTCACTTGTATGTTTGTATGTTTGTTTGTTTGTTTGTTTTTTGTAACCGACTCCTTTGGGCACGATTTTGACCCACTTCCAGACGTCCGAATGAAGTGAAATTTGGCAGGTGTACATAATTTCGGTGACAATGCATTGAGAAATTTTTGTTTAAAAAAAATGGCGGCTCCAATATGGCGTACTAGTTTTGTGATTATGGTCCGATTCGCTTCAAAATTGATATGTGGGGGTTTTGGGGTCGAATATTAAGATTCTATTGTGAAAATTTAAAAATTCAAGATGGCGGCTTCAAAATGGCGGACTAGTTTTGTGATTATGGTCTGATTCGCTTCAAAATTGGTATGTGGGGGTTTTTGGGGTCGAATATTATGATTCTTTTGTAAAAATTGAAAAATTCAAGATGGCGGCTTTAAAATGGCGGCCGAGTTTTGTGATTATGGTCTGATTCTATTCAAAATTGGTAAGTGGGGGGTTTTTGGTGTCGGAGATTATGATTACCTGATTTGATAAGATTATTCCATTTTTAAATTTGCAAAAAAATAATTAAAATAACAGTTAAAAAAAACTAAAAAACACGCTTTTATAAATAAACCACACTAAAAAGTAAGAAATAAATAATAGTTTGAAGAAACTAAAAAACACGCTTTTATAGAAAACCAGACTAAAAAAATATAAAATAAGAAAACAATGTATTTTATTCAAAAAAAAGCGTGGGGTGCATGGTATCAATCATTACAAATTATCGCCCAATATCCTTAGTTACCCATCTATCGAAAATATTTGAAATGATTATTAGAAAGAGGCTTGTCTCATTTCTCAATAAATATAAAATAATTTCAAACAGCCAATTTGGATTTAGAGAAAACATTTCAACTCAAGATGCTGTTCTGTCGTTGACATCGAAAGTTACCGATGCTTTGAATGAAAGTAAACCGTCTCTGTGCATATTCATAGACTTATCGAAGGCTTTTGACACCGTCAGTCATCATCTTCTCCTACAGTCTTTAGAGGATATTGGTATGCGGGGTAATATTTTGAAATTGTTTGAAAGTTATTTGACGGGAAGAAGCCAGAGAGTTAGAATTGATGACGTATTGAGTAGTGAAATGGAGATCGACTGTGGCGTACCTCAAGGATCTGTGCTGGGACCAATTTTATTCAATGTATATATCAACGACATTTTTTCATTAAACAACAATGGAAACATAATTGGAATTTCCTCTTATAAAACAGTGGTTGGATAAAAAGTTATTAACTGTTAATTTCGATAAAACATGTTACCTTCCATTCTGTTGTAACTCTGTCGGAATGCCTCTATTCGATCACATAACGATCGATACTGATACACCATTCCATATACAACAAGAGCACAAAGTGAAATATTTGGGCATAGTTATTGATAGTCATCTAAAATGGGATCTCCATATAAAGTATACTGTTAATAAACTAAGGACAATTTTATTCAAATTTAGGAAACTTAAAGAAATCCTGCCGCTGAAGTACTTAAAAACTTTGTACTATTCTCTTGTGGAAAGCCACATTCGTTATGGAATAGCGTGTGGGGTGGAAGAAATATTTGGGCATAGTTATTGATAGTCATCTAAATATTTTCCAAGAACAATAGATATCCCTCTGATGATCTATACTCCGAAACACAAATGTTAGGCATAAGACAATTGTATTTTTTATGCACCAGTATTAAATACCACGCAAGCAAACATACAGCATTGCTCCCTTCTCATCAGTATAATACTCGCCAGAGAAATCACTTTATTACACCTCTAATGGTTAGGGTCGTAGCTCAACGCTCGTATACTTATTTCGCCCCTAAATTATACAATAACATACCTGCAATAATAAAATCTATAGTAAATATCGACAGCTTCAGAGGAGCATTGAAGAAACACATCCTTCAAAGCCAAAGAACTGAGCTGCTAAGACTATTCGAGTAAGTGATAAAAAAAAGGTCTTGATTCATAAATTCATAATTTCAAAATTTAAATCCAACTAGAAATGTGTTGTTTCAATTGCGTATCTTTCACATGCGTACCCTATCTTATATCTATTAGACATGTTATTGTACACTCTTATTGCTATCTTTTATAATTTTTTCGTACCTTTTGTATCGTATTTCATGATGTTTATTGTTCATTTTTCCATTGTATTGCAATATTGTAATGTACATCGTTCATTGTTTGTATTATATTATCTACATTTTATTTATATTTTATATTCTTACATTCTACATTTTATATTTTACATTTTATATTTTACATATTTACATTAACTTAATTAGATTTTTACGTTTTATAACTAACACTTTATATCTTATAGTTCACTTTTTTCACATGTTATATTTTCTCCGCGAAACAAGTGCTTGCACTTATCGCGTAAGTTCCTTATTCACTTTCACCATGTACTCATCATTGTATTTTATTGCAGTGAATAAAGTTATTAAAGTTATAATTATATAGTACATTACACACCTAGGGCAGTAAAGTAAGAAATGTCTCAGATCACAGTTAATTGATACCATGCACCCCACGCTTTTTTTTTAATAAAATAAATTTTTTTCTCATTTTCTATTTTTTTAGTCTGGTTTTCTATAAAAGCGTGTTTTTTAGTTTTTTCAAATTATTATCTATTTTGTTGCTTGATGTTCGGGGAAAAATTACCTTTTACATGAGCTATCACTTGCCATTTACATTTTTAGGGGTGGCGGTCACAGCACCAAGGGATGAACGGTATTGCGGTGCCTTCCATCGCGAACGATGTCCCCCTCGAAACTGGAGTTTCCGTTTCCGATCTAGTCCATTGAAAAGTTACATTTGGGGTTGCGTTTTTTAGAGGACGCAATTTTATTTTTTTGATGTGGGGGGTCAGTGTAAAGCTAAAACCAAGTTTGTGGGGTCGCTACCCTTGTCCCACGGCCGCCATCTTGAAAATAGGGGTTGAAATGGTTTTTACGATATATCTCTTAAACTATTCATTTGATAAAAAATTTTGTTTGTCAACATTTTTTGTTGCAAATTAAATTCTCTACAACTTTGGTCCAGTCACTATTTGACGTAGAACTATAAATAAAAAAGTTATAAGCGAAAATATTCAGAAATTAAAGAAAAAAAATTATATTTTTCGATATAACTTTTTTTTTAATCATTTTACGAAAAAATGATATCCGAACATTTTTGTAGATCGTTTTTTGGGGAACAACTTTTATTCGCATCATTTTTTCATTAAGTCAATAGCTAAGGTTTTACAGCGCTCCGAAACATTATAAATATAAAAAATTATGAGAGATAAGTGCCATGTGAAGTGGAATGAATAGAAAAATCGAATTTAAACGGTTTTCTTCACATAAAGGATTCAATATAAAATTGAACCAGAGAAAGGTAGATCTCACTAGGTACCGCCAGTTAAAGTTTATCTTTTCCGGCGTACCTATAGGTGTTACAAGTTCGATGATGGTTTGTTTACGTTGTGTCTCACTTCAGCCAGAGTTCTTTGGACCTTTGGCTGGTTGACTACTCCGTACTGATGAGGGCCAAGAAGCCTGAAACCGGTATGCGGATTGTTAGGTGAACACGACTTAAATTAAACATAATCGAGCTTATCAGAAAGAAACATTTGCATTCAATGTCCATTGATATTTTATGGAAGTATGCATGGATTTTCAGGTGAATATCATTCAACGTTCTGCGTGGTATTTGCCAGGAAAGTAGTTGTTTTTCACCTGAGATCTACCTTTCTCTGGTTCAATTTTATATTGAATCCTTTATGTGAAGAAAACCGTTTAAATTCGATTTTTCTATTCATTCCACTTCACATGGCACTTATCTCTCACTATATGCTAGACGGGCTTGCCACTCCTACTGAGAAGGAATCTTTTATTTAGAAACCTATCGAGGTGGGAGATTTTCGGAGTGTTTCTTTCTGTCACTAGGTACCGCCAGTTAAAGTTTATCTTTTCCGGCGTACCTATAGGTGTTACAAGATCGATGATGGTTTGTTTACGTTGTGTCTCACTTCAGCCAGAGTTCATTGGACTTTTGGCTGATTGACTACTCCGTACTGATGAGGGCCAAGAAGCCTGAAACCGGTATGCGGATTGTTAGGTGAACACGACTTAAATTAAACATAATCGAGCTTATCAGAAAGAAACATTTGCATTCAATGTCCATTGATATTTTATGGAAGTATGCATGGATTTTCAGGTGAATATCATTCAACGTTCTGCGTGGTATTTGCCAGGAAAGTAGTTGTTTTTCACCTGAGATCTACCTTTCTCTGGTTCAATTTTATATTGAATCCTTTATGTGAAGAAACCCGTTTAAATTCGATTTTTCTATTCATTCCACTTCACATGGCACTTATCTCTCACTATATGCTAGACGGGCTTGCCACTCCTACTGAGAAGGAATCTTTATTTAGAAACCTATCGAGGTGGGAGATTTTCGAGTGTTTCTTTCTGTCACTAGGTACCGCCAGTTAAAGTTTATCTTTTCCGGCGTACCTATAGGTGTTACAAGATCGATGATGGTTTGTTTACGTTGTGTCTCACTTCAGCCAGAGTTCATTGGACTTTTGGCTGATTGACTACTCCGTACTGATGAGGGCCAAGAAGCCTGAAACCGGTATGCGGATTGTTAGGTGAACACGACTTAAATTAAACATAATCGAGCTTATCAGAAAGAAACATTTGCATTCAATGTCCATTGATATTTTATGGAAGTATGCATGGATTTTCAGGTGAATATCATTCAACGTTCTGCGTGGTATTTGCCAGGAAAGTAGTTGTTTTTCACCTGAGATCTACCTTTCTCTGGTTCAATTTTATATTGAATCCTTTATGTGAAGAAAACCGTTTAAATTCGATTTTTCTATAAAAAATTATGTTCTGAACCGGACATGTCAAAAATGCAGAGAAGAATCAAGAAACATGATCTCTCAAGATAGGTTTAGAAGTTTTTTTTAGATATTATGAAAAAGTGCTTTATTCCTATCGTTCCAATTTCCAGGAATTATTTGGAATTATCTGCGACTGAAAGATATTTTCAAACACATCAATATTAGAACATCCCGAAGATCAATTTCTAGTCAAAAATGTGATCTTTGGTGGTCAGAAAACCACTAAACTTCCGTACAATCACTCCACAAAATAAAAACAAACGAATAACAGATTCGACACTCACATATAGATAATTTTCAAACAAAGTTGATGACACTAAAAATATTTCCATGGAATTTAAATGCATTGCTTTGAATAATTCATTAAAATATTTCGAATAATTCACATGCATTCAGAAATATTTATTGGGAGTATTTTTGATGGATTGTGGATGTTTCCAAGAATTTTTCAGCAAATATTTAAAATTTACATTGTATCTGAGAATTTCGGAGGTAGTAATGAAATATATATATATATATATATATATATATATATATATATATATATATATATATATATATATATATATATACAGTGTGGTCTTTTAAGTGTGCAACATGTGAGAATTTTTTAAATTATTTAAAATACAAATATTGACGGAAGTTCGCGCGTATAATATAGGTATAGTTAAGAATATTGAAAAATAGTACTCACTAATGAAAAAATGTTGCAGATAAAAGTTGTTCCTCAAAAAACGATCTACAAAAATGGTCGGGTATAATTTTTTCTTAAAATGATAAAAAAAAAATTACATCGAAAAATATAATTTTTTTTCTCGAATTTCTAAAGATTTTCGCTTATAACTTTTTTATTTATAGTTCTACGGCCAAAAGTTACTGGACTGGAGTTGTAGAGAATTTAATTTGCAACAAAAAATGTTAACAATTTTTTTTTATCAAATGAATAGTTTAAGAGATATATCGTAAAAACCATTTCAACCCCTATTTTCAAGATGACGGCCGTGGGACAAGGGTGGCGACCCCACAAACTTGTTTTTAGCTTTACACTGATCCCCCTACACATCAAAAAAATTAAATTGCGTCCTCTAAAAAACGCAAGGTAAGGCCTAAAAAATGTAACATTTCAATGGACTAATCGTTTTTTTGATACACCGATTGTCTCTACTCACACAACCGCTGTTTCGTTTTCAATGGCCCACTCTGCCTAGTTTGAACTCCGAGAAATGTTAGAATAGAATTATGTTCCTCTTGTCATCGAAATAAAAACGCAAATAATACCTGTCTCTACCATGACTTCTTTATTGACTGTAACATAATCAAACAGAGTCGCAGATTTTGGGGTAATCCTAGTTGGACAATCTATAAGTCGGCGCTCATCCAAGGATTCAAATGATTTGAGTTAATATTTCTTAGGCAATGTTTGTGATACTTCTCGCTAAAAATCAGTTCAACCAACAGCCTTTCTTTTCAATTGTGATCTCTTCGGTGATTTGTAGAAACCATTTATTGGGGTCAATGTATTTCAAACATGTCTGCCATATGAACCGGTAACAAGCATGTTTCGTTTTCGAGTCAGTTGTTCATGATTTTATTATGTTAGTGGAAGTGGAAATAACTGTCTTAACGACTGATATGAATAATATTTTCTCGACATGCCCAATTAATTTCATTGGGAATTCTTGAATTAAAATACCTAGGCCAAAGTAGACCCCAAGGCAAAATTGAAATTTCAATCAACTTACTTGCGCGTTTCTCATCAAAACTGATAAATCCGTTTAGGTAATATCGTACAACTATAGTTATATGCTCGTTTAAAGTCCGTTCCCCCCCTATAAATTTTTGAACCACCTGGTATATCGCAACGAAATTTGGAGGGCATAAATAGGAGATAAAAACCTACTTTTTCATGAAAAAATCACAGCTAAAAGTTTTAAAATGGCGGCTGAGCGCCATCTTCAATAATTTTTTTAAATAGAACACCCCGTATATTATTTCATTTTTGAAATCTGCTCATAATTCTCAACAGTTTTCTCCAAAACACTTTACTCCTAAATTCAATTGTTTTCGAAATATTAACGTTTGAAAAGTGACATTTTGGTCATTTCAAACCCAACCAAAAACAATAATGTTGCTTTCAATCAAGTTTGCATTGGAAAAAATCGTTGTCGCGATAACATCTTGTTTACTGTCAAACTGAACTGCTGTCAATAGTCCGTTGAGCGCCAAAATCCTTTTATGAAAAGTGTGATCTGGCTCGTAGTTTAGACGATAAATTTGAAGCAGTTTTGATATTTGGAGAAGCTGGAAGAAATTATCATCTAGCAGTCCGTATGTTTGATAATAGATTTCCCGAAAATCCTATTTCGAGGTCATATTTGCGCAAACTTTTAAATAAGCTCCAAGCAACTGGTACGCTGAAAGATGCTCCAAGATCAGGAAGACCGCCTCTTTCAGAAGAAAAAAAGGTAGAAATTGTTGCTGAAATGGTAATCAATTCGACTTAGTCGACGTCTGCAGTTGCTGAATCCTGTGGAGTAAGTTCAAAAAGTGTCCAAAGAGTCCTAACAAAAGAAAAGTTTCATCCCTATACATGAAAATCCTACATGCTTTTACGGAGGATGATCCAGACCGGAGGGTTGAATTTTGTGAGTGGTTAACAAGAACAATTGAAGGAGAATAGATAGACTTATATTTACCGAAATTGTTAACCAGAGATAAACACATATAACTGAGCAATTTATGATGTATATAAGTGTGTATATGTATGTGTGCATATTAGTGTATTTGTGTATGTCAATGTGTTTATCCATCATGTATATTTCATAACTCTTCTTTAATAGTACTGGAAAATTACCCCAATTGTGACTGGAAAATTACCCCGATTGTGACTTACCCTCTAATATGTAAAATCTCAATGAGAAGAGCCCACTTATGATGTAATATGTTACCTGGATGTGGCAAACCCACAATTTTCTACCATTTTTACCATAAAAAAAATAATTTTTACTTATTTTAATGTAATAATTTTACTATGGAAATCACATACATACACAAGTAGTTAATACTACTTCTGTGACCCACCTGTTTATTCACAAGCACACTTGTATAAGTATATATTATGTATTATATGATGAATAAACATAAATTATTATTATTATTTTAGAACGGGCTTCCTAAAACGTGTATGTTTCGCAGACGAATGCACGTTTTTTCTTAATGGAAAAGTCAACAAACAGAATGTACCATACTGGAGCGATACTAATCCGCATATTTTTAGAGAGGGACATACCCAGTTTCCTGAAAAGGTGAATGTTTGGGCGGGGATTTTGGGCAATCGCGTTGTTGGACCGATTTTCATCAGAGGCAATCTCACAGGAATTCTGTACAAAAATCTTTCAGAAACTGAAATTGAACCTCGAATAAGACAAATTGTATTAAACAATCAGGAAGAGTTTGAAAATCGTAAAATCATATTTCAGCAGGATGGGGCACCTCCCCATTTCGATCGCATGGCTATAGAGTTCCTCGATACAAACTTTCCTGGGCGATGGCCACGCAGGGGAAGTACAGAATGGCCACCAAGATCTCCGGATCTTACACCTCTAGATTTTTTCCTTTGGGGGTATCTGAAGTCAAAAATCTACGCCACTGAATGCCAAACAATAGAAGAGTTGGAATGCAGAATAATAGATACATGTGAAGAAATAGATGAACAGACTTTCATCAACGTGAGAGAAGTTATTTATAATAGGGCACTTTATTGTCAAGATTTAGCAGGGGGGCACATTGAACACTTGATGAAATAATTGTTGGGGTTAAATAAAAGTGTTATTCAAAAATAAATTATAATGTTTTAGCTAACAAATTTGTTTTGATTGCGAATTTACAGAACACATTCGTAGGCTTCGAGGAATGTCACCTTTCAAACGTTAATATTTCGAAAACAATTGAATTTAGGAGTAAAGTGTATCAGATAAAACTGTTTAGATTTATGAGCAGATTTCAAAAATGGAATAATATACGGGGTGTTCTATTTAAAGAAATTATTGAAGATGGCGCTCAGCCGCCATTTTAAAACTTTTAGCTGTGATTTTTTGATGAAAAAGTAGGTTTTTATCTCCTATTTAAGCTCTCCAAATTTCGTTGCGATATACCAGGTGGTTCAAAAATTAGTAGGGGAGGAACGGACTTTTGACGATTACTGTATAGTATCTCTACAGGAGATTACTGCCCGGGCTAAAAGTGGTTTATACACGAGTCTATACAGGGTGTTTCCTAATAATATGCTAATATTTAAGGTTATTCTTGGGTTCATTTTGAGAAAAAAAATTTCATATGAACACATGTCCTAAAGGTCCTAACTTTTAAACTACAGTGAGCTAAAATTTCAAGTTTTTTTTAATGATTACTTTGGTATGACCGTAGATATTTTTGTAAAAGGCATTTTCCGGTGTACATAATTATATATTATTATAAGCTTAGGATAATTTACCTACCTGTGCCTCAGTGTTTCAAAAATTTGAAATGTTCAGGTACTTTCCGGCAGTTGTTGGTAAAGTTCGTTCTTGAAAATGGCTAGTGTTTCTGAATTTATTGCCGAGAAACGGATTAGTAAAAGTGCGCTTTCTAAAAATGAGAAATTTATTATTCTCAATGTGATTGACATCAGAAGAATCATACACTCGTTTTACTTAAAAAAAGAAAAACCCACCTTGAACAAAATAATGTCTGAAATGAAAAAGGATGATTTCAATCCACCCATGGGTAGGAAGAAAGTGTGGAAAACTTTGAGGAAATCAATTTTCGTTATGAAAATAATCAAAACAGAAAAACAATTTAGAGAAAGACGAAATCATCTACTGTCGACGACGATTTTTGAGGGCACTTAAACGGTTTCGAAGGGAACACAGGAATATCTATTATATGGACGAAACTTGGTTAAATGAAGGATATATCGTTGGTAAAATATGCCAGAATAAAAATATAAAATGCGCGAGGCAAGCTTTCATGGAAGGATGGTCAACTGGAATAAAAGCACCTTCGGGAAAAGGTAAAAGATTAAATTACTCACATTGGTAGCAAAAATGGATTTGTCGATGGTGGCTTACTAGCATTTTAATCAAAACAGACTGGAGACTATCTAAAGACATGAACGCTGGTGTTTTTGAAGAATACTTCCAGCAAATGATATATCCTCCTGGGTCTATTATAGTCATGGATAATGCCAGCTACCACTAAAAAAAATCCGAAAAAATACCAACGTCGCCTTGCAAAAAAAGTACATCATTCATTGGCTTACTTTAAATAAGAAGCCATTTCACAAAGATATGCTGAAAAAGGAGCTACTGGGGATTGTAAAGTTGAATAAACCCCTTTGTACGAAATTTGTTGTCGACGAAATCGCTTCAAAATGGAATATAACGGTACTTCGCCTTCCGTCATATCACTGTGAATTAAACCCCATAGAATTGGTGTGGGCGCAAGTAAAAGGGTTTGTAGCAAGTCATCACAATTTTTGAAATAAGGCACGTTGAAAATCTCTTGCAAGAGGGAATAAAGACAGTGGATTGCGAAAAATGGAGTAAGTGCGTTGAACATGTGATTGGAATAGAAGAAAGAATGTGGGAAGCTGATTACATGCTAGAAAACACTGTAGAGTCCCTCATTATTTCTCTGCGACGACGATAGTTAAGTTGTTGTTTTTATCTACCCAATATTAGAATAATTAATATCTCAATTATCTGCCTATCTGCAGAGCTATTGATATCTGGTATTGTTTCCGTCACGTTCGGAACCAATTTTTATGAAATGGGAGAATTTGTTGGTTTTCGTTGGCGAAATTGATTAGCACCCACATGAACAATTATTTGTATTTAGATTAAAGGCTTATTGGGCTGCAACGGGTCTAGAGGGGTTTTTGATCGTTTTCCCCCAAATGAAAAGCCCGAAAACTCGAGCTGTACAGGATGATCACTTTTAGCAGTCTAAAGGAGAGAAATAATTCTAATAAACTATCAGTAGTTACGCCGCTGTCACATAAATTTCATTCCCAAAACTCCTCTTTCTATTATTATGCAAATTAAGGTGACCCTAATTTAGGACCGATTTAGGTGACCCTAATTTACAATACAACCTTTCAGTTGTCCACCCTGTTTAATGGGTTTTGTCATTGCAAATTTATATTTTATCACTCTCTCACATTAGAAAACAGAGTATAATGGTCCACATTCCGAACATATATCAAACGATTCAGCACCGTTACATCTTTCTACATTTATTAATACCCATAACGTTGATACTTTTTGCATTTAATGATAATTCCAACATTTCATAACATAAATGATCATAACTTACAAACTTTACGAGATAGGTATAGGGAAAGTATACAAAATTGAATGGAAAAATGTCACAGCTTTCCAAATATGTAATAATAAACAGGGTGTTCTATTAAAAAAAACTGAGTTTCAGTCTCCAGAAGGAACTTACTCTTGAGCCTCCCTGAATGCCGAAACTAAAATCCGGTTCATCGGCATCGTCAGAATACTTAATGGTCTTATGACCCAAATTGCAATATTTTGTAAATTTGTATTGTTTTTTTTAGTCAGGTTTTGCACAAATATTTGGCAAAATAATTTTTATCACAGAAACCGTCACATATAGGTATATAGAATTATCGGGGATAATACCATATAAGTGCTTTAAACATTACCGATAATTCTGAAAAAAACGTGTTTTTTTAAAACTCACGAGTTAATTTTTTTCGTTGTTTTAAGGCATAAATTGAATTTTTTGAAACAACGAAAAAAATAACCGAGTGCAGTTTTTTAAAAAATACACGTTATTTATCAGAATTATTTGGTTAATTATCAAAGCACGAATGGTATTCGGTAGAAAATTTGAAGAATACAAAAATTTATTGAGAGTTGATACTACAATTATTGTTAGTAATATTGTCACTGCAGTTGAATGAAGAATATCACCATTTTTTTATTTTTACCTTACAATAAACACTATTAAAAATAAAAAAATATGGTAAAAATATTTTTTTGATACGTCTTATAGTTTTCGAGATATTTAATTGTTTATCTAGGCGTGCGACGACGCGGAGTCATCGGCCGCTGTGACGTCACTGTACAACGGTCGGTCAGTGCGTGCTCTGCTTCCGAGCTGTGTGTATGAAGTTTGCGTCGAAAATTGATAAAAATGTCGAATCCAGAAACTAGAAAATCGTGTATTGTGCCAAAGTGTTTAAATAAAACTACTAATGCACCCGAAAAGTTGTTTTTTATTGTTGCTTTCGAACCTAACAGTCGAAAGAAATGGATGCAAATCATGATGTTCTGGGGTGATTCGGCATTTCACTGTACAAATATCTCTTTTAACTTTTACATATGCAATAGCGTCGTCGTCGAAGCTGTTTCTAGCCGATCTAAAATAAAATAAACATAATTCGATCTAATATATAAAAAATAAAATACGGTAAATATAAAGTTACTCTACACATGTACTCTGAATATTGGGAAAAAACTTTTCTTACTGTTTTTGCCCCCTGAACACGAATTCGGAAGAAGAATGCGGCGGTCTCATACTGTTCCCAAGTTAGAAAACTTTTAAAAAAAATTGCTTCATTTTCAAGCACCGTTTTCCCGCACAAAAATCACTCAAAATGCCCCTTTTTTTACCAGCATCAACAATACACCCTAAATCACTTATTTTCGGCAAAACTTTGCATAAAATATTGTCGTTTTTATCGAAAAAATCCTGTTTCTTAAACAGTTCCAAATGAAGAAATGTCATACTTTGACAGATGGAATTTTGTAACTTTGCCTTATTTTTCATGTTGGTGATAAATGAATTCCCGCCAACTTTTCGTATTCAAATGTGAGCAATAGTTTCCCCTTCACTTATGTGTGCAATTGTTGTGGGTGGTGATTCATTTATTACCAACATGAAAAATAAGGCGAAGTTACTAAATTCCATCTGTCAATGTGTAACATTTCTTTATTTGAAACTGTGTAAGAATGAGGATTTTTTCGATAAAAACGACGATATTTTGTGCAAAGTTGTGCCGAAAATAAGTGATTTAGGGTGTATTGTTTATGCTGTTAAGAAGAAGGAGGCATTTTGAGAAAACGGTGCTTGAAAATGAGGTTAATTTTTTTTTAATTTCTCTAACTCGGGAACGGTATGAGACTGCCGCATTTTTCTTCCGGATTCGTGTTCAGGAGGCAAAAACACGTAAGAAATTTGTTTTCCCTATATTCGGAGTGCATGTGTAGAGTAACTTTATATTTACCTAAAATACATAAAATGCACTTATCCACGATCACATTAAAGAGGAAATTAATATGAAAGGTTTTTCATCTTAGCTCAATAATATTCAATAAGTGTAGTCGCGTGCATCCTAATAATAACCTACTTTTGAAAAAAATATTTCATGGGTTCAAATTTTAAAAAGTTTTATACCTCTGGTACATAATGTTCAGGTTAGGTTTACTATTTTAATTTTTTGTTACATTACATATTAAAAAAATACAAAATGTAAGTCATGAATCTATGTAGGCATTCTTCCTTCTCAGGAACTTAATGTCAAGTAAGATGACGTACATTTATAAAATACTAGTAATGAGAAATATTTACTTACAGGGATCAAAAGATTTATGATAAAAAGTAAAATGTTATTGAGTAATACTTACTTTTGTATTTTTACTCCTCGCATCTCGGCGGCCAAGAAATCGTAGTTATTTGAAAAATAGTGAGCAACCATAAACCCGTCTATTTCAGGCAAGATATCAGATTGTCCTTTTTCAAAACCGTCATCCATATCTAATATTATACTTATAACACTATTGTAACAGTGATTCACATAAAAACTTAAGTTAAAAACGTTATTGTGGTCGAACATCCGATAGCAAAGCAATGATTGAGTGTACGGTGAGAACGTTGTGTTGTGGAATGACGTCACGCGAGCATGGCGCGCTCACCCGAAATATTTGAATAGAACGGAACTAAAATTGTCGTAACTTCAACACCACTCGCTTGATTGAAATGAAACAAAAATATGTGTATTTCTAAACATTTAGGCTACACGGTCATGAAGTTTCAAGTCATTTAACAGACCCAGTGACATTCTTCATTGTGACCTAGCACGCTGAATTACAGCGATAATCCACATAGTAGGTGGATTACCGCTCTAATTCAGCGATAATTCCACACGTCTTATGGACATTTTAACACATGAGTGAAATTTTCAGGGAAAGTTATGAGGAATCCTATAAGGATTCTAAAAATTATATGATATACGAGGTGTTCCATTTGAAATAACTAAGTAGCTACCACTCTCTGATACAAGCGGGGTTCATTAAAAAGGGGACATAGGTGGATTCAGAATGAGGCAGGATTTCCACCAAGTCTGTTCAACAACTATCGGCCCGATTTTGGTCGAGCGATGCGAGAGCGATAATGATCAGCCCGATTTGGTGAAAATCCTTCCTAAGAGTCGCCACACTTGAAATATTATTTAGGTAGTCGACTATTTTTTTTAATGGAAATAGGAATGTTATAATATAGAGATTTCACAGCAATTTTCCCATACTCCCAATTCAAAGTAAAAAATGCGGGGAATTACATCTTTATCGAATATGGAATCACCCTGTACATTTCCTATGCATTCAAGAATGATCACATTTGCTTTCGACTGGAATTCTCCCGTCGATGAAATTGGCAAAATAGAAAGTACGAAAGTATAATCACACACTGCAGAGACATTGTAGGTACAAGTGGGCGCGACCATGTGAAAACGTGTCTGATTCTTGATGCTATTATAGCTCGTGGACGTCTAGATCAAAGGTCGTAGACATTACAACCTTGACATTGCCTTGTGATGCTGCATTTGTTAGTAATCGCTATGCAAATTTTTTATACGAACACCGCAAGGTATAGCGAGATGGAAAATGCAGTTCATGTTGAATTGTGTGCACATTATGATAACGAAACATTTTAACATGCATTAACATTAAATACTATACAGTGCTCGTCTAAAGTCCGTTCCCCCCCTACTAATTTTTGAATCACCTGGTATATCGCAGCGAAATCACAGCTAAAAGTTGTAATATGGCGGCTGAGCGCCATCTTCAATAATTTTTTTAAATAGAACACCCCGTTTATTATTCCCTTTTTGAAATCTGCTCATAATACTCAACTCAACTAATACACTTTACTCCTAAATTCAATTGTTTTCGAAATATTAACGTTTGAAAAGTGACATTCCGGTTTGAAATGAAGTATGGATTTTGGTCACTTCCGGTAAAACATTTTGCTAACTAAACGTTGTTATTAATTTGTAGTTAAATCTCTTAATGAATTCGACTAATAAGAGGCGTAAAGAGAGTTTATTAAGGATAAACAGTACCGCTTACCGGAAAATCTCGAAGCCTACGAATGTGTTCTGTGAATTAGTTAGCTAATAAATTAGAATCTATTTTTGAATAACACTTTTATTTAACCCCAACAATTATTTCATCAAGTGTTCAATGTGGCCTCCTCCTAAATCTTGACAATAAAGTGGCCTATTATAAATAGCTTCTCTCACGTTGATGAAAGTCTGTTCATCTTTCATTTCTTCACATGTATCTATTATTCTGCGTTCCAACTCTTCTATTGTTTGGCATTCAGAGGCGTAGATTTTTGTCTTCAGATACCCCCAAAGGAAAAAATCTCGAAGTGTAAGATCCGGAGATCTTGGTGGCCATTCTGTACTTCCCCTGCGACCTATCCATCGCCCAGGAAAGTTTGTATCGAGGAACTCTCTAGCCATGCGATCGAAATGGGGAGGTGCCCCATCCTGCTGAAATATGATTTAACTATTTTCAAACTATTCCTGATTGTTTAATACAATTTGTCTTATTCGAGGTTCAATTTCAGTGTCTGAAAGATTTCTGTAAAGAATTCCTGTAAGATTGCCTCTGATGAAAATCGGTCCAACAACTCGATTGCCCAAAATCCCCGCCCAAAAATTCACCTTTTCAGGAAACTGGGTATGTCCCTCTCTAAAAATATGCGGATTAGTATCGCTCCAGTATCGTACATTCTGTTTGTTAACTTTTCCATTGAGAAAAAACGTGCATTCGTCTGCGAAACATACATGTTTTAGGAAGCCCCGTTCTCCTTCAATTGTTCTTCTTAACCACTCACAAAATTCAACCCTCCGGTCTGAATCATCTTCCGTGAGAGCATGCAGGATTTTCATTTTATAGGGATGAAACTTTTCTTTTTTTAGGACTCTTTGGACACTTTTTGAATTTACTCCACAGGATTCAGCAACTGCAGACGTCGACTGAGTCGGATTGATTACCATTTCAGCAACAATTTCTACCTTTTTTCTTCTGAAAGAGGCGGTCTTCCTGATCTTGGAGCATCTTTCAGCGTACCAGTTGCTTGGAGCGTATTTAAAAGTTTGCGCAAATATGACCTCGAAATAGGATTCTCGGGAAATCTATCATTAAACATACGGACTGCTAGATGATAATTTCTTCCAGCTTCTCCAAATATCAAAAATGCTTCAAATTTATCGTATAAACTACGAGCCATGATCACACTTTTCATAAAAGGATTTAGGTGCTCAACGGACTCTTTGACAGTTAGCAGTTCAGTTTGACAGTAAACAAGATGTTACCGCGACAACGATTTTTTCCAATGCAACAAACTTGATTGAAAGCAACATTGGTGTTTTTGGTTGGGTTTGAAATGACCAAAATGTCAATTTTCAAACGTTAATATTTCGAAAACAATTGAATTTAGGACTGAAGTGTATTAGAGAAAACTGTTGAGAATTATAAGGAGATTTCGAAAATGGAATAATATACGGGGTTTTCTATTAAAAAAAGTTATTGATAATGGCGCTCAGCCGCCATTTTGAAACTTTTAGCTGTGATTTTTTCATGAAAAAGTAGGTTTTTATCTCTTATTCAAGCCCTCCAAATTTCGTTGCGATATACCAGGTGGTTCAAAAATTAGTAGGGGGGGAACGGACTTTAGACGAGCACTGTATATCCCCATATCCAAAATTTGCCCGATAGGTGTAATATTTAGACAAACGGCGGAACATTGGAATATACTATGAAAATTCGTTCGCCAAAATACACAAAATTCAATTGAAACGGCTAGTACTGATTGACATCAACATCATTACAATGATTCATACAGTGTCCGTCATAAAGTTGGCTACATATGGGGAAAAAAATGTTATTGAAATTTCTTAAAAACTCTAATGGCGGTTCGTTTCTGCATGTCTGACAACTAAAAAATCCGTTGCGACTTATATCACGTGACTTCAGATTTGGCGTGAATTTTAAAAAAAGTTGTCGGTGGTGCCAAAAAATGGGTCAAATTGACAAGATATCGAAAAAATTTATTAGGAAAATGTGTTTGGCATACAACGAGGACCCCATGTACCATAATGAAAAAAAAAACAAAAATACCATTTTATTCCTCTACCCTTACTGACCTAGGCGGCCATTGTTGAGACCCTCCCCGACCTACCCAACGGTTGCCGAAAGTTTGATCTAAAAATTCTCGCGTTGGATGCTAAAATGTGCCGGGGCACCGTCATGCATAAACCTCCTTTCATTTCGTAGTCTAAGCGGCACATCTGCTAGTAAAATAGGCAAATCTTCTTCAAGAAAATGACGATATCTCTCTCCGTTTAATCTTCCCGGAATAAAGAATGGGCCTATAAAATAATCTCCAAGGATTCCTGCTCACACGTTAAGAGAGAACTGTTCTTGGAAATGTGATTCCTGTATCGCATGGGGGTTTCCTCTGATAGACCAGGGTCGATAATTTTTGAAAAAAAAAAAAAAAGTAGGATGAAACCCATTGGAAAAGGAAGAGAATATAACAAAAATGAAAGGAAAAATAATTTACGGGCGATCTGAGATCAGGAAGTGGAAGGGGGTGAGTTTTTAAGGGTAAAAAACAGTTTATCTCGATTTCCGGCAAAACTACAAGTCCTATGGAAAAAAGTTAAATGGCAAAGTTGTAGGTAATAAATTTGGTATTCACACTTTTTACACGCTTTATATTAGCTTCACTTGTATGTTTGTTTGTTTGTAACCGACTCCTTTGGGCGCGATTTTGACCCACTTCCAGACTTCCGAATGATTTGAAATTTGGCAGGTGTACATAATTCCGGTGACAATGCATTAAGAAATTTTTGTGTGAAGAAAAAACAAAATGGCGTTTTTATTATGGTCCGATTCGCTTCAAAATTGGTAACCGAGGGTTTTTGTGGTCGGAGATTATGATTCTTTTGTCAAAATTGAAAAATTCAAGATGGCGGCTCCAAAATGGTGAACGAGTTTTGTGATTATGGTCTGATTTCTATTCAAAATTGGTATGTGGGGGTTTTTGAGGTCGAATATTATGATTCTTTTGTAAAAATTGGAAAATTCAAGATGGCGGCTTCAAAATGGCGGCCGAGTTTTGTGATTATGGTCTGATTCGCTTCAAATTTGGTATCTGAGGGTTTTCGTGGTCGGAAATTATGTTTTTTCTGTCAAAATTGGAAAATTCAAGATGGCGGCTTCAAAATGGTGGCCGAGTTTTGTGATTATGGTCTGATTCTATTCAAAATTGGTATGTGGGGGTTTTTGGAGTCGAATATTATGATTATTTTGTAAAACTTGAAAAATTCAAGATGGCGGCTTTAAAATGGCGGCCAAGTTTTGTGGTTATGGTCTGATTCTATTCAAAATTGGTATGTGGGGGTTTTTGGGGTCGAATATTATGATTCTTTTGTAAATCTTGAAAAATTCAAGATGGCGGTTTAATGGCGCTATTCAAAATTGGTTGTTGGGGTTTTGGTCGAGATTAAAGATTCTAATGTTGAGGATTATTCCATTTTCAATTTGATAAAATTAATACATATAATTTTTCTATTAAATAAACCACACTGAAAAGTAGGAAATAAATAATAGTTTGAAAAACTAAAAAACACGCTTTTATAGAAAACCAGACTAAAAAAATAGAAAATAAGAAAAAAATTTATTTTATTTAAAAAAAAGCGTGGGGTGCATGGTATCAATAATTATATAGTACATTATAAACGGGGCCTGTGGCTCAGTGGAACCAGCGTCGGTCTTGTGTCAACTGTTTCCATCTGGCGCGGGTTTGATTCCCGCAGTTGGTGAAAAATTTTTTTCAAGGTCCCAAGAGTGGTTTCGGATCCCACTATAAAAGGTAAGGTCCCCGTGATCTTAACTCGTACAAGTTTTCATTAACTTCTGAGGGTTGGTCAAACAACTAAGAAAGCGGTTAAAAACAATTTTACAATTTTTTTTTTTATTACACACCGAGGCGATACCATGCACCCCACGCTTTTTTTTAAATAAAATACATTTTTTTCTTATTTTCTATTTTTTTAGTCTGGTTTTCTATAAAAGCGTGTTTTTTAGTTTTTTCAAAATATCATTTATTTTACATAATTAAAAATTAAAATTCAGTTTAACCAAGGTTTTTGGTTTGTTATTCCTTTCAAAATATGTTTTATCGAAATTGGTGAAATTATATTCTTTTGTAACTTGAAAATTCGAATTGTTTGACTTTAAAATATTTTGTCCAATTTTGATTATGAGTCTAATTTCATCAAAATTCTCGTAATATCAGGTTTTTAAAAGAGTCCTTTTGTTAGGTTAAATCTCTCTTTCGATTGAGTGTAAAAAATAATATACATTTATGAATAATGATTCCTAATGAAAAATAGTTCAAAGAAATAACAGGTAGTAAGGCCCAGACTCTGATAGCCCTTCCACTTCTCTATAAAAAACCTTTTGATGGCTAAAAATTTTCCTAGGTCATTAGGGTATAGTAAGTCATCTTGAAATAGCAATAAATGGCATCTACGCATATAATTTTAAAGAAGATTCTGACCAACTTTCTCAAAATTTGTAGATGTCTTATTAAATTCGATTCAATTTTTTTCGTTTTTGCATTTCTCCAAGTAATGTACTTTTTTTTATGCCATCGAAAAGTAGAGATTTCAACGAACAAAAAGCCCACCGACTTTTTTAAAAAAAGCTGATATTTTGACGGGAGAATTTTCGATTGAAAATTAGGGTGCTTTTTCGATATTAAGTCAAAATAAGGTGAAAAAATAAATATTTTAAATCAAAAAAAATACAGTGTGTTTGGAACATAAAAAAGGAGGTTTTCACCAAATTTAATGGACAAAATTTTTTTTTGTAGAAGATAAAAATAAAAAACCAAAAACTTGGTTATTTGAATTTTTCACATAAACTTTGAGGTTATGTGGATACAAAAGTTGTAGATCTTTTTATTA
Source organism: Gonioctena quinquepunctata (assembly GCA_018342105.1). Classification (NCBI taxonomy): domain Eukaryota; kingdom Metazoa; phylum Arthropoda; class Insecta; order Coleoptera; family Chrysomelidae; genus Gonioctena; species Gonioctena quinquepunctata. The sequence goes on along the minus strand of JAFIRS010001482.1, from coordinate 55,876 downwards.
CCTACAACTTTTTTCCATAGGACTCGTAGTTTCACCGGAAATCGAGATAAACCGTTTTTACTCTTAGAAATTCTCACCCTTCCACTATCCCGACCTCAGATCGCGGGTATTATTTTTCCTTTAATTTTTGTTATATTCTCTTCCTTTTCAAATGGGTTTCATCCTACTATTTTTTTTTTCACTTTTTACCATTTTCAAAGGCTTCAGCCCTGGTCTATGACCACAAATGATTGTTGTGAAAATTGCGTATAGCGTTGCGTGAGAAATTTGCTTCGTCGGTAAACAGGATTTGATTTTCAAATAAAGGATTTTGAATAAGGCATTGGAGAAACCAACGACAGAAGTTGATACGTAACGGAAAGTCACGAGGGAGTAGTGCCTGAACTCTTTGAATATGGTGGGGATATAACAAATTATCAATAAAAATTTTCCATACCAGAATATGAGAAATGTTTAAAACGTCAGCGCTATTTTTCTGGAGCTTGTTTCCGGGTGTTCTCCTATCAGATTAAGAACTGCTTCCTCGGTTTCTCGGGTTCTCAAAACTTCCTGTTTCCCTTAACCGAGCGTGAATTCTTGAAAACGTTTTTGAAGTAGGAGTTGTGCGATTTGGATAACGTTCCTGATACAAACCTCTAGCCTCATATGCATTTCCGTTAGCAAGTCCGTATGTAAAATGTATGTCAGCATACTCTGCATTGGTAAAGTTTGCCATTTTTTAACAAATAATCACAATAATAGTAAATAAAACTATTTAACTATGCGTCAAGATATTATTTTTGACATGACAGCACAAAAAAAAGATTGGAATAAACTTACTAGCTTACTTGATACTTTTATTTTCAAAGAGTTCGCGAATCAATGAGAAGAAGACTGGATGTATCGATGAATTTAAATCAAAATATCTCGAAAACGGCTGCTTGTAGCGACTTTTGAAAAGCCTACCTTTTTTAAGTAAAAATGATAGAGGAATCGATTTTTCTTCTAGAAAATGTGATACATACATGCACGACAAAGTTGTGACTCCCCAAAAGAGACAAAGACCTGTAGGCGGCGCCCCCTACAATTAAGTGCCAAACTAAGAGTAAATTTGAATTTCTCATATCAAAAAATCCCCAAATACCAATTTTGGTTCAAATATCGACATTATTTTAAAAATTATTTACGAAAAACTTTGTATATAAAAAATGAAGGCCTTGCGGACCCATGCTCATATGAACTTTTCACTTTATAAATAACTGAGGAATCCTCCTGTAAAATATCGGACACATTTCCTCTATTAAGCTTAACATGAACATCCTAAGTATATATAGGGCTCCGTCCTCAGATGTAAACATATTCCCTAACAAACTCGAATTGCTCTTATCACAACTACCAACCCATTCGAATATAGTAATCACAGGCGATTTAAATATAAACTTCTCTGATCCAGAGTCCTTACCTAGCCTCCAACTAATTAATTTACTTAATTCCTATAATTTAAGAATGCATGTAAATGAACCTACTCGATTATCAAAATTCACTGCAACCATAATTGATTACCTTTGCACCACTTCAGAAGAAACTTCATGCTCAGTTGTCCCCTCAGGCCTTTCCGATCACGAAGCTATTCTCGGCTCCATACCGCTCAACATAAAAACTCCTGCACCTATGTTCAAATATAGTCGTCTATTTAGTACAAAAAATTTTAATAAATTCCACGAGTCTTGCTCAAATGGTCGCTGGCAGGATATTTTCCATTCCATAGATTCCTTTTATACATTTTATATTCTCCTTATAAATAATTTTAATAGGGCTTTTCCAATTCAAAAAATAAAGGTGAAAGATAAGAAACAATGGCTAACAAATGGAATAAAGACATCCGCAAAAAATTTAAAATTTCTTCACTCAATTAGAAAATTTACCACTGAACCATTCTTTCATAAATACTACAATAGCTACCGCAATTTATATCGAAAAGTATTAAAATCTGCAAAAGATATACATTATAAATCAAGAATTGATAAATCCTCCAACAAATCTAAGGAAAGCTGGAGAATAATGAACGACCTTAGAGGAAAACAGAAAATTCCGCTTGAAATCCCATTGAACCCAAATACCCTTAATGACTATTATTCTACTGTAGCCTCCAAATTAACTGCACACTTGAGCCCCAACAACATTGATCATTACATGTTAAAACTCTATGTCGAAAAAACCTTCAATTTTTCTTTAACACATACAATTGAACTGAAAGAAGTCATTAGAGGTATAAAAAATAAAAAGGCATCAGGTCAAGATGAACTTTCAATCAACATATTTGCAAATCTTCCAGATTCAGCTCTTGATGTACTGGCTGCTCTCTTCAATCATTCACTCGAACAGGGCATCTTTCCCCAATTCTTGAAAAACTCAATTAAAATACCACTACATAAAGGAGGAGATCCAGCAGACCCATCAAATTATCGACCAATATCACTTATACCTACCTTGGCTAAGATAATTGAAAAATTAGTTCAGAAGAGAGTTATGGAATTTCTACTTAAAAATAATATCTTGAGCAAGAACCAGTTTGGTTTTCAAAAAGGTAAGAGCACCAATGATGCTATATTTTCCCGTCTTTCAAAAGTTTATGATGAAATTAATCATGGAGAGCTGGCCGCTGCTGTGTGTTGTGACCTTTCCAAGGCGTTCGACTGTGTTAGTCACGGAATTCTGCTCCGCAAACTAGAATACTATGGTTTTAGAGGAACTAGCCTGCAGTGGTTCAAATCATACCTAGAAAATCGCACTCAAATGATAAAAACCAACCACCTCTCCCATGCCCAGACAATTCGATGTGGTGTGCCACGGGGTTCTGTACTTGGGCCAATATTGTTCCTGCTTTATATAAACGACCTTACAAAATTCATATATCCGGCAAGTATACATTATTTGTAGATGACACCACGATATTTTGGCATGACACAAACGAGAATACTTTACATCATAATATTCAAAAGACATTGAACAAATTAAATCCTGGTGTGATGATAACTTGCTTGTCTTCAATGCCTCTAAAACGAATTTACTTACATTCCGCTGCGAGCTCTCTACCCTCAACTTAGGAACTAACACCATTAAAAATGTCTCCTTCACCAAATTCCTCGGACTTCACATCGATAAAAAATTGAAATTTGACGAACATGTTACAAAATTGTGCAAGAAATTGTCCTCCGGATGCTATGCCGTTAGGATAATATCACGTGAGTTGGGTTTTACCGCCGCCAAAACGGCATATTTTGCTCTTATTGAATCCCATCTGATATACGGTATAGCATTCTGGGGAGTGTGTAGCAATCAATTATTACAGATGGTGCAAGTTATTCAAAAAAGAGCCATTAGGGCTCTCTGTAAAGTTAAACCGCGTGACTCTTGCAGGGAACTCTTCAAAATCCACAGAATCCTCACAGTCACCTCGATTTTTATTTTAGAAACTACATGTCTAATTCATAGAAACCGTGACAAATATATATCAGCGCCTCTAAATCATAACACTCGTTCTTCGCAAAAATTTAGACTACCATTACCTATACCTAAAAGTAATCTTGCTAAAGAATCCATCATCTACAACGGCTAAAAATTTATAATTGCTTACCATTAAACCTAAGAGAAATTGAAGCATTTGCATTATTCAGAAAACAACTAAAAGAACTACTATACATTCATCCTTTCTACAATATAGAGGAATTTTTTAGTTGTGAACTCTTTCGTTTATAGTGAACTACACTAGCCCCTTCATTAAGGAATTATTTTAATATGTTTGCATCTCGGGGATGTACCCTCTTATTATTTTACATTTCTTAATTCTTAAATTTTAATTAGTCTGTCCCTGTACCATTTGTCGTTTTGACGTTTTTATTATTATTGTTTAGTTTTTAATGTTTATTTTTCTGTTTTAATATGTATTTCTTTAACGTCTTTGTCGATAAGACCAGTTTCTTCTGACAATAAAGCATAGTTTGATTGATTGATTGACTTATTACTTAACACCCTGTATATTTAACAGAAATTGCAACAGCATTCATAAATAAGCTTAAAACCGAATATGACTGTACAGTATTTAGTTCTGTCACAGATAATGCAGCTAGTATGGTTGTGCTGCACATATTTTAAATTTACTATGTTAGGATTTGGAAATCGCTAATATTGAAAAACAAATACTTCCGTAACAACCAGTTTGCATTTTGCCTCTGCAGCGTATACCAAAGAAGAAGGCAAAAAACTAGTTTTGCCAAATGATGTCAGATGGAATTCGCTTGCCGACTGTTTAGAAGGTTTCGTTGAGTCATGGCCCATACTTTTCAAAATAGTCGAGGAAACAAAAACGAAATTGACAATATTATAAGAGAAAAAATTTCATTTATTCACTTAAAAGCCTATCTCTATCGCAATAGATAGACTACAAAGAAATAGTGTCAGTCTGTCAGATGTGGAAGAAATTAAAATATTAGAAACCCGTTTTGACAAAAGTGACATAAATTTAAAACATCTCCAACAATTTAAGAGGCGTTATCAACAGTGTAAAACCCCATATCATTTGTTAGCATATCTTTTTGACACAACAAAAACTCAGCAAACGCTAACAGAGAATGAAAAAAAATGTTGCTTCAAAAGCTGTTAAAAAATTATATCCAAATAGTCGTTTACTACCACTCATAATCAAGTTTCTTGCCAGATTAGAACCTTTCACTGATATTATGTTCCATGATGATATTCTTCAGAATATAAAACCCATAGATTGGAGGAAGTCACAACAAAATATGCCCATTATTCAAAAAGAGTTCTTCATAGTTAGACAATTGTACTGCTGATTCTTCCGCATCAGTCGAGAGAATTTTCTCAACATTTGGTTTAGTCCATTACACACTCAGAAATCGATTAAAAACGGAAAAAGCTGCAAAATTAGTTTTTTTTGTACAAGTACTACAATTGACTAAAATAAACATTATTAAGATACAGTATAATTTTTTTGGTATAATAAACCATTAATTAAAACTCAAAGTTTTTATTTTCTCTTAATTATAACTTTTAATTTTAATCATGATTTAAATTGAAAAAATCATCAATTGATTTAAATCGTTTCAACCCTGCTTATAGCTGATCAAGAGTTTGATCGGATGACGGATTCTCAGAAAAAAGGGTGTATTGAATTTAAAGAGGTCATAGAGAAATTTTCAGGAGATAAGAAAAATCCTGACTACAAAAATATCATCAGACGAAGCATTAGGTTGCCTGGTGAGTTTAAAGGTGCATTTCCTCTAATCCCACATTGACTACTTTCCTGAAAATCTGGTAGCTGTGAGTGAAAACAAGGTGAACGATTCCACCAAGACATCAAAGAGATAAAAAAAGATATCAGGGAAAATGGAGCATTACAATGATGGCAGACTACTGTTGGATGCTTCAGAGAGACATTCCAGATGCTACTCACAAGCGCAAATGTACCAAGTCTCATAGGGAGGAATAAATGATTTATTTGTTTTACGAGTTCATTTCATTTAAAAAATGAAGTCTATTTTCATTCATTTTGAAATCTTGCCTTATTTACCTGAATTGTCAGAAAACGTGATGTCCTACGACAAAACGGAGGTTATTTTCAGATTCAGCATAAAACATATGTGGACTAACCAATACAGGTCTAAAAAAAATGTAATGCATACCTGTGTTATAAGAGAAAACTCATGAGGATGATTGGTTGATATAAACGTTCATTTTGACTGTTTTGTTGCGGATTTTTTTGCGATAACTATGCTTACATTATGAAGGGATATTGAAACCCCATGGACAATTTCAAATTGCAAGCTATTTGAAAGCTTTTTTATTCCAAAACCGCGTTAATTTTCAATAATAAAAGTCGACCAATTTCCAACTATCGAAGCAATGAACACTACAAACAACATTGGGTACGGTCATAAAAGCGATTATACAAACGAATATTGGTCAATGAACCCATAATAATTTTTTCACCGTATTTTCTTGAAATGTGAAGGAATGCTCTCCATCCGATAGGAAACACTCGTAGAAAAGGAAGATCGGATTGAGGTCAAGCTCTCACTAACGAAATTAATATGCAGACAATGATCGACCGTCATATCCACTATGATATAAAATGTCTACCATATGGTTGTTACCAGATTCTCCACGGCCCACGTCATTGGCGTACATAGAGGATTTCTGCACGTCTAGAAACCCGATCATTTGTTGTTCTTTAATATTTTGTCCAGGAGTAAAAGATCAATGCAAAATATTCACTTATGTAAAGGCTATACTCATTTGTGTTGGTTATTTGAATATTCTCTAGTATACTGGCTAAAACATACAATCGCATTATTTTAAACATAAATTCTTTTGATTTTTTTAATAATAAAAATATCTCACTTTCGAAGAATTTTTTGTGTTATTTGGTATTTGTATTTGTGGTTTTAGAAGATAACCAACTTTTATCATTAAGATTGGCGACAAATATGGCTTGTAAAACTAATCCGATAGAGGAGCCACCATGCATTATAGTGAATATTTTCCAAGTCTCCAACCGTGCAAATGAGTAATTATAATCGAAACTAATTTTTACTACGAGACAATAGCCGGAGAACTGGCCGGCGGGCATGTTGCCGATAAAGTTACGTACTCCATGTAATAGCTGTCTTGAAGTATCAATTATCATTTGGTTTGGAAATTAATCAGGAAGAAATGATTCGTGAAATAGTTATTCCGAAATAACATTCTTTGAAAATAAAATCCAACGTTGCTATATCGACTATTATGAGGTCCAATAAAGATTAAAAAATAACCAGAGATTCGTAATTATATTGGCGGGCTTGCAACATGCAGTTGGGTTGTCCTGTGAAGGTGAAATAAGGAAATCCTCGTTACGGATTTTACGGCAGAATATATTATTCCAGCGAGCGGCAGAGAATCGTTATTGGATTTTGAATTTTGATATTTTCTAGTGAATGTTTTGAAAATCTCGCATTGTCAACCGGGCATATATTAGTTTTGAATCCCAGGTTCATATATGTATTTTGATTGCGACTTTTGTGTTAGTTTGTTTGAGTAAGTCGTTGGGAATGAACCGATTTTTATGAAATCAATGAATAATCTTTGGATGCCATAATTCACTGGTTGAATTCTTACAACAGAAGATATCAGAGTTGAAAGTCATAATTTTGGGGAAAAATAAAAAAAAACAACAACTTTTCTCAAATTTCACAAAAAAAAACAGTTTCCAATATCTGTGTAATTTTTACATATTAATTAATATTCGTTGAGAAAGAGGCGAAATTTTGTGGAGAGAAAGAATGATTCCCACGTCAGAAATATTTGAAATGGATTGTGTACCGACTGGAGGAAATAATCAGACAACGTTCTCTAAGGGATGAAAAATGTTACGACCCTCCGTGGATAAAAGATGCTGTAGAATCAAAAATAGAAAGAAATAAATGATATTTTTTAAGTCGTATATGTTGTTCGCTGAATATTTCTTTGTAAAATCAGAAATCATTGATTTATTCTCATACAACGTGTGTGATTTTCAGTAGTTATGTCACAAGTGATGGATGTTTTGGTGAGTATCCTTTGACATTTTTGTGTCAATATTGTTGTAGAAATTCACGAGACCAAATTTCTTAAGAATAAATTTGGTCGAGTGGATATTTTCGCAACAATATTGGCGGAAAAATATACCCTATCCAAAATAGTTATCACGAGTGGTATATGACCAGATTATATATTACAAACATACCTACACTTGAAAATGTTTTCTACGTTTTTTCGAATTTCTTTTAAGGAAGTGTTTCCGAAACGGTCGGACATAATTTGTTAATTTGACAGTCATCTGACAGGGACTGGATTATTTTGATCTGTTTGTTATAAACAATGGTAAATGCCTACTTTTTTTCTACCAAGTAGCGTGTATATTTGCGGATATTCCAACAACATGGTGTATATTCGCTGATATTGGGATTAGATTGATTAGATGACTGCATTTGATTAGCTGAATTCATTACAATATTTTACCTACTTCACGTATCTGAAGAAAAAAATACTTCCAGGGAAAAATGTGTACTACGCGCCTTCAAAACCCCCAAGAAACCATATTTCGTTCCAATACTTCAAAAGCGGATTGTTACAGTCCATTATTGTGTTAAGAGTGTTCAATTGTTACAAGTATTGTACAGAGAATGATTTTTAATGCAACACATATTTGCCTTTTTAAAGAAGTTTATTGGAGCTGCCATTCTGAATGTTTTTTATTTTGACAAAAAAATCATAATCTCCGACCCCAAAAACCTGGACTATAAATCACAAAACCCATTCCCCTAAAAACCCTAAATATCAAGGCGCAAAAATATTCCCGGCAAGTTTATTCATAGAATAACCTAGGTCAAACAATTAAAGAAATATGTTTTTCCTTTTTAGAGCATTTGTTTAAAAACTTGTCTTTAACAATATTTTTTTAATTTTTTCCTTTTTAATGCATTCGTATGAAAATTAGTCTTTACATTTTTTTCATCATTTTTATTTAATTCTTTCTAGTCATGTATGAAATCCGCCATCTTATTAAATTCTGACAAAAAATTATAATCTTCGACCCCGAAAACACCGACACTCCAATTTTGAATAGAATTGACCATAGTCGCAAAACTCGTTAGCCGTCTTGGAGCCGCCATCTTAAATCAATGACTTCGTCCGCCATTTTGTTTTTTTCTGTAAAAAAATTAACACCTTGCAAAGTTAATCGGACGACTAGAAGTGAATCAAAATTCATTTGCAAAACGAGAAATAAATAATAATCACAGAAAAACAAACAAAGCAAGTTTGATAAGAGCTTGTAAAAATATCAGCGTTTTGCGAAAAAAACAATTTTCAAAATATTGAATAAATCAACTGACAAAGAGGTGCACTATCCTCAGAAGGAAGTTTAGAAAAATTATTTCTCATGTGCCTATTATCAGTCAGGAAAACCTTCGTTATCACTGTCGAAAAACCAAAGTGGTCCTATCGATCTCCGGTTTGAACCCTATATTGGAAAAGTCCCGTAGATTCAGAAAATATATCATATATGGTATCTCAATCAACAGATTCACCGTAAATCTTGCAAATTCAATTATTTTGAAGAAATCTCTGTCACGATATCCATAAATCATACACCATCAGATTGGGGAGAAACTATTCTATCGGATAATGGAATATTCGCGGGAAATCGCTTTTATTACACGCTTTATATTAGCTTCACTTGTATGTTTGTTTGTTTCTTTGTAACCGACTCCTTTGGGCGCGATTTTGACCCACTTCCAGACTTCCGAATGATTTGAAATTTGGCAGGTGTACATAATTCCGGTGACAATGCATTAAGAAATTTTTGTGTGAAGAAAAAATAAAATGGCGGCTCCAATATGGCGTACTAATTTTGTGATTATGTTTCGATTCGCTTCAAAATTGGTATCCAAAGGTTTTTGTGGTCGGAGATTATGATTCTTTTGTCAAAATTGAAAAATTCAAGATGGCGGCTCAAAAATGGGGGACGAGTTTTGTAATTATGGTCTGATTCTATTCAAAATTGGTATGTGGGGTTTTTGGGGTCGAAAATTATGATTCTTTTGTAAAAATTGGAAAATTCAAGATGGCGGCTTTAAAATGGCGGCCGAGTTTTGTGATTATGGTCTGATTCTATTCAAAATTGGTATGTGGGGGTTTTTGGGGTCGAATATTATGATTCTTTTGTAAAAATTGAAAAATTCGTGGCGGCTAAAATGGCGGCAGAGTTTTGTGATTATGGTCTGATTCTATTCAAAATTGGTATGTGGGGATTTTTGGGGTCGGAGATTATGATTACCTAATTTGATTAGATCATTTTAATTTGCAAAAAAATAATAAAAATAATATTTAAAAAATAAAAAAATTTTATAAATAAAAACTAAAAATAAAAATAAATAATAGTTTGAGAACACTAAAAAACACGCTTTCATAGAAAACCAGACAAAAAAATAGAAAATAAGAAAAAAAAAATTATTTTAAAAAAAGCGTGGGGTGCATGGTATCAATAATTATATAGTACATTACACACCGAGGCGATACCATGCACCCCATGCTTTTTTTTAAATAGAATAAATTTTTTTCTTATTTTCTATTATTTATTTTTATTTTATTTCGTACGGACGTTGTGGTCATTGAAATGCGCACTATGTTTCCGGGAAGGGATCAATGGGACATTCCGCTGGCATCATTGATTGTTGATTTATCCTTCTCCAAATTACTCTCCATGATACGATTATGAATAATCTCCGAATCCGAAACTTTCAATTTCTATATCTCGCTACTTCTAAAGACGTTATCAAAATCACATTCCTATTTCATTATAGTATAGTAGGCCCTGGATGAATGAAATTTACAATGGCGCTCTCTATCCGAAAACGGCTGGATTAAGAAATCAGTAAGAATGTTGGTAAAGTAGGAACTATTTCTCGCTATAAGTTTGGATTTGGCTATTCACCGCCCATTTCGTATTTACAAGTTCATGTCCCAAACGAAATTGTCTGGAGATTCGCTTTTAATCGGAAGTTGAACTATTTTCATAGGTCTTTCTTGAAATAAAAAAGAAGCATGTATTGAACCTTTCCTTAAACATTTTCGGGTTTTTAAATTAAAAAAAAGCATGTATTGGCTTATTTCCTTCAATTTTCAACAACAAAAATGTGAATTTTCGAAATGAATTCAATCTCAATATTTTCAATTTTTCTGAGTTTATAAATTTGAGTTCTCAAAGTGTAACCGTTTCTCGATGCAACGTGAAATAAAATACACTACATTGAAAATAATGTAGACCTTTTCAGGATTTTTTTCTGCCACGAGATCGATTCAATAAACGCCCAATCACGCAAGATTTTCATGATACGTCTTCTGGTATACTTGAAGGAAGTGAAATTCTTCTCTTTATGAATGGTTTTATTGAAGAGGATAACCCAACATAGCGAACCTAAATCAAATAAATGATTCGCTTCACTCACGTCACGGTTTCAAGTTTTTCATTCTGCACGTCCCCATCGTCTCATAATTCGAAATGATAGAGATAATTAGAGAAAGGAAATCAAATGTATATTTCATTTAGCAGTAATTATATACAGGAAATAATTGAGAAATGAACATTTTATTTAGGTTTGTTTATTCTCATTATAGTTCCTTTCTATTGGATCAATGTCATGATCAGGGGTGTGGCGAAAAATATAAATAACTGGGTAAACGTCAGTGTCTTCCTAGAGGTATCATCAGTTGAGTTTATGAATAAGGATTTGGTAAACGATAGGTGTGATTTAATAGTAGTTTATGTATCAAGTACGCAAAGTGAGGCTTTAGCGGACGAATCGGAGCGTTAAGATATACCGGGTGATTCTTCAAGGTGGCTCACCCCTATAACTTTTTACACGCTGTAGTAGGCCTTACTTAGTGATAAGGCCTACTACAGCTTGATTGAATTCTATGATGATACACTTTAGTTAATGTTTACATTTGTTCATATTGTTAATTTTGTTCAAACTTTTTAATGTTTTTGTGAAAGTATTTAATTAAGTCTCACCATTTGTTTTTATATTTGTATTTATCCTGTGACGTGGTTATCAATTTTTGACAGTGACTTATGTTCATTCGCATACTGTGAATTTTTATTTATGTGTTTGTCAACAAGATTTTTTTTTATGTACAATAAACATATATTCTCTCTCTCTCTCTCTCTCTCTCTCTCTCTCTCTCTCTCTCTCTCTCTCTATTAGCTTCACTTGTATGTTTGTTTGTAACCGACTCCTTTGGGCGCGATTTTGACCCACTTCCAGACGTCCGAATGATCTGAAATTTGGCAGGTGTACATAATTCCGGTGATAATGCATTAAGAAATGTTTGTGTGAAGAAAAAACAAAATGGCGGCTCCAATATGGCGTACGAGTTTTGTGATTATAATCCGATTCGCTTCAAAATTGGTGTCTGAGGGTTTTCGTGGTCGGAGATTATGATTCTTCTGTCAAAATTGGAAAATTCAAGATGGCGGCTCCAAAATGGTGGACGAGTTTTGTGATTATGGTCTGATTCTATTTGGGGTCGAATATTATGATTCTTTTGTGAAAATTGAAAAATTCAAGATGGCGGCTTCAAAATGGCGGCCGAGTTTTGTGATTATGGTCTGATTCTATTCAAAATTGGTATGTGGGGGTTTTTGGGGTCGAATATTATGATTCTTTTGTGAAAATTGAAAAATTCAAAATGGCGGATATAAAATGGCGGCCGAGTTTTGTGATTATGGTCTGATTCTATTCAAAATTGGTATGTGGGGGTTTTTCGGGTCGGAGATTATGATTACCTAATTTGATAAGATTATTCTATTTTTTAATTTGCAAAAAAATAACAAAAATATTAGTTTAAAAAAAAATAAAAAAACACGCTTTTATAAAAAAAACACACTGAAAAGTAGGAAATAAATAATAGTTTAAAAAAAAATAAAAAACACGCTTTTATAGAAAACCAGACTAAAAAAATGGAAAATAAGAAAAACATGTATTTTATTTTTAAAAAAGCGTGGGGTGCATGGTATCAATAATTATATAGTACATTACACACCTAGGGCAGTAAAGTAAGAAATCACAGGTTATTGTTGGCTGAGGCGATACCATGCACCCCACGCTTTTTTTTAAATAAAATACATGTTTATCTTATTTTCCATTTTTTAGTCTGGTTTTCTATAAAAGCGTGTTTTTTAGTTTTTTTAAACTATTATTTATTCATTATTGAAGATAGAAAAACGAAATTTGGGGGTTGTGTATTATAATTCAATTTACATTTTTTGACATATTTACTTGCTTTGCCGTACTTCCGGTTTGATCGGAAATGACCCCAACTTTCGATTTTTAAATGTGACATCCTATATATTTTTACTTATTTCGATCGAGAATAACATCCTTAATCCAACAACATATCACTTGTCAATATTTGGCAAATAAAGAAATTTTTATTCCAATTTTTATGTTTTGATCTAGAATGCCATGCATCGTGTAAATCGCTTCATTCTTGAACAAGTAACATGGGAAAAATACGACTTTGAGGCTTATGACTTCACAGTCGTTTTAAGAATTATTTAAAAGTCCCAAATTGGTCCATTAAGGTTCTAAATTTTCCAAATGACCTCCTTCTTGATCACGGCAAAGTTCATCTTTTTCAATTGATGCGCGCACCACATTGATTAGTTGTTCCGCAGTGATGTTCTGGAATGCCACCCTTACTTTATACTCCAGTTCTTCACGAGTAGCTGATGCTGAGTTATACACCTCATTTTTAATTGTTCCCCAGAGAAAAAATCTAGCGGAGTAAGATCTGAAAAAATATGACAACTCAAGAATGTACCTCGCAGGCCACTGAAAAGGTCCATAAGTGCCAATCCACTTTTCTGGGAAGGTGTCATTCAGATGTTCTCTTACGACTTGAGAATTGTGAGGTGGCGCTCCACCCTGTTGAAAATATATATCAACTTGGTTAGCCAGTGGCAAATCTTCAATGAAATCATAAATTTGATTTCTAAGGAACTGTTGATATTTTTCCGCAGTAAGTTGTCCTTCGAAAATTATTGGCCCCAAAAGTATTCCTCCGATAATACCCATCCAGCAATTGAAACCAAATCGCTCTTCAAAATTTCCTTCTCGCATCAGATGTAAATTTGTTTGAGACCAGTACCTTCTATTATTCCGATTCAGCAGACCCATGTTGGTGAATCGAGTTTCATCTGAATAAATAATTTTAAATGGAAAACGTACATATTCTCTGTATTTAGTCAAAAACCAGTTGCAATAAGTTAATCTTCGGTTGTGGTCGTTATCGTAAAGATGGTGGTATTTGAATGATCGATAATTATATTTGTGAAGAATTCTCCAAACGAACGAATAACTTATATCACACTCGGAAACAATTTGGCGAATTGACGCCGTACAATTCACTTCAACATAGGCCAACACGTCTACTTCTTTTTCTTCACTGACGAGGAGTTATTGGCATTTTCTTCGGTTCATTTCGCATTTTCCTTTCCAGTTTTGGAAAATAATGCCGAGTGGGATGGCGACGATTAGGGAATCTCTGAGCATAAATTCGAGCTGCATCAGTTGCATTCTTTTTTGCTTCTCCGTAAATTAGCAACATGTCAATTTTCTCGTTTCTAGTATAATTTTCCATATCAAATTATAAACTACGCAACAAATAAATTTTTAAAAGTGACAGCATATTCATTAGCCTATTTGTTTAGGTAGTCCTAGCAACAGCTTCAATTGTTTGTCACGGATAACTAGAATAACAGGACTTGCATAAGTATACCAAATTATTATTTGTTATTAGGTATGATAGCTTCTTGCAATTATTCAGAAAAATAGTGGAAATAAAGTGAAAGTGTGTCGTATCAAATTATTCGTAAGAAATTGATCTTTCACAAAAAGCCAACGAGCCACCCCCTTTCCATTTGAAAAAATCAAGTTAACTGGAAAAATTCATAGTTGCGACTTTTAAATAATTGTGATATTTCATCAAAATTCACAAATTCAAGATGGCGGATTAGTTTTGTTATTATGGTCCTATTATATTCAAAATTGGTATGTGAGGTTTTCGGGGTTGAGGATTATGAATTGTTTTGTCAAAATTCATAAGTTTTTATTTCAAACTGTATAGAGATAATGTTTTCTATTTGTCAGAAAAAATAAAATTCAGTTCAGCGGTATGCCTCTGATACCAATATATCCATTAATTTCTTACGGTTCACACAAATGCCCTACTTAAGCCGCAAAATATAGCATCCGGGCATTCATCTGCATCAATAAACTGGGCAATTCTTTTGTAAAACGAGTACATTACTGTAGTTGTAGACATTTCGAATTTATGTTTGGGTTGTAAGATATGTACGAAATATGATTGTCTATCAACATTCTTGAAACAATCACAATTGGCGCTGGTGTTTGGGAAAAGTTATCCAAGTGAAAGTCAAATCGAGTTTGAATTGAGGAGCACCTTGAAATTTGAAAAGTTCGAGATATTGATTTGTTGGAAATATGAACAGGATGTTCATAAAATCAGATGTGGAATCATCTGCGACTGAAAGATAAACTTTAGTCACTATCTTCCATCGTCAAGATAACCTCTTGTGGGGTATTCATGTTGAAAAGGAAACATTCTCAATTTAATATTGACTAGAAAATTTTTTCTGTGAATTGAAAAATCCACGATAAATGAAGTTATTTTTTGTGAACGTCTAACAGAAAACAACTACTTCCCCGGCTAAAGCCACGCTGGACATTGAACTACATCTGATAGATATTCTTAAGAGACCCTAACTAAAAGAAAAAATCTGTAATTGAAAATTTGCATTTTCATTCAGATAGTTATTTGATTTTTTATTACAGTCTTAATTAAGAACTCATATTAAATTGAGAATGTTTCCCTTTTGAACTTCGAGATATTATTTCCACAAAATGTAATTCTGATGGAAAATGAACCTAACCAAGATCTAAGAATAGCTAAATAAAGTTAATGTGTAGATTAGACAGGCTAATTGCGCTCCTTTCAAACACTTTACCTGAAACAATAATTATCTACCTACCTTTATCTTTATCGACGGGATATAATTGACAAGGTCGAAAGTCATGCCATAAATTCATAACTATAATTCCAATAGTTTTCCTTGTGAATTCATAATTACCTCATTATCGCTGTGTAGGTTTGATTAAAGTGACAATTTTTCCATACGTAGGAAAGCAATTACATATCCTATCGTACTTAAATTGAAATTTCCCATTGAACGATATATTTATAATGAATTCTGCCTTTCAACTCAGTTTTATATTTTGTTATTATGTCATCAACGAAAACAAAATATCTCTGCAAAAACAGAAACGCCTGTTTGGAAATGAATTTTTTCGCATGTGTTTGTTTCTCCAAAAATATAATTTTTAATCATGTTACCCTATTTCTAAAATGGACCGTTTTTGAGTTATTTCAATTTTTCCCCACCCTGTAAATAAATAGAATTCAATTCTGCACCGGTTTGTGTTAGGTTTTCCAAAGTTTTGAGTAATTTGTGATTTTCTATTCCTTACACGTTTACTCTAACTTCCAAGTCATTCGAATTTATTTCAATTGACATCAAGGAATATGTGAATTACTGTCTATTTCTGTTGAATTCAATATCCTATGCTTTTTTTAGTGTGGGGCCACTCACCACATGCCTCAACAGTTTTTTCCATGCAAAGGAAGCCTGTTAGAATCATTGCTGGATTGCCTTATAGAGATGATTGTAGGAGTGCATTCAAACATTTTAAGATACTTACCCTGCCCTGTGCTTACATATTGCAATGCTTTATCCACATAAAAACAAACTTAAAAAACTACAGGACAAATGAAAGTTTACATTCCTACACAACGCGTAACAAAGATATGATACATCAACACTATTTGCGACTTTCGAAAACGAGAAACGGGACAAGCTATTATGCAATCAAGTTCTTTAATGTTTCACCAAATGATGTCCAAGTTCTCGAGTGTGTACATTTTAAATCAGTTATCAAGCGGTTCCTGGTAGATAATGCGTTCTACGATTTTGATGAGTTCTTGTCAACCGATTTTTCACAATTGACCCATTAACTCGTAAGTCATAACTTATTTGTTGTTTTGTTATTTTATTTATATATATTTGTTTTTGTTTTTTACTGACTTGTCAAAGCACAATTGTGTATACAGTGCTTCTCAAAAGTCCCTCCCTCCCTCTTATTTTTGGAACGATTGTACATAAACAAGTGAAATTTGGAAACTGAATATTAAAGGTTGTAAACTTCCCTACTAGTGATGATAGATGACGAAATCGTCAAAGATGACGTCACAAGGCCATTGTGACCAATAATTTTAAATGGAACCCTTACGGCAAGCGATACCTCTTTTAAAAGGTATCGAAAAAACCTATTCAATTATACTAATTTTGTTTGTGTTTATGGCAGTTTTAATGCCTCATTAGTAAACATTAAAATTTAAATTCCATTCAGTATGATATTAATTACAGATTTAAGAATCAGTATCTACTTAAAGAAATTGCTCGAAGTGACCTCCGTTTACTTCCTGACAGTGAAATATCCTATTTTTAAACTCTTCTAGTACTTTTGCAAATGTCACTTTGGAGTACGATGCTAGAAGAAGCTGACGTACATCATCCAATTTAAAAGTAGTGTTGTTCCTAGCAACGTCTCCTTTCACTTGAGCCCATATGAGCTCGATATGATTGAGCTCACAATGGTATGGAGGTAATCGTAATACAACCAACTTTTTTTCTTTAGCCTTTCCGTCAACTACGTACTGTTTGTAGTTTGCTTTGTGTTGCCTCGCAATGGATAATAATTCTTTTTTTACCATGATATTATCATGTGGGAGATCTTTCTGATATAACCAATCAAATTTTTTATTTCCATTTTGATGTTGGCAACGCTTCCTTAAGCCTGGTCCATGACAATAATGGCATTCGCAGGCAACAGCTATCATTTGTGAAAATTAGTCCTCAAACACATCCGCATTCATCTCCTCGTGGTAATCTTTTGTTGATTTCGAGACGAATTGCAGCAAACCACCATCGACAAAACCATGCTCATTTCCAATATGGGTGATAATTAACTTACGCCCTTTTCCGATCGGTGCAGTTAACCCAGTGACTGCTTGGCGGGAAGTTTTTATGTTAGTGTCGACTCATGTTTTCTGCACAGTATGTCCTTCGTTAAGTCATGTTTCGTACAAATAATAAATTGTCCTTCCTTCAGATCGATACTTCCTGGTGGTCCTTAAATAATTTCTTCTCCAACGCACAATTTTGTCTTTATCTTTAAGGAGGGGCTTTCTGTTCTGATTTTCCCAGGAAAAGCCTATCTTGCGTAAAAGTTTCCATAATTTGGTTCTGCCTACTTGTGGTAAATCGTCGTCTTCCTGAATTGAGTGTAGAACTTTGTCTATAGTTGGTATCTCTTTATTTACATAAAAAGAGTGAACTTTCCTTCGGATGGCGGTCCTATCAAAGTCATCGATTGATAGTGACTTCCTTCCTGAATTTTGTTTTTTGTGCTCCACTTTCCTCTCGTTTAAAAACCTTTAAATTGTTCTTTCACTCACTCCCTCGTATTAGAACATGTAGACACTATATGTGCATCATGCACATTAAGCACTACAGCTTTTTCTCTTTCAGAGTATGCAACAAATGTACTGGGTTTAACTGGTGTAAAGTTTGCAGCCGATGCCATTTTCATAAACACTACTCAAAGATCACAAACGTATTGAGAATAAGCAGTAGCTCGTCACGGACTCCCCTCCACAGCAAAAAAGTATTCTATTGTATTTTGTAGAAACTAGCCGACGGGGGAAACCCAGAATTCCTTTATTTATTTGCTTTTAATACCAACTAATGATCCTCTAATGGGGCAGGTACATCCTATGGTTTATGTTTATTTTATACCTGAGACCACGAAGTCATGCTGCCATGAAAAAAGGACACAGTATAGTATGCAAAATCCAAAAATTATGGGTTTTACCTACCAGCGGTTTATAACTCCATGCCTTTATTCTACGACTAT
This sequence comes from Gonioctena quinquepunctata, assembly GCA_018342105.1. Taxonomy (NCBI): domain Eukaryota; kingdom Metazoa; phylum Arthropoda; class Insecta; order Coleoptera; family Chrysomelidae; genus Gonioctena; species Gonioctena quinquepunctata. The sequence goes on along the minus strand of JAFIRS010001482.1, from coordinate 37,241 downwards.
AGTGAGAAATCTTAAGTAACGATAGTATTTCTTAACGAATGGGAATTTCTTTATTCATAGCTTTTCCTTGATCCAATCGGAATCCGTATGGTATCAAACAAAAGATTAAACAATTATTTAAGCTAATATTGTAACAGTATTTCCAAATTTGTTGATCAACTCTCATAAAACGCTCTCAAAATAACTGTTTTCGGCTTGAATGTGGCAAAAATGATTTAAAGTTCCACTTCCGATCACAGCAAGGGCATAGGTGCCCATCAAAAACACCATACTCCAACCATTCTTTAATGGTGCCGCGTCAATGAACTCTTGAGTTGAGTCGATTAGGAGCTATGAAAAAACGAGGTGCATTTGCAGGACCATGCATTTATGCAGTCCACAGTGTCCACACCCTGATAAGCGATTTCCTATCCATTGTGAAACGGTACCCTACATAATTTCAGCTATTCAAGGTTCATTACCCTCACAATGCTGATGAATGAAGCAACTAAACAAAGCCAATATTTTTTTATGGCGTACGTTCTCATTTCACGGTTCGCCCATAAACTGTGGAATAATGTCATAATGGGGGAAGCTCTTTTTCTGTAGATGGGCACTCCATTCTTGCTATATTTTTGGGGTGTAATAACTGTCAAATAATACTCGGTTCACGATAAACTGATTTGTGTTGGATTCAATTTTGGTGTTCAGTACAACGCAAAAACTGCTTGTCCCCCACCCCTATAAAGTTAGCAGAGCCACTTGCAAAAAAACAATTAACCTATTCCAATAATTGCGAAATTTGCTAACAAAAAAAGTCGCGCTCATATTTTTTTTATATGGGGTGGCTCTGCTAAGTTAATATTAAGTTAGCAGTGCCACTCACAAATAAACATCAAAAATTATCACAATGGTTATTAATTATTGTCGAGTAATTGTCAAAGTCCATCTGACGTGAAAAAAACGCAAAAAATCCATTCCTTATAGCATATACATATATATATATATATATATATATATATATATATATATATACAGTGTCCGCCAAAAAGTATGTATATGGGAAAAAAGTTTATTATTGGAGTATTGGAAAAAATATTCTGGGGAAAAGTTTGTGCATGTCCGATTACCAAAAAATCGATTTTGACACATGTCACGTGATCGCTAGTATGGCGGCAAATTGAAAAAAATTGCTATGAAAAAGCGAAAAGTGGGGTAAGATGGCAAGATATCAAAAAAAGTTATATCATCGAAACTTGATTATAATCTAGAAAACACGATGTTTTTGAAGTGTCATGTCATCACAATGGTCGTGGAATTCTTATATAACTGTTAGATACGAACGGATGTAACAGCAAGGGTTCTGGCAAAATCCTATTCTTTAAATATAGTGCCCTCTGGTGAGGAGAAAATGAGAAAGTTCTGTCATTATCATTGAAATGCAAATGTTTCAGTATAGTCAAGCTATTCATAAGAAAAAAATTTGATATTTTTAAATAGATGGGAAAATATTCAAAAAACTAGATATTTCCAATTTTCTTGAATTATCTCTTGAAACTTCACCCATGTGCAGTAAATTGAAATTCTAAGTAACTTTTTCAAATAACTTTTTTTGATATCTTGCCATCTTACCCCACTTTTCGCCTGTTCATAGCAATTTTTTTCAATTTGCCGCCATACAGCGATTACGTGACATGTGTCAAAATCGATTTTTAGGTAATCGGACATGCACAAACTTTTCCCCAGAATCTTTTTTCCAATGCTCCAATAATAAACTTTTTTCCCAGTACTTTTTGGCGGACACTGTACAGTGTGACCCATTTGAAATAGAACCACCCCTGTAGAATACGTATTTTTCAATCATTCTCAAAAAATAATTTTTTTTTATATCAAGTATCAAAAACTGTATTTTGACACAAATTTTTATAACTTTAGTTTCATTTCCAAGGCACTCTATGGTTTTTTTCTTTGTCAAAAATGCCAAAAGTTTATTAGGCAATTTTTGTTTTCAAATTTGACTACACCCCTGGATTTGTAGTCGCTATAAATGAAAACCATCAAAATTTCATAAAAAAATATTGGTTAACAACGAAGTTACAACAACTTTAATTTTGGAAACAAAGTATTTGATTATAATTTTTATATAGATTATAGAAATATTAAAAATCTGGCAACACTCCGATACAAAGTAGATCACCAGTGAACTTGTTCAGTGAAATAACATTGTTTACAGTTATAACTACTGAAATATGGTAATTTGAGCGATTTGAGGTTGAAGCGATTTTGTAATAAAAATCTGACTACGCCACTGGATTTGTGCCAAAATTACACCTCAACAAATAAGAAATAGTGTGAAAAATATTCGGAAGAGACACGATACATGTGTTGAACTAAATGGAGGTTTGGTAGAATTTTACAGTAATGTTTATTTTAGTTTTAGTTTTTGCCTAATGATGTTTTATTGTTGAATAAATACTTTAAAACTTGTTTCTGCTCATTTCGTTTTCATCGACTATGGAAGAATGTACTACTGTATAACTTAAAAATGAATTTCAAATTTTTTGTTCTTTTCGAATACACTTATAACCTACACTTAAATACATGATTTTAAGGGAATACAATTTACAAATCCAGTGGCCTAGTCAGATCGCTTCCACCACAAATCGCTCACATTACCATTCTTATAACTGTAGAACGGAATGAGCTATTGACTTCGGATTTTCACTGTACAAGTTCACTGGTGTTCTACTTTGTATCGACGGTGTTGTCAGATTTTAAATATGTCTATATTCTAAATAAAAATTATAATCAAATTCTTTGTTTCCAAAATTGAAGTTGTTGTAACTTCGTTGTTAACCAATATTTTTTTTTGAAATTTTGATGGTTTTTATTTATAACAACTACGAATCCAGTGGTGTGGTCAAACTTGAAAACAAAAATTGCCTAATAAACTTTTGCCGTTTTTGACAAAGAAAAAAAACCATAGTGTGCCTTGGAAATAAAACTGAAGTTATGAAAATTTGTGTCAAGATACAGTTTTCGATGCCTAATATAAAAAAAAAATTTTTTGAGATTGAAAAATGCGTGTTCTACAGAAGTGGTCCATTTTAAATGGGTCACACTGTATATATATATATATATATATATATATATATATATATATACCTTTTTCATGAGATTTCCAGATTTCTTTGGAAAATTCGCATTTTTGGCAACAGCGCATTTGTATAACCTTTTACGTTTTTTTTTCGTGTCATTATTGACAAATATAAAGTTGTTTATAAATCTTCCTATTTTCCAGAAGTAAAAAAACTACATTTTAATGTTGAATGAAAGAAATATTATATTTTTACAGTAATACACCCACGTAACTTTGTTGATGTATTATTTTTCCAATCAGAAATTCTCTGAACAATTGTCAAATGACCAAAACGTATTTGTCGTGGGATGTTTGAATTGAAATTGCGTGTGATTGGTAAAATTCCATTATTTTTATTCTCCTAGCAGTCTCTACGCACTGTATAATGATTTATTATTATTTTTCGGGTCAGATATCCGTCAAATTATTGTCCAAAGACTAAAACAAATTTGTCGGTAGTAGTACGGTCCTGTGGTCTGAAATTGAACTGTCTATGACACAAGTGCCACTGTCATGTGAGCTTATAAAAAAATGGTCAATAATAGTACAGGTGTTATCAGTCACTCGCGTAGGCCACTGATCTTTTGGAGTAAGATTAAAACCCGACAAAACATAACATAGAGATTTAAAATGAGTATTTTTATACAAATAAAAATTAAAATCACCACATACAATAAATTCAATATTTGGTTTATACAGATAATCAAGCACAAGCAAGTAAAAAATATTTTTTCGTCACCACGTTAATATTATATTTTGAAAGAGACACCACATATCTCAAAATGCTGTTCAACACAAAATTTTTGGATGTTGAGTTTATTCACACAAATGTATTCCTTGGGCCAAATACCAACACCTCCACATTTTTTTGTAGGTCTGCAATGCGAACTCACTAATTTATACCCATTAATATGCATGAGATCAAGAGATTCATTTTGAATACCAATTTCTACTAAACAGAAATGGTATCGATAGCTGATAGATATCGCTTTCTATATGATTGATTTTAGTACAACTCAGTGTGTTTACGTTAAGTAAAAATATATTGGGCTCAAACATTAACCTGTTTGAGGTCCCTGCTTGCGTTTCTCTAAAAAACGCCCAATGCATGCTCCGATAGGCCATAATGAGGGATCCATAGCTTTTCGGGAGTGGTTTTCCATTATAGTGACCTCAAATGTTAAATGAGGAGTAGAGTTCTGGCAATTTTGAGTTCAGTGATTCGCAAATCACTTCTGGAAAATTGAATTTCAATAGATAAGACAGCTCATTTGTCGTCGTTCCAGGTTAAGTCTATACACACGCAAATTGGTATATTTTGGCACACCCTTGACTATTTCGGAACTATTGTTTCCGATAATAACATTTCTCCTACGTTTTCCCTTTACTTCTTTCCATTTATCTTCATCTAAATTCGAATTACCAGACGATATTTCATTATTGGGCAAATTTACAATTTCGTTCATTTTTATTTGGGCTTCCACCTGTGCTATATAATCAGAAATATCTTGTTTTGTTAGTTCACTAATTATTGGCTGAGGAATTTTCTTTTTTACAGTTTTTGTCTGTGACCCACGTTCGTGATTAGTTTTTTGTTGGAAAGAATTGTCGATCCATTTCTTGTCAGCAGTCACACCGGCTGACGTTTTTGCTTCAGTTTTTGTCTCCTCAGATAATATAAACTTCAAGCTCGAATTTTCGATTGATTTAATTTTATTCAATAATACTATCTGTTCATTCACCATCAACACCAGCCATTTTCTATTCATTTTATATGAATAAAATGAAAATGGCGGAAGTTACATAAAAAAAGTGGGGGTCCGGGGAAATTTTGTTGGGCAAGTTGAGTAGAACTTGCTTCTTATCACCGAAGTACAATTTTTGCATTGTCTAGACCCAATTCAGGATGTATCTTACGGATCTTGCATTGTACTATTGGTTTACAATATATTTTCTATGTTACAGGTTGGCTGACGTTGATGACTTTCCATCATGGTTATCGTGACGCGGGTAAGTAATCTACCATAATTTTTATACGACGAGAAATATCACAACACACTATACTAGTTTATATCCTCGATTTTGATGAAATTCAAGTATGTTACTTTGTGGGTTAAAAATGTCATTGAATTGCTCCACATATGAGTTTATTACAAGAATACTTGACTTACAAAAAATATTATGGTTTGACTCGAATACAAGCTGTATGTCTATTTTCTATTTATACTCCCCAATGCAATTTTATAACAAAAAACAGTGGTTGGAAATTGAAAAAAAATATATAATTTTAAGTCAAATTGATATAATTTTTTCTCTTATATCATATCCTTTTCGTATTTTTTTTATAGAAAAATATGTTTATTTTTCTATGGAATGTTAGCAGTAGTGCAACAAGTAAGAATACACCCTGTGAGTGATTGGCAAAGTTATATTAGTCAAACAAGAGAGCCATGCGAAGTGTAATATTAGAAAACAAGGGACTTTCTCTTGGACACCCTCTATATCTACTAAATCGGCTATTTTGAATCGACTGGCGTTCGCAAAATTTCTCTATCTTTTAGCGTTTTCGAGATACAGCCTACTTTTTACTTCAGAGTACTGAAAATTTTCCTTTCCTTCCCCTTTTTGGATTTTTTTTTATAATTTACTGGTCGTTTTCCCGGACCTCTGCAAAACTCACCCCTAAATACCAAAATTTTACTTTGTTTTCATCATTGCAAGGAAATATACACCATGGAGTCTAATAAACAATACATTTTTGGAACCTCCATCAAATTTCCCACATTTTGGTTTTAGTTTGAAGTCGATACGAATATTTTCGATATTCGTCGATTTTTAGGGGTATTGGCATTGCGTGATTTTTACGCAACAAAAAAAAATATTTCGACTTTCTCCTATAACTACTAAATCGGTTATTCTGAATCGACTGGTGTTCGCAAAATTCTCTAACTTTTAGCGTTTTCGAGATACAGCCTACTTTTTACTTCAGAGTACTGAAAACTCCTGAAAAATTGAAAATATCCAAAATTCGGCTCCATTTTCCTGTTTTCCTTTCCTGTTCACCTCTACATCCTGAAAATTTTCTCTGGATTTTTTTTTATAAGTTCGTACTGGTCGTTTTCCCGTACCTCTGCAAAACTCACCCCTAAATACCAAAATTTTACTTTGTTTTCATCATTGCAAGGAAATATACACCATGGAGTCTAATAAACAATACATTTTTGGAACCTCCATCAAATTTCCTACATTTTGGTTTTAGTTTGAAGTCGATACGAATATTTTCGAATTCGTCGATTTTTAGGGGTATTGGCATTGCGTGATTTTTACGCAACAAAAAAAAATATTTCGACTTTCTCCTATACCTACTAAATCGCTTATTCTGAATCGACTGGTGTTCGCAAAATTTCTCTAACTTTTAGCGTTTTCGAGATACAGCCTACTTTTTACTTCAGGGTATGAAAACTCCTGAAAAATTGAAAATATCCAAAATTCGGCTCCATTTTCCTGTTTTCCTTTCCTGTTCACCTCTACATCCTGAAAATTTTCTCTGGAATTTTTTTTATAAGTTCGTACTGGTCGTTTTGCCAGACCTCTGCAAAACTCGCCCCTAAATATCAAATTTTTACTTTGTTTTCATCATTGCATGAAATGTACATCATGGAGTCTAATAAACAATACATTTTTGGAATCTCCATCAAATTTCCTACATTTTGGTAATAGTTTAAAGTCGATATGAATTTTACAAGTTCGTACTGGTCGTTTTCCCGGACCTCTGCAAAACTCACCCCTAAATATCAAATTTTTACTTTGTTTTCATCATTGTATGGAAATATACATCATGGAGTCTAATGAACAATACATATTTGGAACCTCCATCAAATTTCCTACATTTTGGTTATAGTTTGAAGTCGATACGAATATTTTCGATATTCGTCGTTTTTTAGGGGTATTGGCATTGCGTGATTTTTACGCAACAAAAAAAATATTCCGACTTTTTCCTATACCTACTGAATCGGTTATTCTAAATCGACTGGCGTTCGCCAAATTTCTCTAACTTTTAGCGTTTTCGAGATACAGCCTACTTTTTACTTCAGAGTACTGAAAACTCCTGAAAAATTGAAAACATCTAAAATTCGACTCCATTTTCCTGTTTTCCTTTCCTGTTTACCCATACACCCTGAAAATTTTCTCAGGAAAATGTTTGATACGTTCGTACTGGTCGATTTCCCGGACTAAATCTCTGCAAAACTTCCTGGTATTTGCCAGGAAAGTAGTTGTTTTTCGCTTATGTTCTACCACTTGTTTCAATTTATATTGAATTTTATGTGAAAAGATTCCTAAGTCCCTTGTTTTCTAATATTACCCTTCAAATGGCTCTCTTGTTTGATATATATGCCATGTACGGCATACAGCCACTCCTATCGAGATAGAATCCCTATTGAGATAGGTGAATAGTATGGAGTGTTTCTTTCTGTCACTAGGTACCGCCAGTTAAAAGTTACTTTTTCCGGCGTACCTACAGGAGATTTAAGATAGACGATGTTTTCATTTGTGTTGGGTCTCGCTTCGGCAAGAAGTCTTCGGATATTTGACTGGTGACTACTCCGTACTAATGAGGTCCAAAAGCCGGAAACCGGTATGCGGTTTGTTAGGCGGACCTGGCATAAATTAAACATAATCAAGTTTATCATAAAGAAACGTTTGCAATCAATTTTCATTGTCAATGGAAGTTTGCAAAGATTTTCAGGTGGATATCATTCAACGTTCTGCGTGGTATTTGCCAGGAAATTAGTTGTTTTTCGCTTGTGGTCTACCACTTGTTTCAATTAATATTGAACATTTTGTGAAGAGACTCCCAAGTCCCAGGTTTTCTAGTTATATTAGTGCTAAATATCTGATGATATATAAAACACAACCACTGTTGATGGAGAAACTGCCCATTTTTCCAACAAATTATAATAGGGCAAATAGCATTTATTTCTATTGAACTTACATTGCTTCTTTCTGCGTGTTTTATCTTATCGTATCACTATCTATACCGAAACTTGGCGAAAGTAGGTTACCTCTATAGGAGAAAAATTTCAATTTCTGAAGAAGCAGTGTAAATATTGGAACATACGTGTTTACATAAAAAATGGACAAAGAATGTAAAATAACAGTGTTTATTCAACACAATCTTGGAAAGTATTTCAGAAGCAAATAAAACAACATGGGCTTTCATTTCAGAGCATCATTGATTTGCATAATTTAACAGTCACATCCGTATATTTTGAAGACATATTTGAGAATCTCATTATACCTATATCTGATTTCTTGGAATGCTATATAAGAAAACAAATTTCTACATATGCTGATAAAATGTACAACATGAAGAACTTGCAGTTAACTCCTCAAAAACATCAAATATCGGTTCACATTTCACCAACCAATGTCAAATACTGAGTATTTGGCTTTCAAAAATTAATTAAATACATGTGAAAACAGTTTTATTCTGTCGCAGAAAATTGAGATGAACATGTTTTGCTGCAAGAAACACGCATATTTGCAATAATTTTTCCAAATAGATGAGCTTAGAACTATACCATAGGGAAAACGAAGTACAATATCTTTTCTGCAAATCTGTCAATAAAAACACTGAAAAAATGCCTTTACTTGACGTCTTCTCCAGGGCTAAAAATATACAATCGATTTACAGTAGCTACATGTAGATAGAATATTTTATAAAAAAATAATAAAAATTAAAAATAAACAAATATACAGTAGTACCTACCTTTTTTGTGTTGCAAGATGATCTGGAAAGTCACGAAATCAGTACTATTAACAATCTATTTTCAGAGCCCATCACAGTGTTCCACAAAGTCAGTGAATTCAAATTTACAAAATTACAAACGACAATAACTATCCCAAATATCTTGTGAATACCATCCTCTTCCAGCATACCAAATAAATAGATACATGCACTACATTTAAATGTTTCCATATATAAAAGGTTTATCGAAAAAATAGAACATTGTTTGAAAACTCATAACTCTTCGGAAATGAATCCTATAAATCAAATAAAAAGTATATTCACAAAACTCAAAGACGAAACACCAACTTTGGACTGCTATAATTTGGTATATAAAATAAACTGCCTTAACTGTGAAAAATGTGGCATTGGAATAACCAAATATTTGAAAACTGGTATTCAACCAGTGAGGATTTTAAATTGCGTAATAATGCATATTATGTCTGTTGACCGACCCGTTGTTTTTAAATGTTGCTTCATCTGAAAACATAATTTTATTCAAAGAATTATAATTCTCATCAATCATGCCATTCATTTGAAATTAAAACGCTACTCTATTTGCAAAATCATTACCATACAATTCTTGATAAAGGTTCAGATAGTACCCCCCCCCTTTTTTTTTTCTAACCAATATGTCACCTATAACTATTGTTATAAAAGTTTTACAATTTGTACTTCCAGATTTTCCTTGTACACAAACTGATGGGATCTTAAGATCCCGAAACATGTCTTTTGATTAGATATCTTCAACTTACCATTAAAATGTGGAGATGACTCTGAGTTTTTCTTCTACTGCTTAACACAATTGTTTTTCTGCGAGGATCATTTCACTCTGAAGGATAAAATGGAAAACTACATACAGTATTCATTAAAAAAAAGTTCTGCCCCACATTTTCAATGCGCATTTACCAGGCTGTATCTCGACCACATCTCAACTCTTGCCACAATGAAGATCTTTTTGAGACCTACTCGAAAGTTCTGCTAATTCACACAATTTTTGTGTCAAAACAGTGCTCGCGAAAATTATAAATTCATCAGCGGAAGTTTGATTCGATTTTTTGAATTCTATTACGATTTGATGAATAGACAAACGCATGATTTCACGCTCTTTAATATTTTAATAATATCGAGTAAACTGCACGTCAATGTATTTTTCCTGAGCTGTCACTAAAAATTCGCGAAAAAAGTTTTTCTGTGAAGAACCAACAGCAAAATTATCGAATTCAGATACTTTTATGAATTTTTTAGTTGTTCCTATTAGAGACAAAACGGATTTTTTTCAATATTCGGTAACCTCAGGTTCTTCATCCCGGCGATATAACTACATTAAAAAAGCTATCGCATGTTTACCTCTTACAACAAAAAAGGGCTGCTGCTTAAAAAATGTTGTTACAAAAGTTACTGACAAGTTTTATGATTTATTTCTGGTGGTTTCTTTTGACAGCTTATAAAAAAAGTAGTGCAATAAACTTCCAGTTGTAAGTTCCCAATATTACGCGAATAAATAAATATGAATGTACTACACTTTACGAATATTGGTAATAACTCAACTTTTGATGTATTGATGTATTTTTGCATAGTTCCATCATGTCCCAACTTAATTTAGTGGCGAATCCAAAAATGTAACAAAAATGGGGGTTGTCGTTTAACGAAACAGAACGCACTTGTGTACCTTATTTTGAGACAGCCTGTATATAAATATAAATGTTTTTACAAAGTTATGGAGCTTGAACGCAGGTTCTCTAGACGACGTATTACCTCGCATAACTTTTTACTGAGACGTCCGATTCTGATGATTCTTTTTTCAGTGGATAGGGTGTACTTTGAAGTTGGTCCTCTTTGAGTTTAAAAGATGAAATCCACCCCTAAGGGTAGCAAAATGAAGGATATTGATCACTCACCCTCTGAATTCTGGTCCGTTAACCGATTCTATCAGGCATAACTTTGTACTGGGTTCTTAGATTTGGATGATTCTTTTTTCATTAGATAGGGTATACCTCATAGTTGATCATATTTGGATTTCGAATGGAATTATCCACCCTTACCGGTAGAAAAATAGGGGATAATTGATTTTTCACTTGTGAACATTAGCACACATATGTAGTTGACAATGACAGATCGCTATTGTCTTTATTTTTGTTCCCTACATCCGTCACAATCATCATATTCTATGAGAGGATGGGATGATATACAAAGTAATGAAATAAACTATCCAGAACATCAAAAATAATTTATATTACAACAAATAGTAAAAGTAGATAATCATTGTATTTAGCTGGTAATAGTTGAAGTAAGGTGGGTAACTAGGTATTTTGGAAGTAATCAAAAAAAATTTTTAACAAAAATTAAACCCGAAATACGGAACTGAAAAGTAAAAAATAAAATATCTTCTTAGTCTCAATAACTAAGCTCCTAAACTAATGTAAGTAACTAATTTTGAGTCGGCGCCAAACTAACAATCAACGAAGATCATTAAATTACTTTAAAAAAATTATCAGAATGTCACCGCGCAACTCGATGCCATCATTTTACGCCTTACCTAATTGATTTGCTTGTTTGTTTGGCGCCGACTCAAAATTAGTTACTTACATTAGTTTAGGAGCTTAGTTCTCGAGACTAAGAAGGTTTATTTTATTTTTTACTTTTCAGTTCCGTATTTCGTTGGTTTAATTTTTTGTTAAAAAGTTTTTATTTTTTTGTAATATCTAACAGAAGACAACTACTGCCCCGGCTAAAGCCACGCTGGACATTGATCCCAAAGATATTGTGAAAGGGCCCTAACTCAAGAGAAAAAATCTAAGAGTAAAAATTTGCATTTTCATTCAGATAGCTATTTGATTTTATATTCCAGATAATTAGATGGTAAATATTGAATGAATTTGAATTTTTGTGGAGGAACAACGTTTCTTGGCATGTTTTTTTGGGTAACTTTCTACAGTCTGAAAATGAAAATATAATCAGGAAAATCTATACAAGTGTAGAAAGGGCAAACTTATTACTAAACTTCAACAAAGAACATACATTCATGGCCAATGAAATCTATATCAGTTCTCGATTCAGACTGGGCTAAAAAAACCAAATCAAACAACTAACTGGATAAAAATCAGATTTTTCTTTTCTAGTTAATTTTCTTTCACATCTATCAGAGTTGGTATGGTGGCGGGGTTAGTTTTATTTTTATCTTAGAATTTACCCTTTCGAAAAAAAAGGTTTTTAAATGAGAACGTTTCCCTTTAACGTTCACTTCTCAATAAAAAGCCCCCACTTATTAAACTGAAATCTAAAAACATTGGAATTAAAAAATCGGCACCGTAATTGATGCGAAATAGTTGCATCATTATAGAAGTAAGAGGTCAGAGTTCCGGAAACTCCGGCCTTTTAACGCTCCCGAAGAAGACGGATGATGGAAACAAAGAGCGAGATACATAGAACACCCAGTAGAGCGTGCATTGTATTTCCTGCGGCTGTGATAATTTCTACAATTAGGGAGGGGTTCCAACACAAATATTTCTCAGCAGCCGTACATAGAACATCTACACACAGAGGATTTGTTGAACAAGCAGTGCTTTTGAATTATTCCCACCGAAAAGAAAAAAAATATGCAGTTGAAAGATGAAATAACACTAACATCACTATGAATTTCATCCATGTTATATTTTGTGAACACATTCAATTTCGGTAATCTTCAAAGAGCAACAAAAAAGCCAAGTGTTTATTCTGTTTAGAAACGTCAAATGTGATCCAGAACTGGATTGGACTTAATGCAAATATTGCCGCTTTGAAATTAATAAATAATATACGTTTTAACTATTTATTTAATTAAGCTTATCCCAGAAAATATTGAAAAATATTCAGCATTTCTACAGAATATCTCAATATACCAATTTTAAAGGTCTCAAAAGCCAAAAACGTCAAAAAGTCTTCCTGCATATGTTGTAACTGTTTTTACATTCGACGGCGTCGATAGATTTGATGGGTTTGGTGACTAATTGTTACGATGCTATCATAATAATAAATAATACTCTCAGAATGAATCAACTTTTAATTCCTTTTCTGAAAAACTTTTCTTTATTATGACAGTCCGTCACTTCTATTATTAACTACAGTCGTATCATGACTACCACTATTTCTGAATAGTACAGAGACCGTTTCCCAACACTAATGTTCTTCTTTCTCGATTCTTACTGTTTCGTTTGGCAGGTTCTTCATAAACAAATGTCCAACCACATAAGATTATTCTAAGGCTCACAAAAGCTCTGAGAGATGGGAAGAGTTAACACAATTGCTTTCGTTACACGTTACGCTATGATTTCATAACTAACTAACCCATGATTGTTTAACGCTTCGATTAACAACAGAAAATGACGTAAATTATCATATGATTGGTTCTGTAACTCCAAATCCCACTGAAAACAAATTCAATCTGTGTACAAAAATAATCCGCTAGTTTTCAACACATTCGATCCTTTATTGATTTATTAAATTACAATTGAGGAATTCTAGTATATGTGGAGAGCACCGAAACAAATGACACATAATAATGAATTCTGAGAATTTCCCAGAATCGAATATTGATATAAAATGTTGACGAATATCTGCATACAAATTGCATCTTAAATTAATCTATAAACTAACAAATAGCGAATTCGAAGAATGCAATGCTTTCTACAGGCAAATACACTCGATCATCAATTACAAATTGGAAAATAATAATAAATAAATAATAGTTTGAAAAAACTAAAATACACGCTTTTATAGAAAACCACACTAAAAAATAGAAAATAAGAAAAAAAATGTATTTTATTTTAGAAAAAGCGTGGGGTGCATGGTATCGCCTCGGCCAACAGTTACCTGTGATCTGAGACATTTCTTACTTTACTGCCCTAGGTGTGTAATGTACTATATAATTATTGATACCATGCACCCCACGCTTTTTAAATAAAATAATTTTTCTTATTTCTTTTTTAGTCTGCTTTTCTATAAAAGCATGTTTTTTAGTTTTTTCAAACTATTATTTTTTTCTTTTTTTTTAGTGTGGTTTATTTATAAAAGCGTGTTTTTTTAGTTTTTTTAAACTATTATTTTTATTATTTTTTTGCAAATAAAAAAATGGAATAATCTTATCAAATTAGGTAATCATAATCTCCGACCCCAAAAACCCTCACATACCAATTTTGAATAGAATAGGACCATAATCACAAAACTCGGCCGCCATTTTAAAGCCGCCATCTTGAATTTTTCAATTTTACGAAAGAATCATAATATTTGACCCCAAAAACCCCCACATACCAATTTTGAATAGAATCAGACCATAATCACAAAACTCAGCCGCCATTTTAAAGCTGCCATCTTGAATTTTTCAATTTTACAAAAAAATCATAATATCCGACCCCAAAAATCCCCACATACCAATTTTGAATAGAATCAGACCATAATCACAAAACTCGTCCACCATTTTGGAGCCGCCATCTTGAATTTTTCAATTTTGACAGGAGAATCATAATCTCCGACCACGAAAACCCTCAGATTTCAATTTTGAAGCGAATCGGACCATAATCTCAAAACTCGTACGCCATATTGAAGCCGCCATTTTGTTTTTTTTCCACACAAAAATTTCTTAATTCATTGTCACCGGAATTATGTACACTTGCCAAATTTCAAATCATTCGGACGTCTGGAAGTGGGTCAAAGTCGCGCCCAAAGGAGTCGGTTACAAACAAACAAACAAACAAACATACAAGTGAAGCTAATATAAAGCGTGTAAAAATTGAAGCAACTGGGTATTGACAGAGTCCGAAAACCAGTTATAGCATTGAAATTGTCGAGAATCATTCTTCTCAGACCTTTATCACAGAGGAATAAGACTTACTTAATAAAGGCTTGAAATTCAGTCCTTGTAACACTGCCACAATGGGAGACATCATTAGTGATATTGAATATGGTTTGAAATGTCAAAATGAAAACACCAACTGACACATAACTCTACAACATATTTTACAATTCAAAAGAACACCGTTACCAAATATGATACGCACCTATAAACTCAACTGTACATAACTGCAAAATACTATAAAATACGATCGTTCGAAATTCTATATCAAACCCAACAGTTCCAAAATTATATGGTTCGTTAAAAATTCATAAACTCGGTAATAGTACGAGACCAAAAAAGAAGTTTTGGAGTCAAACATGTTTGGAACAGAAAGAGCCGAGGAATTTTTGAAATTGACGTCATTATGCATGGATCAGAACTATTTTATATTCCAAGATAAATTCTACCAATAGAAGAAAGGCATCGACATGAGCAATTGTCTGTCATCATTCATGGCAAACCTGTTGATGAGTTAATTCGAAACTTCAAAGTCAATATTTTCCTAAAATTTGGCTACGGTATGTGGATGATGAGTTTTGTATTTTCTATACGAAAATACAAAACATAGACATCTTCCTAACCTCCATCAACTCAGTCCAGGAACAAATTAACTTCACGGTAGAAATATAAGTTGATGGAGTATTACCTTTCCTTGGACAAAACTGACATGCTGGATAAGTCGGGAATTTATGAAGTTAGCTGTCAAAATTGTGACAAAGTCTATTACTGTCAGACAAAACGTTCAATTTCTAAAAGGTTCCACGAACATGTGGCCCATGCTACCTAGCGAAGGGTGAATAAGTCAGGTGTAGCGGACCACATGAAAACGGGATAATAAAAAAAACGGGATAACGGGAAAACGGAATAACTCTGTAACGGGGTAACGAAAAAACTGGATAAGGGGAAAACGGGAAGCGGGCGAAGTCAAAGACATAACTTAGATGGAACAACACAAAAAAACATATGCAAATAGAAATTCTACGCAAACGAGAGTTTTAGGAAAAAAAATTGGGGAATATAGAAATTTGGACAGGATAACGTCTGTTGGCTCAGCTAGTATGTAATATTTATAAATAAAGGGACCCAAATATACGATCCTATGTAAGCATTAAAAAGTGTAGTTATTGGACTTGATTCGTGAGTTCATTATGTAGAAAAGGGAAACATTCTCAATTGAATATTGATAGGAAGATTTTTCTGTGAATTGAAAAATTCACGATTAAAATGAAGTTATTTTTGTGAATAAATTTTCGTCGACAAAAATTTATTGAAGACCTAGTGAATGCGATGTCTCTCCTGCGTCAATGTTACGAATGATTTCTGGTGAGTACTCTCTTTTGGAAAACATTCTTCTTTGCCTCATTCATCTTTATGAGTTCTTAATTAAGACTGGAATAGAAAATCAAATAACTATCTGAATGAAAATGCAAATTTTCAATTTCAGATTTTTCTTTTGAGTTAGGGCCTTTTCAGAATATCTATCAGATGTAGTTCAATGTCCAGCGTGGCTTTAGCCGGGGAAGTAGTTGTTTTCTGTTAGACATTCACAAAAATAACTTCATTTTAATCGTGGATTTTTCAATTCACAGAAAAATATTTCTATCAATATTCAATTGAGAATGTTTCCCTTTTCAACATGAATACCCCACAAGAGGTTATCTTGACGATGGAAGATAGTGACTAAGGTTTATCTTTCAGTCGCAGATGATTCCACATCTGATTTTATGAACATCCTGTTTATATTTTCAACAAATCAATTCATTATGTAACCTTGCATTCGATTTCATTATCTCGCCTAATGGGGTCATTATTGATTTCGTTACGCTTTTTCTTCCTGGAGAATGACAAAACATGACATTTTGCTGTAATCTAATGCTAGACGTTATATATTACATAAATGGATGCGGAAATGAATTTTCATCTCGAATAACTGAAAATATTGGTTATATTCCAAATTCAAAACGTAACGTGATTTCTAGAGGAAACGTGTGTACGAATCAACTAAATATGGACATTTCAATAGTTTGCCAATCTTATATCGCAGTTCTTTAATGAATAAAATAATCATCAAAGGTATCAGGTAAAAGGTCAATTAACTGAAACCACTATGGATCTGTTGCCGACGTTTCAACTTTTATAATGTCATCCTCAGGGCACTACAATAGTGATTGTGAATATTACAAGGGTGAATAGTAGAATTAGTAGATGATAGTACATGATAAAAACCTCAATAAGATATAAAGTACAAATAACTTGAGCTGTAAATAGGTCAAATCTTATGAAAATATTTATATATAAAATTGACATGAATAAAAATTATTGTAAAGTTGTAAAACAAATCATGTAGTAAAACAACAGGATACTTACAAGAAAAATAGGTTCCTTGTCGTAATAAAAGGTAAAAGGACATTTACATATACTTGGATTCCTCTTGTTATAATATAAATGGAAAATTGTTAACATATGTCGAAATCGACGGAGAGTTTGCTTCTGAATGGAGGCATCCAGTGGAGATTGGAAAAGTTTTTGTTTTTTCCTCTTGATTTCTTTCGTTATTTATTGATAAGGTACGTGTAGGAACCATAGGCGTGCATGGTGTGTGATTATTGTGGTGTTTTCAAATACTTACCTATTTTTCTTGTAAGTATCTTGTTGTTTTACTACATGATTTGTTTTACAACTTTACAATAATTTTTATTCATGTCAATTTTATATATAAATATTTTCATAAGATTTGACCTATTTACAGCTCAAGTTGTTTGTACTTTATACCTCTATTGAGGTTTTTATCATGTAATTCATCATGTACTATCATCTACTATTCACCCTTGTAATATTCACAATCCCCATTGTAGTGCCCTGAGGATGACTTTATAAGAGTTGAAACGTCGGCAACAGATCCATTGTGGTTTCAGTTAATTGACCTTTTCCCAACCAAACTCCAAGCTATAATAACCAGTGAGGTCACAAAACACTATAAGAAAAAAGGGTATCAGGTATATTCAGGTTTTTGAAGAAAACATATAAACCAATGCTATAAATGTGGCAGAAAACAATGCAAGAAAGATATGCACAGTCCCTGAATGTCTTCATATCATCATGCAAAGCATTATAATTCAATGTCCTGGTAATTTAATCAAATTAGCCTTAGTTTCACTGTCAAGTACACTTTCGCTACTCTAATTCATTACTCTTTACATATAAGCTAGTTAAAGGATAAGATTATAGTAAATCAATTATAGAAATCTCGATTACGTCTCATGATAATAAATAAAAAATAAATAACTTTTTTGGCGAATGAATTATTTTAATATTAAACATAACAATCTTGAGAGCTCAATAAAATTTTCAAAAGAAAAATGCACTCATGCCATGAAAATGCAAAGTTTTTCTATCGACTATTTCCCTCCTTATATTTAAGCCAATCAAATGGCTGAAATTTCAAACAGAGAACCAATCAGTTTCATAGTGATAAAACGTCTTCTCGCTGTTTTATACTGATGAAACCACTGCCTATTCGATATTGTTCTGCGATAAAACGACATTAAGGTCCTGTCAAAATTATATGTCTGTCAACACATTCAATTCTTATATAGGGAAACAAGAAATGCAAAATTGATTAAATAAGGGATTCTCAACTCACTATTATAGTGATGATATTTTAATTGAAATATACCTTTTCAGCATGTTAAACGCCTCAGATTTTCAAGTAAGGCACCGAATAATTGAAATACGTTATTTTCATAATAACAACAGTTCCTTGTAGAGTAGTGGTTAGACTGTCATGTACATAGTACTTCCGAAAGCCAATTTTTTAAGCAGGTTTTTTTGTTACTTACCTTTTCCCAGAATATAAACACTCACAGTTATTGTCATCCCAATTATTGTAAGAACTTAAAGCGAAAGGCTCTTGTAACCATTTGGTAAAGGAGAGCATAATAATATTAATTTTTATCGAGAATAAGAGAAATTTGTTACGAATCCAAGAGAGCCCACCATCCGCCAACAGCTGTTTCATGGTTTCCCAATCATCAGGACGGCTTGTGGTCTCTTTCAAATTCGTATCAAATATCATGTACAAAAATGTTGAAAGCATCAAATTATAGATAGTGACACCTATAATCTGTGTGTTGAAGCTTAGACCTGTTATCGTGGAATTTTAATGACACGAAATTTCGTGTACATTAATAGGTCTTCAACAGATGTCAGCATAGGCCAATCCACGACACCAATAGTCGTACTCCAAGTGCGTTCTGAGTAACGCAAAACAAATAACGAGAATAAGATTATTTGTTTTGCGTTACTCAGAACGCACAGGAGTACGACTATTGGTGTCGTGGATTGGCCTATGCTGACATCTGTTGGTGACCTATTAATGTGCACGAAATTTCGTGTCATTAAAATTCCACGATAACGGTCTAAGCTTCAACACAGATTATTGTCAGTATCTATAATTTGATTCTTTTCACATTAATTTTTATAAAAACTCACTCCTGGTAATTATCAATATACTGCGTACATCTTCTTTATACAGTGCTTCTCAAAAGTCCCCCTCCTCTTATTTTTGGAACGATTATACATAAACAAGTGAAATTTGGAAACTGAATATTAAAGGTTGTAAACTTCCCTACTAGTGATGATAGATGACGAAATCGTCAAAGATGACGTCACAAGGCCATTGTGACCAATAATTTTAAATGGAACCCTACGGCAAGCGACACCTCTTTTAAAAGGTATCGAAAAAACCTATTCAATGATACTTATTTTGTTTTTGTTTATGGCAGTTTTGGCGACTCGCTTTTAAAAAACGCAAAGCTGTGATGAATTAAATCAGTTAATACTAAAATTCCAAATTCAAGCTCCGCCTCTGGATAGTTGTCAAATAAGCTGACGTTTTTGTTAGTCTCCCTAATTCGACGTTTTTGTAATTGTCCAAGTTTTTGTACATTTAATAATTTGTGTATTGTTGATCAAACGTTTAACTGTTTTAGCAGCTTTTGGTACTTTTAATATTTTTGTACATTTTAATGATTTATTAAACTGTTGTGAGCCGAACGTTTGAGTGCTTCAAGAAGCGAAATGGTACGTGCTTTAGGTGATAAAGTAGCAGCGATCCTAATTCTTGGTGAAACTGGACAAAATATTCATGCAGCAGAACGCATTTTTAATGAGAGGTTTCCCGATCGCCCCGTTTCGAGGACTTATTTAAAGGAGCTTCTTCGTAAGTTTGAAACAACGGGTAGTATTAATGATGCGAAACGATCTGGCAGACCACAAATTTCTGATGAGAAAAAAATTGATATATTGGCAGAAGTAATAGTTAATCCTAAGTCTTCAACAACTCACGTTGCATCTACCTGTGAAGTCAGTCGAAGTACAGTTTACAGGGTATTGAAAAAAAACAAATTTCATCCATACAAATTGAAAATGGTTCATCAACTCTCAGACGACGACCCAGACCGAAGACTAGAATTTTGTAAAAATATGGAAACTAAAATTAACCAACAGCCAGACTATGTCAAAACAATTTGTTTTAGTGACGAAAGTACTTTCTATCTAAATGGAAATGTAAATACAAGGAATGTGAGGTATTGAAGTGACGCAAATCCTCACCTGTTTCGTGAAACACATACCCAATTTCCCCAGAAGGTGAATGCTTGAGCAGGTATCCTGGGAAACCACATCGTTGGGCCTCTTCTTTTAAATACTAATTTAACTGGTGAGGTTTATCTGGAGCTGTTGCAAAACGCAATAGAACCGTTAATCCTTGGAATTTTGGAAGATAATCCAGATGAATTCGGCAATTTGGAAATAACATTCCAACAGGATGGTGCTCCTCCACACTATTACGGTGCAGTAAGACGGTATTTGGATGAGGAGTATCGTGGTAGATGGATTGGACGACGAGGTTCAACGGAATGGCCAGCTCGATCACCGGACCTCACACCTTTGGATTTTTTTCTGTGGGGGTACTTTGAATCGAAGGTTTACACCACTGAACCTGACAATATTGACGTTTTAAAACAACGCATTTTTGCAGAATGTGAGGCTGTTTCCGCAGACACATTTGCAAAAGTACGAGAAGAGTTTAAAAATAGGATATTTCACTGTCAGGAAGTAAATGGAGGTCACTCCGAGCAATTTCTTTAAGTAGATACTGATTCTTAAATCTGTAATTAATATCATACTGAATGGAATTTAAATTTTAATGTTTACTAATGAGCCATTAAAACTGCCATAAACACAAACAAAGTAAGTATCATTGAATAGGTTTTTTCGATACCTTTTAAAAGAGGTGTCGCTTGCCGTAAGGTTCCATTTAAAATTATTGGTCACAATGGCCTTGTGACGTCATCTTTGACGATTTCGTCATCTATCATCACTAGTAGGGAAGTTTACAACCTTTAATATTCAGTATCCAAATTTCACTTGTTTATGAATAATCGTTCCAAAAATAAGAGGGGGGGAGGGGACTTTTGAGAAGCACTGTATATATAATTCTACTGTACGTGTGTTGTCACTGCACTCCTAAACGGCTGGACCGATTTGAATGAATTTTTGTGTATGCGTTTGGGTGGCGCCCTGGATGGTTTAGATTCACAAATCATCCCCCTAAATGTTAAGGGTGGTCCACCCTTAAATTTTTATGATATGATACAACATTTAAAATACATACAACCCCAAATTTTCACCCTTCTACGATCAACCCCTATTTTTTTGGCAAGATTTTTATCTTTATTTTGTCATGACAGAATAAAAAAATTCATATTACTCTTAATTCACCCTTCTACGATCAACCCCTATTTTTTTTTTTAGGAAAACGGATAATACGGAAATAACGGGAATAACGGGATAACGGGATGACAGGATAAGGGAATAACGGTAAAACGGAATAACGGGATACATAAAAAACGGAATAACAGGAAAACGGGATAACAGGAAAACGGGATAACGGGATGACGGGAATAACGGGATAACGAAAAAACGGGATGACAGGATAAGGGGAAAACGGGATAACGGGATAAAGAAAAAATGGGATAACAGGAAAACGGGATAACGAAAAAACGGGATAACGGGATGACAGGATAAGGGGATGACAGAAAATGAATAATCTTACCTATTTCACTAAAGTGATTTCTTTGTTTTTCTAGAATTAAATATATCAGGATTGCTAATGTCTATACTTCGTATTGCGGTGGATCGCTTCTGCGTATTTATATTAATTAACACATCGTAAATCTAACTATGAAGTTGATTTCGACTGCGGAGTGAATTCCACAGTGGATTATATGGTACATATAATATAAAATTTTCAAGAGCTATAGAATTTTGAAGATTTCTTGAATTTACCAAAAAAATTTTTTTTATATTTTTTTTTAACTTTGCTACCAAATTGATCAATTTCATTGTTGATTTCGCGACAGTAAACTTTTTTTAGCGTTATTTTTTCTTTTTATAGCTTTTTATAGCTGAGTTTTTTTATGTTTTAGTTTTTGCCTTCAGAATGGTCATCACTAATATGCGATTCAATATGGCTTCATGTTATACAACACTTTCATCACAAGAACAGTGTCTATATGACTATTTAACTTTGTTGGTGATTTCTATAAAATAGTCACAATATATATTATATTTCAACTTCACAGAGACGTAAAGACAAAAAAGTTGAGAGGTGTCAAGGGACACTCGGATGGAACGAAGTTCCTTTCGATTAATTAGTGAAGGAATTGTAATAATTTTTTTTTTTTTTAAGTTATAATAATTTTTTTTTATCATTAACAAATATAATGTAATATAAACTTAATCAGTAGGCTGAATTTTAGTACATACGCATTGATATTGTAATATTAAAATATAATTTGCTTTTAAATTTATTAAAGTTATGACGCGTACACTTGCTAAACACACAATAATGGAGACATTATAACGCGTATGACTTGGTTAGCACAATAGTAAAGAGAGGTTATAATGCGTACTTGCTAAAAATACATAAGCGTCTGTATAAAATCTCTACTTACCTAACTCCATCAGCAATATCCGGAACTTGTGCAGAAACACTGTCAGGATTCATTATTGTTATTATTTTTTATTATTTATTATGTACAAAAAACCTGTATACACTCAACAAAAATAATCGTCGCGACACCACACTGTTCAAAGCGCAATAGAAAGACGAAACGAAAATAACTAGCTTGCTTTCTATGAGAGAGAGAGAGAGACACAGACAGAGAAACACGCGCACGCCGCACGGCTTACAACTACAGTAAAAAGTGTCGTTACAACTTTTGGTCTTAATTTATCCCGTCTAGCCCCCTTTCGCAACGCGCGATAAGGAACTTCGTTCCAAAAGGGGTAACAGGAAAATGGGATAACGGGAAAATTTTCGGGAAAAACATTTTAGGGAACATAGAAATTTGGACAGGACAACGTCTGTCGGGTCCGCTAGTATAAAATATAAGTTGTAAATAGTAGGATTAACATACATATCATGTATACATAACTTCATGTCTTACCGGGAGGAACATAACTTCATGCCTTTCCTAACTGATCAGAATTTTATAACCTTAGTTAGCTTGATGTTATGAATTTCCGTTACTACTGATCACTATTAAATATTTTTTTTTTTTCAGGGTGACTACATATGGATCGAACCGGTATCTGGAGGCGAATTCGACGTCGCTATTGGGGCGAGGGTGGTGTCCGCCGAAGGAAGGAGGATTGCCGTCAAAGATGATGACGGCAACGAGCACTGGTTGTCGCCAGAGCGACGCATCAAGGCGATGCACGCCACCTCCATCCATGGCGTCGAAGACATGATCGGCCTGGGCGACCTACACGAAGCCGGTATATTGAGGAATTTGTTAATAAGATACAACGAAAATCTCATTTATGTAAGTTATTTTTATCCTGATTATTGTAAAGCGTTTTTCTAGGGTCGGGAATAATATCTATTATCCCTAGAATCGTTACGTTTTTTATGACGCTAAGGCCCGGTATTTTCACCCCCGGTTATACTAGGAAAAAAATAACCAATGGTTATAATGTGCTTTGGCTTATCGATAAACGTTAAACAAAAGCATATTCTAACCATTGGTTAATTTATTCCTCGTATAACTGGAGGGGAAAATACCGGACCTAAGACACTTATTCAAACTCTTAAACTCAACTTTCACCCTCGGGCGCCAGATTTTATAGTGGTTTATTCCACTTACCAGGGGTAGCAACAGATGGAGATACGGGTGTCCAGGGGTCTGATCTTAATTGAAATCTCCAAAGGGCTGTAGGCCTTAATTACAGCCCTTGGTACTTTTGATTGCACAGACAGCCAAACAGACCTGTCTTCATCCTTACTTAAACAGTTCTGATTCTATAGTTTATATGACTGGAAAGGGAAAGGTACTTTCCATAGGAGATTCCAAGTGTAACCACAGTGTAACAATTTTATTTAAACTTCAACTTATTCAATTTTCACAATTTGAATTCGTGGCACAAGGTTATAAGATCTTCAAAAATATATTTTACTCACTAAATTGAACAGATGAACGTAAACTTATCAATTTATAAGTTCCAACGATGAACATAACCTAGAAACTCTATCAAAATATAATTATAGAATCCCTCTGTGAGATGATAGCTATATCTCAATTTGTCACCCCGGAGACCGATTTTCCTATTTTTTACAATCTAAGTTCAGAAAGTGATTTTTCTGGTGACTTTGTGGGAAATAAATTCACCCACTTTATGACTTTATGAATTCGTTTTAAAATAAAAATCTTCACGGGCTACTCGTAATAATTACTTTGAGCTTCACGGAAAGAAAACTGCACAACTTTAATATCTCGCACCGCCCTTAGTCAAAGCCCCAACTACGGTGTTATCAAACTCTTGATCTACCCCTAGCTAAGTACTCACTCAGCCGGAAGTTATATGGCTATGATTCTGCGAACGAGACATCATTACGAGACGTGTATTTTGGCTTATCAATAAACGTTAAACAAAAGCATATTCTAACCATTGGTTAATTTTTTCCTAGTATAACTGGAGGTGAAAATACCGGACCTAAGACACTTATTCAAACTATTAAACTCAACTTTTACCCTCGGGCGCCAGATTTTATAGTGGTTTATTCCACTTACCAGGGGTAGCAACAGATGGAGATACGGGTGTCCAGGGGTCTTCTTTAATTGAAATATCCAAAGGGCTGTAGGCCTTAATTACAGCCCTTGGTACTTTTGATTGCACAGACAGCCAAACAGACCTGTCTTCATCCTTACTTAAACAGTTCTGATTCTATAGTTTGTATGACTGAAAAGGGAAAGGTACTTTCCATAGAAGATTCCAAGTGTAACCACAATTTAACAATTTTTATTTAAACTTCAACTTATTCAATTTTCAGAATTTGAATTTATGGCACAAGGTTATAAGAACTTAAAAAATATATTTTATTCACTAAATTGAACAGATGAACGTAAACTTGTCAATTTATAAGTTCCAACGATGAACATAAACTTGAAACTCTATCAAAATATAATTATAGAATCCCTTTGTGAGACTTTGTCACCCCGAGACCGATTTTTCTATTTTTTACAATCTAAGTTCAGAAAGTGATTTTTCTGGTGACTTTGTGGGAATTAAATTCACCCACTTTAACTTGATGACTTTATAAATTCGTTTTAAAATAAAAACCTTCACGGGCTACTCGTAATAATTACTTTGAGCTTCACGGAGAGAAAACTGCACAACTTTAATATCTCGCACCGCCCTTAGTCAAAGCCCCAACTACGATGTTATCACACTCCTGATCTACCAACTGCAGGAAGCAGTTATATGGCTAGGAGACGAGACATCATTACGATAGGTGTATTACTTATTATATTCACAATCACTTTAACTTAGAAAATTCGAATATTTTATAAAACCACCTTCATGAACTTTATTCTAGATTGAAAAAAGTATATTAGTATTATTATCATTTTAAAATGAAAAATGTTACTCTGCAAGTAGTTGGAGGAAAACAAAAAATTTAACTTGTGATCTTAGTTTATTAGCGCGCTAACTGCTCTCGTTCGACCATGCTTCATAACTTGAGCAGCTAGGAAAACTGACATATTGTTACCCCCGACAACGCCCAAGAACGTAACTCGGGGCACTGTGGGATATGGTTGATCGATCTTTCGCTATAGGAGATTGGAACACAACACCAGCGAAATATATGCAAAATGTCGAATTCAATATTTTGTTCAATCAATTACCAGGACGCTATGAATTCTATTATACTCTAAATACCTGTCAGAGTCAAAAATGAAACAAATGCAGATGGCAATTATTCCGAGTACGGTAGGATTGTCAATTAATATAAAATAAAAGAAGTTACGACGGTCAATTGGTGAGACAGTCTGCTATCGTAGTGATAGGACTTATTAATATTTATTCTTTGCTAAAAAAATACCCCACGCCATAAATCACTCCGAAATAACAACTAATACATGTACTTCATTTATCGTGAAAGTCACAGTACTGAAATATTTCACACCTGTGCGGTTAAATTATTCCACAGCTGAATCGTACTTTCAGTATCGTATGAAATATTTACAATAAACGAAATAAAATCGACCAGACGTTTCGCTATAAACTCAAGCTGCTATCGAACACATTGGGGGGTATAAAATAACTGATAAAAAACCTTTTTAAAGACAAGCTTTTATTTAAGCCGTGTACTAAAACGTATAAAATAAGTTTAAGTCATCGCTGACAATATTTAATTATTTTTTGTTGAATTATTTGGTTTCAAAAAGCTTGTCGCGCGAAGTGTTCATAAAAGTAGGTACCAATTAATTTAATTGGACAAGTTGGTTGGTAAGTAAAACTGTCGAATATATTTATACAATGCGACAAGCTTTTTAAAAAATAATTAACAAAAAATTAAATCATTGTAGCGTGCTAACTTATTTTTACGTTTTAGTACACGGTTAAATAAAGCTTTGTTGAATAGTTAAAAGTAGTTATTTTATTTTTTGCTTTTTAGTTAGTTCGCCTTAATCTGTTCATTTCTAGTAGATCATGGTTATTACATGGTCTCTTCCCTGTAGGTTTTGAGCTGAAAGAAATCATGATCTCTGGCTCCAAAAACTCCCACACCCCAATTTGAATATAATTTGACCATAATCACAAAACTCGTCCGCCATCCTGATGTCGCCATGTTGAATTCATATATTTTGTCAGAGAATTCATAATCTCCGAACCTGAAAACCCCTGCATACCAATTTTGAATAAAATATGTCCACAATAAAAAAACTCGTCCTCCATCCTGGGGCCACCATCTTGAATTTATAAATTTTGACAAAAAATTCAAAATCTCCTACCGCGAAAACCCCCGCATACCAATTTTGAATCGAATCGGACCATAATTACAAAACTCGTCGTCCATCTTGGAGCCGCCATCTTGAATTTATGAATTTTGACAAAAATTCCATCCTTTCTGACCCCGAAAACCCCCACACACCAATTTTGAATCGAATTGGACCGTAATCACAAAATTCGTCCGCCACCTTGAATTTATGAATTTTGACAAAAAATGCATAATCTCCGACCCCGAAAACCCCCACATACCAATTTAGAATCGAATCGGATCATAATCACAAAACTCGTCCGTCATCTTGGCCGCCATTTTGTTTTTTTTTCTGTAACAAAAATTCCATAATGCATTGTCAGCGGAATTATGAACATCTGCCAAATTTCAAATTAATCGGACCACTAGAAGTGGGTCAAAATTCACTTGCAAGATTTGACCCTAACGAACGAACGAACTATCAAGTGAAACTAAATAAAAGCTTGTAAAAATATGCACAACAAGAAAATATGGTTATAAAGGTGTCTTAATGACACAAGCAAATCAACAGGTTATCAAAGGTTTATACGGAATGTTTCACTTACGGTTACCTCACTACTTAAACAAAACGTTTGCATGAATGCTTATGCTTTACGGAAAACTACTTTTTTACGGTCACGACTCGCAGAACAATTTCAAATACTTGTTCTCGGACTGAATGAAAAGAGAGCGATCCTAAATAAATCTCGGCTTTTATATCGACCGGATTTAAAAGAAATATCGGACACCGTATTAAGAAAGGCCCTCTTGTTGTCTGATTGACCTACTAAGAACTGGACCAATAAAAACAGCTTACCTTTTTGCCCCCTTATGAAAAAGCATACTACGTTTTTACTAATATGAATTTACCTTTTTCTACCATCATAGTGAAAACAGTCAGGAAAGTCTTTTAGTCTTTTTGTGCGGTGCAAAAAGGCTTCAGAACTTTCTTTTGCTCGGTTTTGTGATCGTTCCAGTAGCTTTGGATATTTACACGTATTTTCTAAACGGGCATTATTTTGTTGCTAGACCATAATTAATATTGAACCCCAAAGAGGCAGGGACGTACCAAAGTTACTCCAACCTTTTGGTTAGCTGTTCTCAGTAACGGAGCTTGGAAAAAATGCTTCGTTACGAGTTTTCTTGGAATTTTGACGTCGCGCTAGGGGTAAACATGCGGTTCGATTTCGTAACATTATAAACAAGAACATGGAAAGAATTCAATGGACATAGCAAGTGTTAACCGTAGACACGTGTTTTGGGCTCTCGGCCCTCATCAGTACGGTGAAGAAGTGCAAGGATGATCAACATTAAATTCCTTCCATTTTGTTCAACAGTCCTCTCGATATTCCTCCCATTCATCATTATAAACAAGACCAGTTTCTGTTCACCGATTATTCCACAGAGTTATCCTTTTACAAAAACATTTCATTGCAGACTTATACTGGATCCATTTTGGTAGCTGTCAATCCATATCAAATCCTGCCAATCTACACTGCCGACCAGATAAAATTGTACAAGGAACGCAAAATTGGCGAGCTACCGCCTCACATTTTCGCTATCGGTGATAATTCCTACGGACATATGCGAAGGTAAAACAGTTTTCTCTTATATAATGTCTCAGTTATCTAATATAGTTGACTATTTTAAATAAAATTGTGAATTGATAATTTGTACTTCAATTGGACATAGGAAACAGTGTCACCGTTGAAGTCCGCATCATATGGGATTTTTTTATAATTCAGTTTCCGCAAACTTTGAGTTCATGAAAAGTTTTTGCTTTGAAAATAATGCAAAATGACCTGTACGTTTTTTTTCTAACAATCGGCTACACCTGTCAAACTTGATGTTTTTTCGAAAAGAAAAAAGTTTGGTTAGTAGCATCATAGTGACGGAAACTGATACTGCAACTTCGGCTTGGTGGTTATTGAAACATTTATAAATGGCCTCTCTGTCGCATTGGACTACTGTAATGAAAAATTCAAAAATATAATTGTTTGTGGTGACATAAACATAAACTTTTTATGTGAATCAAAAAATAAATCATTCCTCACCGATCTCCTGGGTAGCTTTAAACTAAACATAAAAAATTGAACTGAACATAAAAAATTGAACCTACGAGGGTCTTTACAAATGTAAATGGCAAATCGAGTGAGAGTAAAATTGACTATTTTTTCAAATATATGCAATTCGAAATATCTTGAAACAGTTAAAAACATGAATATTGCTGATCATTTTGGTATCATATTCGAATTGATTCTGGACATGAATCCCATAAATGAACACAGGTTTAACCATGAAACCGTATCCTTCCGAAATACAAGTGATGAGAATCTTGGCATTTTACAATCCTTTCTGGAGAAAAAATCCTTTGGGTCAGTTTTCGAATGCCCTCAAAATATTCATATAATATGAGACTTTCCTACATACTCTTCAGTATTTCATTGACTTATCATGTCCTACAGTTGTAAAAAAATTAAAGAAGAAACTCAAATACACACCAGTGGGTGAACAAAGATATTATTTCTATGAGCAAAAAATTGAAAGAATTATTCTGGGTGATGAGGAACTCAAATGATAGCCATGTAACTGAAATCTACAAGGAACTAAAAAAAGTATATCTACGAACAATTCAAAATAAAAAAGCGCATTTTACAAAAAAAAAATGAAGAAACAGGTCATCAACCAGAAACAAAAACAAATATGAAATATAGCCAGAGAAAAAATAGGAAATTCAAGATCTACATCAAATATTCAAATGAAATTTTGTTTCATAGAAAAATCATTTACGAATCTTAGTAACGCTCAGTTGAACAACAGTTGAATATCGATTACAAATAAGATGTAAATGTTTTTCATTTCGCCCAAAAATAATAAAATTCGGGATTTGGAGTAATTACATATATATAATATACATATATATATATATATATATATATATAGATATATATATATATATATATATATATATATATATATATATATATATATATAATATGGACCTTTCATTATTCCAAACACTCTGTATTCATAGCTTTATTATATTTTAGTCGATCAACAAACCATTCTGATTGATCTTCAATGATAAACTCAATCACTGAAGAATTGAGTATATTGTTGACTACCCTGTAGAAAAGCAGTCGTGTTTTTTTTCTGTATTATGGAAAAATATTTCTCACGAATTTTAAGAATGTCCAGTCGAACTCAATATTGAATATAAATGAGATATTAAAAAAATTTCTCCAAAAGTCACAAAATTCATGATTTAGCGCCCTCTAGCGAGTTGGGCCAATAGAGACTTTCACTCTCCAGCTACAACATATCAAAAACCAGCCATTTTACCGAAAGACTTTTTCCCGTAATATGTGTGCGTGGTTCTTTGCAGAAACTGAATATAATAAAAAATCCCAAATGATGCAGACCTTAACAAACGCGCACAAATAAGTTAAGAAAAGTGTATCTCACCTCAAACTAGTCCGATTCGATTTGAGAACCTTCTTTTCGTTATTGAAAACATTTAGTTTGGTTCAGCGGATTTTTAAAAATGTGTTATTTTGTGAAAAGTTATTGTTTAGATATCTTGTTTTTTTTCTCATTTATTCGAGTTTCATTTTCAGATATGGACAAGATCAATGCATAGTAATATCTGGAGAATCGGGTGCCGGCAAAACAGAAAGTACGAAACTCATTTTGCAATACTTAGCTGCGATCAGCGGGAAACACTCGTGGATCGAACAACAAATTCTAGAAGCGAATCCCATCCTAGAAGCTTTCGGAAACGCGAAAACTGTACGAAATGACAACAGCTCGAGATTTGGAAAATACATCGACATCCATTTTAACAGCAATGGGGTGATCGAGGGAGCCAAGATCGAACAATATTTATTAGAAAAAAGTAGAATCGTGTCACAGAATATGGATGAAAGAAATTATCACGTTTTTTACTGCATCTTGGCTGGCTTGGGGAAGGAAGACAAGAAAAAACTGGAGCTCGGAGATGCGAGCCAATATAGGTATCTAACAGGGGTAAGAATTAAATTATTTTAAAAAATGTTGAATTGGTGGGAATTTGGTCGGAATAATGAAAAAAAAAACAAATTTAAAATTTTCGACGTTTCGGAACTTTATTGTTTCATCTTCAGGGCTCCGTAGTATAAAAAACAAGATATTTCGATTTTCATTTCATTTTTGAAAATAAGTGAATCACCGCCAACTTTTCGAATTCAAATGTGAGCAATAGTTTCCCCTTCATTTATGTGTGCAATTGTTGTGGGCGGTGATTCACTTATTGCCAACATGAAAAATAAGGCAAAGTTACTAAATTTCTTCTGTCAAAGGACCGAAAATTATTTATTTGGAACTGTGTAAGAAGAAGGATTTTTTCGATTAAAACGTCGATATTTTGTGCAAAGTTGTGCCGAAAATAAGTGATGCAGGATGTATTGTTTATGCTGGTAAAAAAAGGAGGCATTTTCAGTGATTTTTGTGCGAGAAAAAGGTGCTTGAAAATGAGGTTAATTTTTTTTTAAAGTGCTCGGAAATTGTATGAGACCGCCGCATTTTTCAGGAGGCAAAAACACGTAAGAAAAGTATTTTCCCCATATTCAGAGTGCATGTGTGGTGTAACTTTATATTTACCAAATACTCGATATTGGACGTAAGAGAATCAGCAATTATTTAGGCAGGGGAATTTCCAAGAACGTTTTGGGTTTAATGTATGGCTAGGAGTATTTGCAGATCGACTTATTGGTCCCATAATATTTGATGGTCCTTTGAATGGTGGTAGATACCTAAGTTTCCTCAGAAATTAATTTTTTTCAGCAGGATGGTGCACCTCCGTACAATAGTAGGATAGTGACGGATTACCTTCGTCACCGATTTGGGGAAATGTGGTTCGGAACACATGGTCCTGTTAGGTGGCCTGCAAGATCACCTGACTTATGCCCTTCAGATTTTTTTATTTGGGGTCACTTGAAAAACATCGTTTACCTAGAATTACGAGTTAGACAAGCCATTGAAAGTATAACGCCTCAACAATTGAACAATGCTATTCGAAATACCGCGAAACGAGCTCGAACATGTTTGGATGTTGGTGGTGGTGGTGGTGGTGGTGTTAGGCCACTGGTCTATTATTGAGGGATCACTCCTTCAAGAAAAGACCAAATAACGCTAAGGACATCCTCCAATATAGGGTTACTATATTTTATTAATCCTCCCTTGTAAAGTTGCTCGCCAAAGTTGATTACTTTGACGTATAGGGAGCATCAATTACTTGGGGATAATTGAACCGAGATTATTTCCCGAGAGCGGCTTCGAGAAAATATCTCTTTCTCTCTATACTTGGAATGTGGGGCGTTTATCTAGGAAGTACTACCGTCTCATAAAGATTGTGAAATAATGCACTTGGAAAAGCCTTAGAAATATGCATATATATTTTATAAAAGTTACAAAGTATTTCATCCGTTCTATACACGAATAAAATGATACAATAGTCAAAGAATAGTGGAGATTTTACATGAAGTCAGTTTTTGTCAGTCTCAAAATCAAGTAGTCTGAATATAAGCAAAAAATTTCATCAATTGTTAAAACGACTATTGATGATTGTTAATTGAAAATTTATGGTAATATAAAATATGGAGATACCTTTAGAAACACAACAAAATTATAAATGATTCAATTTGCCAAACCATAAATCCAGAAAAATATATGAATTTACTCCATACCACCAGGTTTCAACACTTATTGACTCGATTATTTGTTTTACACGATATTAGTTCCTTTGATTAATATTTTATTTATTTCCGCGAAAGTTGTTTATTTACTTTTGAATTTCACTGTATATTAGACTATAGTTGTAGGATACTATTTTTCTATGAGGTCATGAACTATCGATTAGAGGTTTTCGTTGACGTATCTAGATCTTGAAACATTGATAAAATAATGTTTAATTTTGGTAAATACTGTTTACTTGTGTATTCACTTTGTTGAGTCATTACTAGTGCAATTCCGGTTTAACTTGATTGGAGTTTTCTTTCTTAATAGTTTCGCAAGTTCACTGCAAGATGTTCATATGCGTACACTTCTCATCTTTATTTCACTACATGGTAGTCGAATGATAGCTAACCTCTTTTGAGAGGACATGTTACTTGAGCAACGTCTATGTACCGAATCAACCTGTTGTCCGCGTGGTCGCGCCTTTTATATCCCCTACCCTTTCACGGATCGTTCGCGGGTCAAATTCCTAACATTAGTTATCTTCTAGCTGTCATAATAAATCACCGGCTTGGTAATCAATGGCTTGCTATTGTCTCCAAAAAATGTATAAAGACGAATGATTTATTTATTTCGTGGTCGGGTTGCAATTAATGAGCTGTCGAAACCTATGATTTATAGCGTATTTGTTTGCTCTTGAATTTCCTTAGATATGACTAACATCGAAAGTGATGAGTTGTTTATGACTCATTTGCATTCCTTGTCTGGCGGGTGACAAAATGTTTTTACGGGCCTTGTGTATCAGTTTGGTCGCGTATTTGATTTTAGAATTTATTTTCATTCCTAGTGAACTAGGTAGAGTTTATATTTATGAATATCTGGTTTTTTCTTATGGTTGAACGTTTTTCCGTACTTATGGGGGCATGACAGTGGACATTTCGAACAGCTTTTATAAGATTTCTTTCAACTGCTTCCTTGTGACATATTTCTATCAAAATATTCATTATTTCATCTTTTCCGGTGAGTTCCCTAATTGACTATTTAAGACTACAAAAGGGAGGATATTCTTCGCTTTCTTATATCACAATTTTTTTACTATTAATTTTTTTCAAGGGCGGTTGCATCACTTGCGAAGGACGAAACGACGCAGAAGAATTCGCCGACATCAGGAGCGCCATGAAAGTCCTCCTCTTTTCCGATTCCGAAATCTGGGAAGTTATGAAGCTGCTTGCCGCCTTGCTGCATATCGGCAACATCAGATACAAAGCAACTGTCGTAGATAATCTGGACGCCACTGAAATTCCCGACCACACCAACGTCCAACGAGTGGCCAATCTACTGGGAGTGCCTATGCAACCGCTGATAAACGCGCTCACCAGGAAAACGTTGTTCGCGCACGGGGAAACGGTGGTGTCGACCCTGTCGCGCGACCAGAGCGTGGACGTGAGAGACGCTTTCGTCAAAGGGATCTACGGAAGAATGTTCGTGCTTATAGTCAAGAAAATAAATAAGGCGATATACAGACCAAAGGAGCGTCAACGCAGCTCCATAGGCGTCCTGGATATATTCGGTTTCGAGAATTTCGACCACAACAGTTTCGAGCAGTTCTGCATCAACTTTGCGAACGAGAATCTGCAACAGTTCTTCGTCAGACACATTTTCAAATTGGAGCAGGAAGAGTACAATCTGGAAGGCATTAACTGGCAACATATAGAGTTCGTCGACAATCAAGACGCGCTGGACCTGATCGCCATCAAGCAGTTGAATATCATGGCCCTGATAGACGAAGAGAGTAAATTCCGAAAGGAACGGATCAAACGTTGTTGCAAAACTGCACAAACAGCACGGTCGCCACAGGAACTATTTGAAGCCTAGATCTGATATCAACACGAGCTTCGGTCTGAACCATTTTGCGGGAATTGTGTTTTATGATACCAGAGGTTTCCTAGAAAAAAATCGGGATACTTAGCGCCGATCTCTGCAACTCATCACATCAGTAGCAACAAGTTCTTGCAGCAGATTTTCGCTGAGGATATCGGGATGGGTTCTGAGACCAGGAAGAGAGCGCCCACACTATCGACTCAGTTCAAGAAGAGTCTGGATTCGTTGATGAGGACTCTTTCGAATTGTCAGCCGTTCTTTATAAGATGCATCAAGCCGAACGAAATCAAGAAGCCGATGATGTTTGACAGGACGCTTTGCTGCAGGCAGCTCAGGTATTCCGGTATGATGGAAACCATTAGGATCAGGAGGGCCGGGTATCCTATTAGGCATAGTTTTCCGGAGTTCGTAGAGCGATATAGGTGAGAACTGAATATTTGAAAACTATTAAAATAAAAATTTGAAAATTATTTTCAGAACTAAAACTTTTAAATCAATGAGTTCAGATTTCCTCTTAATATTTTATCTCATTCATCAGAAATAAAACAAAGATTTTGAGCTTATTAACGAAAGATAATTAATTTTATTAAGCTCTTTTCAATAAAATATTATGTGGCTCTTAGGTTCCTAAATTAACTAATGAGATTACAGAAGGAAGGATATTCATTCTTGTATCCATATATATATATATATATATATATATATATATATATATATATATATATATATATATATAAGTGAATTTAGGTACACTTTGCGAAGGTTTGTCATTTATTTTGATCTGCCATTCATTAACCTTTATTGACTTTGTAGGTTAAGACATAACCACAAATTTTTCAGTTTGAGGTTGAAGTGAAAACAAAGTTCATTACAATGCTGACATAGGTCGTCGAGCTACCTTACTTACAAACTCCAGCGAGCGACAGATAATGATAATAGTCGTATTGGTATGTCCAAATCGCGGACTGAAAATGAACGACAAGTGGATAGATTTATACATATAAATATATATATATATATATATATATATAATAAAACAGCATAACGGGATAACGAGAAAACGGTATAACGAGAAAACGGCATAACCGGAAAACGGGATAAGGGAAATAACGGGATTAGTGGAAAACGGGATAACAGGACGAGTAAACTGGATAACGGGTTAGGGGAATCAACATGAAAACGAGACATCGGGATAACGGAAAAAACGGGAATAACGGGATAACAGTAAAACGGGAGGGAATGGAAAACGGGATAACGGAAACGGATAAGAAAAAAAAAAAAAGAAAAGGAACGGGTAAAAGAAATGGGAAAAGGGATAACGGGAAACGGAATAGCAAGAAATTGGGAAAACAGAATAACGGTATAATGGGAAAACGGCATAACCTGAAAACGGGAATGACGGGAAAACGGGATAAGGGGAAAATGGAATAAGAGGAAAACGAGACAACGGGATAAGGGAAAAACGGGATAACAGGAAAATGAGGGAAAATGGGATCACAGGATAACGGTAAAACGGTAAAACGGAATAACGAAAAAACGAGATAATGGGAAAACGGCATAACTGGAAAACGGGATAACAGAACGAGTAAACGGGATAGCGGGATAAGAGGAAAACGGGAATAACGGGATAAGGGGAAAACGGGATAATGGGAAAACTCAATAACGGAAAGCGGGCAGACTCAAAAGCATAACCTAGATGAAACAACACAAAGAAAAAAATAGGAAAAAATAAATTCTACGCGGGAATATAGAAATTTATACAGGACAACGTCTGACGGATCAGTTAGTTCAATTATAATGTTAATTGGTTAAAAATGAACTTAATCTGAAACCGTACTATTAGTAGAATGATACAGATAACTAGAAAAATTCAGGTTTACAAGGCCTGTCTGCATCACTAAACAAAACGCAACTTCTCATCTCAGTAACCATCATCCTTATTATTATTATTATTATAGCCAGAGGGTTGCAAAAATATATAGTCCAGTCATTTATACTTAGTATATATCGACGATAGAATAATTGACAATTGGTGTTTGTGCTTGAGGATTGAGAGTTTATAAAATCCGATGAAAAGAAAACTCTCGCTCTTCTAATTTTCTTAGTCATAATATTTTTCTGTTACCTAACTATTCTCTCAGGGGGATTTTTTGTAATCCCCAATTTGAGTACCTCATATGGAATTTCTTGCAAATAAAACTACTTTTTTTTATTGGTGCCCCTTTTTACCCATTTAAAGCACGCCTCAGCGTGTTTAAATCGAACTTTAAAAAACGCGCGTTTTTTAAAGGTAACCATGACAACATCAACAAATCGAGAAACGTGAAGTCTAAATGAAAAATTTTTGATTATTGATCTGACAGGTGTACCTTGTAACGTCAGATAAAATATTACTCACAATTCGTTCATTTATATGTGCTCCTCCATCCATTTGATGAACTTTTCATATTCTTTTATATATATCACTGGATTTTCGCGGTATTAACCGCGATTCTGCCTCACT